>CM069857.1:246690516-247285516 GCA_036172795.1 Pelodytes ibericus | reverse complement strand
AATTCATCAAGGTAGTTCATATGGGATCCTCTGATTGATTAACGAATTGCTTCCTTCTGGACACACTTGCAATCTACATTTTGCAGGGGAGGATGTAAAAATGTTGGGGTCTGTTCAATATCCCACGATCTGGCTCAAAATTGGGCCAGATCGGCGATAATAGCCAAAATACAGAAGAATTCGCAATTCGGGTATTCAATATAGCTGATTTCCACCAGAAATCACAAATTTCAGCCATATTCCGTTCAGGGAAATTGTTATGCGGAATCCTATGGATTTCTTAGTTCAGCCCTCGTTAATAGCTGACAAATTGAACTTTACACTTAATAAAAATATTTAAAAATATAAATTTTTATAAAAATGAAATTGCTATGGTAATTATTAAAAAATATAACATATTTATTTATAAAATGCTATATATATATGTGAACCCATACAGACGGGTTAAAGAGATCCGGCCTTTCAAGTTTATAAATTCTGGCTCTTATATTACTAAAGCCTTGGCCATAAGTCTGTTCACCTGTAAACAAGATCATTTTTCAATGCTGTTACTAACACATCAGAAGTCTGAACCAGTAAATAAAGTCATGTGTAGTATCATGGATACAGGACAACTTGGTTCCCACAGACATCATTGACCTTGTTTGTTACACTTACATATTTTAAAAACATGATGAATGTAGGGAACTTAGTATTAAAAAAGTCCAGTGTGAAAGTGACTGTGACGTTTGTTATTATTTATATTACCAGTAGTATTACGTGGTAGTGGCACACATGTGTGTACAAGAAAGAAAGTTCGTTCATGAGATCATAGTTTACGTAATAATATAAGGCATGTACATCTGAACAGCTTGGGAAGGCCTCTGTTTATATAGTGTCAAGCGCAGCATAGAAAGGCTGCCATGCTGATAAATTATAGCCTGTCATTCCATGTAGACTTCAGTCAGGCTTCTATTCCCTCAACTCCCTCAGTTCAGGGTCTCATGGGAGAACTAAGGGAATGTTGGCAAAGATTGAAGGTGATGGAAAGGTCTACTTGCTGGTCTTAGGTCTTTAGTTTCCCACTGTGGGTACCATGATAAAAAAAAAACAAAAAAAACAGGCCATCAACATCAGAAAATATAGTTAAAAAAAACATTAGTAATTTAAATGTATTGTTTATTTCCATAAAGTATAACCTGATATAGTTTGTAATAAACATATACTGCAGCTGGCAGATGTCAACAAATCACGTTAAAGAGTCTATTCAATCAAGAGACAATTGCAGGGAATTGACACAGGAATTTTAAACTTAAGGCCAAAGTAGCGGAGTTGGAAAAAGTCTCACATTCAGCTGCAATGGAGACATTTCCCAACTCGGCTTGTTTGGCCTAAAGTTTGAAAATTCCCTGCAATTCTCTCTTTATTGAGTAGACCCTTATATGATAATGATGTTGTGATAAACAAGACAATATACTTAGAAATGTAACAAAAAATTAAACACCCTAGAAAAGGACGGTGGGGGTTATAATTTACTGTGCTGTTAACTTTTCTTGGTATGCCTGTAATTATAATAGTGTTATCCAGAAAAGGTACATTCAGATAGTATTCAACATGTGCATTCGTTTTCGGACAAATGCATTTTCTGAGAAAAATAGCATTTTCGTCCATTCGTCTCAATAACGAATAACGAAAATGAAAAAATAATGAAATCAGAATGAACGAATGCTATATGAACGAAAGTCATTCGTCCATCCGTTCATTCGGATGCAGACAGCCACCCTGATATGTTGAATTCGAATTTCGTCTCAATTTCGGCTTGAGTTAATGTATTGTACTCTATTTCCCCTTTATTCCGGTTTATGTAATGCTATTAGTATTACATGAACCGAAATAATTCAGTCGAAATCGAATTGATCTAACTGTCGAATTCCACAGAACAGAGTAATCCGACATTCAGTATTCGTATTGGATTAGTTTTTATTCTGCATAACATTATACTATGCAGAAGAAAACTGATCCTAAATGAATAATGACTGTCTTATGACTCTGATCTGATCTGTGGAATTCGTCCATTCAGCAATTCGGCTTAATTTCGAATAAAGTGAGTCTAGTTCACTAAAATTCGAATTAAGTGGTCGACCTCCAAATTCGAATTTTAGTCAGTAGACCCAATAGATTCCATTTCAACAACATTTTCACTCATATTTGACTCAATTTCGACTTTAGTTGTTGTATTGTAATGCTATTAGCATCACATACAACAGCCTAAAAGCCGAATTGAATGAATGGACGAATTCCACAGCTCAGACAAACTAATAGTATAGGGTGTGGGAATTGCTTTCAGTTTTAATGAAAAAAATCTAATATACTGTATGTCTGTCTGTATTTGTCAATTTTGTATAATGTATAATTATGGATGTGAAATTTATAAACTTTTTTAACGTGTAATATATATTTTTTTAAAGTTTAAATTTCATATCCATAATTAGCAAAATATTAGTAATACAATCTATGTTATATGTTATATGCTTATATACACTGACTTTGCCTCCAATTCACTCCCTGTACGTCATATACTGATTGTGAAGTACAGAGAGAGAATGACAGCAAAATGACAGTGAAAGGGAAAAAAAACGAATTTCCTGTTTTAAAAAAGTTAACCCTTCCCTTGCTGATCAGTTTTTTTTTTTTACTGTGATCAGTTTCCTTCCACGTTTATGGCCCTCATTTTGTTTTTTTTTTGCAATTTTACTATATTACTTATATTCTTTCCATATATTAATTTAATTAGTTAACCCCTGCAGGCCTGTGCTGTGATTCTGATTGCTCTGACCAGTTCATTATTCTGGTCAAAGTTTTTTTCTGTACTTTGGGTTTGGGAAACTATATTTTTATTAGCTAGGTAATTGGGCTTAGTGGGCCAGTGTTAGTGTTGTTGTATTTGTGTACTATATAATTGGGAAAATAGTAAAAAAAAGAATTGGGTATCCAACCAAAGAATATTCTAACATAACTTGTATGGGTGCGTTAAATGAGAGAGAGGAAAACTAAGTTTAATCAACCACTTATCAAAATGGAAAATCGTCTGTTATTAGCCCTGGAAAATCCCTGGTTCTTTAAGGGTTAATGCATGCCTTAAGATTATATGAATGTGTGTGGAGTCTTGATAGATTAAGACGTAACTTTTATTGGTAACAGATAAAATGACACATATATAACAAACAAGATAGGTGGAAAAAAACGTGAGACTCGCGTAGCGACTTCCCCTCCTCTTCCCCGACTGACAGCTCCTGTTCCCACCGGCAACCTGCCTGACGAGTGCTGCAATGGAGCACAATGAAAACCAGCAAGGGGAGGGGATAGAACATTCACTGTGTCCACCCCCCAAGCTTCGCCCCCCGGTGTCCAGATATTGGGAGGTAAGGCAGAGGGTAGCTGAGAGTTTCAATGATGGGATTATAGTAAATGATGCCAGAGGCAGACCTTCTAAGGGTCCATGTTGCGAACTCAGTTCCCTCCTCTGTTGTCCCTGTTTAATGGTTTGTCAGGATGTTCACTGTGTGAGTGGATCACAGAGATCCAGAGCAATAACACTCTGCTAGCATATTGTGAGACCCTCAATTTTGCATGGGATCAGCAGAGTGGACCTTAACTAGAATCTTAACAAAAATCACAATTCTCTGTTTTCATTTGACTTTGTTTATTTTATCTACATCAACCACAAGGTTCTCATTATATACCATGGAGATCCAGCAGACATAAGATGGTAACATGGGATCTTGCTATATTGTCATGGTATTACACTATGGACTGAATAAGTCATTCAAACTGCAATGGATCTGATAGTCAGTAAGTGTTCTGGCGCACTGTGCGGGCCTCCCCCCATGCCCCCCCCCCCCCCCCCCTCATGCCTGTCTCTATCCTCTCCCTACATATATGTGTCTCTCCCTTCCCATGTTTGTACCTTTCCTCTTCCTTGCCATGTATGTCTCTCTCCCAACCCCCCCATATCTGTTCTCTCTCCCCCTCCTCCCCTATATCTGTTCTCTCACCCCCTTCTCCCCATTCTCCTGTTTTTTCTCACCCCCCTCTAATTTCGTAACTCCCTCTCCTCTGTTCACTTCTCTCCCCCCTCCTCTGTTCTTTTCTCTCCCCCCTTTCCTCTGTTCTCCCCCCCCTTCCTCTCTTCTCCCTACCCTCTTCGTCTCTTCTCCCTCCCCCTCCCATTCTAACTTATAGTTTGAGCTCCCGCCCCACCCTGTGAAGCAGAGCAGCGTCTGCTTAACAGGGAGCTGCGGGAAGCATGAGAATGTGCTGCTCATGCTCCAAACACACAGTGATAATGCAGGGTATAGGATTTCTGATACCCTGCATTATCACTAAGCATATCACTGTCGGTTCTTTAACCCCTTAGTGACATGACTTTTTTGGCTTGTCCGACGCTTGGTGACATGGGCTGTTTTAACATTTCTGAGCAGTTTGTGTTTTGCTGTAATTTATTTCTGTCTCATTTAGGGTACCCGCACAAACTATATATCGTTTTTATCGTCATAAGAAGGGCTTTCTTTTGATACCATTATTTTGATAATAGCATATAATTTGATGTAAAAAAAATAATAAAATATGGCAAAAAAATTGAAAAAATTATTTTTTTATGACTTTTATTTGAAAAATCGTATACTCATGTACAAGAGACAACAAAAAAACACTGCTAAAAAGTTTCTAATATATGTCCTGAGTTCAGAAATAGCCCATGTTTTTATGTTTTTGTGCTTTTTTATTCATGTTACAGGGCCAGAACTATAAGTGGTGCAAAGCTATTTTAAAATCCCTTCTTTCAAAATTAGCGATAGTGACATTGTAACACTGATTTCTGTACTAAATCCATGAATGACCCCCAACATGTACATATTTTTGAAAACTAGACAACTCAGGGCATTTAACTTGGGGTATTTTGACACATTTCATGTAGCCATTTTACCACCAATCTATGCCAAAGTTTGCAGCAAAAAATCTTTTTTTTTAATTTTTCACATATATTGCAATTTAGGTAAACATTACCTTAAAATGTGAAGGGGTATTTCCAAATAACACCTCAATATGTGTTCAGCAACATCTCCTGAGTACAGGGATACCACCCATGCATAGGTTTGTTGGTTTGTTTTGGGGCTAAAAGGCCACATTTAGGGGGTGCGCCTTTTGGTTTTCCAACTTGGAATTCTGACATGCAGAAAACTTGTGCCCATGTCCCATTTGGGACATTTTTGAAGCCAGAAAGTGTATTCTACCCCACAAAACCATATATTTTTTTAAACTAGACACCCTAGGGTATTTCAAATGGTAGTATTTTAACACTTTCCATGCACTAATTATACTACCAGCCTATGTCAATGTTTTGGGTAGTAATTTTTTTTCACATACATTGAACTTTGGGCATGAATTCACAGATCCTGTTATATGTCAGTGCCAAACAACACCTCAATATGTGTTCAGCAACATCTCCTGAGTACAGGGATACCACCCATGTATAGGTTGGTTAGGTTATTTGGGGGTTAAAAGGCCACATTTGAGAGGTGCGCTTTTTGGTTTTCCAACTTGGAATTCTGACGTGCAGAAAACCTGCGCCCATGTCCCATTTGGGACATTTTTGAAGCCAAAAAGTGTATTCTATCCCACAAAACCATATATTTTTGAAAACTAGACACCCTAGGGTATTTCAAATGGTAGTATTTTAACACTTTCCATGCACTAATTATACTACCAGCCTATGTCAATGTTATGGATAGTAATTTTTTTTCACATACATAGTACTTTGGGCATGAATTCACAGATCCTGTTATATGTCAGTGCCAAACAACACCTCAATATGTGTTCAGCAACATCTCCTGAGTACAGGGATACCACCCATGTATAGGTTGGTTAGGTTATTTGGGGGTTAAAAGGCCACATTTGAGAGGTGCGCTTTTTGGTTTTCCAACTTGGAATTCTGACGTGCAGAAAACCTGCGCCCATGTCCCATTTGGGACATTTTTGAAGCCAAAAAGTGTATTCTACCCCACAAAACCATATATTTTTGAAAACTAGACACCCTAGGGTATTTCAAATGGTAGTATTTTAACACTTTTCATGCACTAATTCTACCACCAGCCTATGTCAATGTTATGGATAGTAATTTGTTTTTCACATTCATTGTACATCGGGCATGAATTCACAGATCCTATTATGTGTCAGTGCCAAACAACACCTTAATATGTGTTTAGCAACATCTCCTGAGTACAGGGATACCACCCATGTGTAGGTTAGTTAGATTATTTGGGGGCTAAAAGGCCACGTTTAGGGGGGGGTGCATTTCCAACTTGGAATTTTGACATGTAGTCAGCCTGCGCCCATGTTCCATTTGGGACACTTTTGAAGCCTGTCAAAGTATTTTACCCCATAAAACCATATATTTTGGAAAACTAGACATCCTAGGGTATTTAAAATTGTGGTATTTTAACACTTTCCAAGTGCTAATTCTACCACCAACCTATGTCAAAGGGATGGGATGGCATTTTTTCCCCACACACATTGTAGTTCAGGCAGGAATTTTCAGATTCTGGTATTTGCCACTGCCAACCAACACCTCAATATGTGTTCAGCAACATCTCCTGAGTACAGGGATACCCCCCATGCATAGGTTTGTTGGTTTGTATTGGGTCTAAAATTCCACATTTAGGGGGTGCGCAATTCCAACCTGGAATTTTGACATGTAGTCAGCCTGCGCCCATGTTCCATTTGGAACATTTTTGAAGCCGTCCAATGAATTTTACCCCATCAAACCATATATTTTTGGAAAATAGACATCCTAAGGTATTTCAAATGGTGGTATTTTAATACTGTATAGGTACTAATTCTACCACCAGCCTTTGTAAAAGTTTGTGGTAGTACTTTTTTGGGAGTTTTTTTTCCCACATGCATTGTACTTCAGGCATGAATTCACAGATTCTGGTATATGTCACTGCCAAACAACAACCCAATATGTGTTCAGCAACATCTCCCGAGTACAGGGATAGCACCCATGCATAGGTTTGTTGGTTTGTTTTTGGCTAGAAGGCAACATTTGTGAGATGCGCATCTCAAAATTCCAACTTGGAATTTTGACATGTAGTCAACCTGCGTCCGTGTCCTTTATGGGATATATCTTTGAAGCCAGCCAATGTAATTTACCCCCACCAAACCATATATTTTTTTATCGGTAGACCCCCATCACTACTTGTGGCAAGGGCTCAGCAGCCACCGATACATCGCTAGATGATGTATCAGAAAGCTGAATAGGGTCAAAATCGAACCCTGAGTCCGCGGCCTCAGAATCAGTGCGTAAGCAGTGATCTCGAGCAAAGAAGGGGTTAATAGCTCTTAGAAGAGCCTATCTAGTACTGTAATACATTACAGTACAAATAAATTAATCCATAAAACAGTGCAGACAGCAAAACATACTGTTGCTGTGCAGGATTACTGCTTACACAGTGATGAATGGCAGGGAAGGGGTTAATACACAGTGAAAGACTTTCATAAAACCTGCTAATTTTATAAAATGTTATTTTATATCACTAATACTGATCTGTCTCTTTCCGTCACAAAAATGTAAGTGAGGAGAGGGAGGCAGATCAATATTTGTGAATATTGATCCGATTAATTTTGATCTGACCAGGGCGAATGGTGAGCTTAATTGAGAAATCACCAAACCGCCTTTGCCACTAATTCGCTGTTACTGATCGCTATGCGCTCAGGCAGCTTAAAAAAAAAAAACTCAAATATTTTTACTTTACATGTAATCCCCTAGCGGGTATGTGTAAAAAAAAAAAAAAATATGCAGACAGATAAAAATTGCTTTGGCGTCAATATCATTGCGTAAGCAGTGATCGACGGCAAATAAGGGGTTAATAACTCTTAGAATAGCCTTTTTAGTACTGTAATAAATTACAGTACAAAAAAATTAACCCCTAAAAAATGCACAAACGGCAAAAATAAATGCGCTGATGTGCACGATCACTGCTTATGCAAGATCAGTGGCAGGGAAGGGGTTAAACGCAGGGAATTGCTTTAATAAATTTTTTTTTATTGTTTTATTATTTGTGTGTTGTGTATTTATTGTTTTTTTTAACTTTTACTTACTTTTAGAACTTTGATCTGTCTCTCTCCCTCACTAAAAAAAATGTGAGGAGAGGGAGACAGATCATAACTGGTCAGATCAATATAGAGTTAATATTGATCTGACCAGTCAGTGGGGATGTTCAGGAGAGCATCCCCACTGCCTGTCAGTGTGCCTGGCAGTCACTGATTGCCTCTGTGAAGAGGCAATCGTGTGACAGCCAGAGAGCACAGGAAGCAGGTACTTCCTGCCTCCTGTGCTCTTGCCCTTAGAAGGGCAGCGCCATCTTGGTCACTTAGTGACCAAGATCGTGCATTTTTTTTTTGTGTTTCTGATTGCCTCGACTTGCGAGGCAATCAGAAACACTTTCTGAGCATAGGAAGCGAAAGATTCGCTTCCTATGCTCATTTTTTAAATGCCCGCGTTTTAAAGGCACTGTGCCTTTAAAACCGGCATTTCGATCGCTCTCCGGAGCGATCGAAATGCCGACGGGCATTTTTTTTAGCATTGTACGATGCTTCCATACGGAAGCATCGTTACAATGCCCTTAGAGCACTGAAAGCGGAAAAACTCCGCTTTCAGTGCTCGTTTTGACACAGGACGGACTAGGTCCGTCCTGTGTCACTAACGCCTCGGCACACAGGACGGACCTAGTCCGTCCTGTGTCGCCAAGGGGTTAAACCTTTAAAACCGGCATTTTAATTGCTCTCCGAAGTTATCAAAATGCCGACGGGCATTTTTTTCAGTATTGCACGATGCTTGTATCATATATATTGTATCATATTCATAGGAATACCATTGGAGTACGGAAAGCAGAACAAAAATCACTTTCAGTGCTCGTTTTGCTGCAGGACATAACGCCTCACCACATAGGATGGACCTAGACTCTCCACCTATCCTTGGTGGCTGGAGTGTCCCTTTAAAAATACACATCACCCTAGTTACACTAGATTGTTAGCATGTTACTAATAGAGCGATGATGTCATCCAGCATCATAATGGGAGCAGGGTATATAGCATGCTGACATTCAGACAGATTGCCACTCCTGGCAGCTTATCACTCTGAGGAAGATCTTAAGCAGGTACAGATGACTTATTATCATTTATTATCTCAGGATATAATGGGGATCTTACCAGATAATATGAGAACCATACTGTGCCTATACGTTCATTGTAATTGTCTTTGCTCTTAGTTAAAACATTGGATCTATTAACTATCTCCCACTGTACGTAGTAATAAGACAACAACACTGACAGACAGTGAGGTTCTAGGTTTCCAGAAATGCGGAAAATGGGCAGGCTGTTTTAATAATCCCCAAAATCCTCGCATTTATAATTCCTTTGCCAGTACTGTTACACTTGAATTCCCCATTAAAAGTTTTTTAACATGTTGTTCCAAAGGAGTCATTTACCTCCTCATAGGCCCATGTGGGCTGCAATACATCGGGAGGACTAAAATTGCTACACTGTTTATGTACAAGGGCATTTGGTTACTAAGTAGAGGGATATAATATAAGATACGATTGAGACCTCATGCCAAGATGTTATATTTGATAGTCATATAGTTGTCACATTTTTAACTTTGTCATACTGTTTCATAAGCTGAGTTTATGAGCCCAGCTGAACTGTATTTGTATTTTAATTGAATAATCCTGCTACAATTAAGGGCTCTAAATAACTCCTCACTAGTCCCAGTCTGTTAACTCCTGATGAAGTAGGTGTACCTACAAAATGCGTAGGGCATGGCAAAGCGTCAAACTGAGCTTTTACTTGTTTGGTTGGTATAGTTGGAGAAGGCATGTTCCGGAGCACTCCCCTTATCTGGCTGCTGAGCGATTCGTTTTTTCCGGTCCTAGACTTCAACCTGTTTTTAAGTGTCTTATCTTTTTATTCAAATAAAATTGTCTAAACGTTATTGCGCTATTGCTTTTTTTTTCTTTTCTCCCCATTATAACAGGAGGAGGTCCCGCAGCCTTGCGCTTGTACGGCGGACTGCATGGGGGACATTCTGGAAGAAGCTGGAGCAGTGAGGGTGCTGAGGCTGCCGAGGCTTACCAGGACACAGCTGTAGGAGTCCAACAGGAGCCTTCCGGACGGCTTGGGGACATGGTGACGGCTGCATTGGGCAATTGTGGTGGATATCCAGATGGTGCGGATATGGCCGTACCAGCTAGCAGTTCAGGCCAGGAGCTGTTGGTGGTGGGGTCCAAAAGTTTCTGGACCTCTGGAGGTGAAGCGCACAGGCAAGTACAGAGGGATGGTAGCCCAGCTCATGCCAGTTCTTTTCTTTTGGAGTTTTCCAAAATTTGGGTACTCACTATAGATTTTGAACATGTGTTTGTCCATATTCGGTTCAGAGATTTCGGCCCTGGGAATCCCATGAATCCACCCTACTAAAGAAGGGCCGAAATCCCAACAAAATGAGCCATAACGAATTTCAATTCTCCAGTTAAAAGCTTGCACCACTAATTCCACAATCAAGAACTTCCTATGTTGGCAGCAACATATCTTCCTGGATGTGTCTGGCATGTCCAATGTCAGAAACGGGTTAAAGGAACTTAAATATGATGTATAATGTGGATTTACAAAATAAAAATGATCTATACTTTGTGTTTGCAGAGATGCAAGTAAATGATGTGTTTTGAATGTGGCTGTGGAGTCTCCTGCTTATGACATCACTTGTGACTTGATATGCAAATTATCTACCTTTCAATGAAAAACATGTAATTTTCATATTAAGCCACACAGGTGATGTCATAAACAGGAGAAAACACAGGTACATTTATAATACATTTTGGGGGCTGGGGCATTGGTACCCTGCATCAACACTATGAGCAAGAAGCGTGAGCAGCACTTGCTGAGCTCTGTGTGTATTTAACAAACAGAGCTCATGTTGCCTGCAGCTCCCTTGTGAAGCAGACGTTTCTCTGCTTTACAGGGTGGAGGCAGACCACTCACCCGGTGCTTCGCCCCCTCCCAGGATCCTCCACTCCGGACATGTAGAGGGCTAGTGAGGGGAGATCTTCTGATCTCCCCAGCCTTTGCTTACCGGCTAACTTGGACTCTACCCGCTGGTGGCACCAATCCCGCCCCGCTGCGGCGCCCTAAGGCGTCTGCCCAGGCCCTGAATCCAGATGGATGGGTAGTGGGTGATTTAAAGCCCTCTGCAGAAATAACAGAAACAAGCCAGGGTCAATGGACTGGAGAATATCAGGATAAAATCCTTGAAAGTTGCCAAATGGATATTTGGCAACAGGAGTGAAGACTGCTGGGGACATGGAGCAGCAAATAAGGTAAGTAGTGGGGATGGGGGGAGGAGGGTGGAATAAAACGCATATTGAGGTGTTAAATCCTGGCATATTGAGGGGTTAAATCCTGGCATATTGAGTGGCAAAATTCTGGCATAGTGAGTGACAAAATAATACTAGCATATTGAGGGGTTAAATCCTGGCATATTGAGTCGCACAAATTCTGGCATATTAAGGGGTTAAATGCTGGAATATTGAGTGGCTAAATATTGGCATATTGAGTGACAAAATACTGGCATATTGTGTGGCAAAATAATACTGGCATAATTAATGGCAAAAGAACAGCATATTTAATGGCAAAATACTGGCACATTGAAGGGTTAAATGCTGGCATATTGAGGGGTTAATGCTGGCATATTGAGTGGCAAAATAATACTGACATATTGAGTGACAAAATACTGGCATTTTGAGTGTTGAAATTCTGGCATATTAAGGGGTTAAATGCTGGAATATTGAATGGCAAACTAATACTGGCATATTGAGGGGTTACATCCTGGCATATTGAATGGCAAAATCCTGGCATATTAAATGGCTAAATCATGGTATATTGAATGGCAAATCCTGGCATATTAAATGGCTAAATACTGTCATATTGAGTGGCACAATTCTGGCATATTGAGAGGTTAAATGCTGGAAAATTGAGGGGTTAAATGCTGGCATATTGAGTGGCAAAATAATACTGGCATATTATTGGGCAAATTGGCTGTGCCATATTTCTGGACAAAAACTGGCAAAACTGGTTTCATTTCATTGGTAAAGTGATGCTGTGGCATGGTCTGTGGGGCAAAATAACATGTACTATGAGGAAAGTGACACTGGCTAGTTATGTGGGGCAAAGTGACACTGTGGCATGCCAAATCATGTAGGTGCAATATGAGTGCAAGCCAAGAGCTGTGGGTGCAATATAGGTGCATGGCAAGTTCTGTGGGTATTGTATGGTGCTGTGTTAAGTCCATTAGTTGAAATGTGGGTGCAGAGGAAGGGAATAAAAACAAGGAATGCAATTTTTCAATAACATTTTTATTACATATGAAAATAGTTTAATATAATATTAAAAAATTCAAGTAAGTATAAATGCAACTAGTTATTGAGAGATAGAGAGATGCCTGTGTGTATAGATATGTATTGTTTTAGAATTGCACAATTGTCACCTCGTGGGGCTCCAGTGTGTCGCATAATTAATGGTGGCCCCATGTGTGGCATAATTAGGGGCACTTTTGTGTGGCATTATTATGGGGTGCTTGTGTGTGACATAATTAAGGGGTGCTTGTGTGTATGGCATAATTTATGGGGCTCTTATGTGTGTCATAGTTATGGGGCTCTTATGTGTGTCATAGTAATGGGGCTCTTATGTGTGTCATAGTTATGGGGCTCTTATGTGTGTCATAGTTATGGGGCTCTTATGTGTGTCATAGTTATGGGGCTCTTATGTGTGTCATAGTTATGGGGCTCTTATGTATGTCATAGTTATGGGGCTCCTGTGTGTGGCATAGTTTATGGGCTCCTGCGTGTGACATAAATTGTGGGTCTCCTGTATGTGCCATATTTAATGGGCCATCTGACTGGCATTACTAAGGAATCTGTTTGGCAATGTATTGGAGGAAATCCAGGGGGGTGACACCATAAGTTACCGCACCGGGTGACACCAACCCTAGTGACGCCTCTGCCTCTCTGCACCCATGAAATACAGTAGTATTAATGAAAATACTTTATAGAGCAGATACATCACTCTTATTGTGATGTAGCAGTGATGTGAGGCATCGTTGGGAACCTGCTGTTGGCGTGTCAGTCCTGCACACGTGCCATTGTATTACCCTTTGTAGGCATGGGGAAATCTGAGCATGCATGGAAAGACTAGATCACAGTTCCAGGTGGCTGGACACTGAATAAACAAACACTTGTGGGCATTTTCTTGTGGCAAAACTTGAATTTTGGGGGGAGAAAAGGATAATTTTGGATAATGGATTTATGGATAAGGCAGGGCTTGACAAATTAGATTTAAAACTAGGAGCCAGCTGAAAACTTTAGGAGCCAGTACCAAACGCTGTGTCACAAAAAAAAAGGCTTGGGTCCCAGTCCATAAACATATATAAATGACATACACTTATGGATACACCCCATTTTCACACATGCTAATGCACACACAAGCTAACACACATATATGCACAAATCACTTGCTCACCCACAAATACACACACATACCTAAATGCTGACACACACTAACACATGATTTCACTCTTACATACATGCACAAACACATTAATATCCACTTAAATGCCAACATACACACTAATATGCTGATACACACACTAACACATGCAGACACAAATAAATACATACATACATACATACATACATACACACTAACACATGCAGACACAAATACATACAGTAACACATGATTTCACTCCTACATACATGCACAAACACATTCATATCCACTTAAATGCCAACACACATTTACACAGGTCACACACACACTGAGATACACTAACACATGCTGTCACAATTATATACACAGTCTAAAAAGCTGATACACACACACTAACATATGCAGACACAAATACATACATACACACTAACATGCTGTCACACAGATTCTGACACATTCATAAAAACAGGTGCTGAACCCACACATACATGCCAACACACATTCTAATACACACACTATTTACTTACTAGACTTACAGTGGGAAGTTGGAGACAGACCCTGTATCACTGCTGAACCGGGCAGCTTGAAGTTTTCCCTCCATTTTGAGGCAGCAGTAAGAGTTCCCATCACCTCTCACACGCATCTCCTCACTGCTACAGCTACTGCCCGGTGAGAAGCAGGAACAGGAAGCCGGGGGGTGGAGCTAATCGGCAGGCTGCTCTGTGCTGCTTCTCCCACACTCTGCTCCTTATCTGATCGGTAGGTAAGGGATCGCAGAGTGTGGGACCGGGACATTGCAGTTTACACTGCTCAAAGAGTATTCCAGGCGCCAGGATCTAGTCGACCCTGGGATACTCAATATATGGGTTTTGTTTGGCCATAAGGTCACCCTAAACTTCCCAGTAATAGTAGCTTAGGTCACAGGGATACACTGCCTTTGAGTAAAGAAAGGTTTTATTTTCCCTTTGAAATGAAATTTAAAGTGTCTTATCTGGGTCCCATCTGACCCTGATCCCTTACTGGCATCCGGAGTCCCTCTCCTGGATTATTTTAGCTTTATCCAGTCTCTTGGGGCAGTAGCCTCTATAGATGATGACATTAGGCTGAAGTTTAGCCTGGCTGTGTGGTGCACAGATTAAAGGACACCAGGAGCTCTCATTGTTACGCACATTTACTGGAAGGACACTGTAATAGGAGAAATACTCAATAGGAGATGTTTTTTTCAACACTTGCAAATAGACATGCAATATAGACTCCAGACTCTGGACTCTTCAGGGTGGTCACCTGGGCACATTGTATAGAAATGTAATATCTTGCATCTAATTCAAGCTAGAAAAGTTGGAACACTGTAAGAAAATACCCAGAGATAGTTCTGACCGACTATAATCATACCAGTCAAGACTGTACCAGAGAAAGAATTAATTAGATTGTAAGAAGACATTTAATTCATTAAGTTCAGCTTTGCACACACCTGTATTTGTTAATACTGAAGGGGGCAAAAACAACAACAGGGATTTAAGTGTGAATTCCCCTCTATGACTATTACTATTAGTTATAAACTTCTTGGTTTCCACTCATCAGACCTCACCTCTGTTACTACTGATACAGTCTTGACTAATATGACTATTGTCAGAACTAACTATGGGTATTTTCTTTCAGTGGTTGCTCCTACTATCTGTCTATCTATCTATCTATCTATATATATATATATATATATAAATAGATATAATGATGTTGTGATAAACAAGATGATATACTTAGAAATGTAACAAAAATTGAAACCCCCAAGAAAAGGATGTCGATTATAATTTATTATGCTGTCAACTTTTCTTGGTATGACTGTGTTTAAAATAACATTGTTATTTTTTTTATATATATATATATATATATATATATATATATATATATATATATATACGGTATTTTCCGGCGTATAAGACGACTTTGTAACCCAGGAAAATCTTCCAAAAAGTCGGGGGTCGTCTTATACGCTGGGTGTCGTGTTTTTATTTACCGCGTTGCTGCTCTCCATGTCCGCGCGGCCGTGAGGGAAGCGTTGTGTGCTCCCCTGCAGCTGCGCGACTTCAATAAAGTTTGTTTAAGGGGGGGGGGGGGGACAAAATCCTGGCATATTGAAGGAACAAAATCCTGGCATATTGAGGGTAAAAATCCTGGCATATTGGAGGGGCAAAATCCTGGCATATTGGAGGGGCAAAATCCTGGCATATTGAGGGCAAAAATCCTGGCATATTGAGGGCAAAAATCCTGGCATATTGGAGGGGCAAAATCCTGGCATATTGGAGGGGCAAAATCCTGGCATATTGGAGGGGCAAAATCCTGGCATATTGGAAAGGCAAAATATTGGCATATTAAATGGCACAAGAATGGCATATTGAGTGGCAAAATACCGGCATATTGAGGGGCAAAATAGTGTGTCTCAGGTTATGTGTCTGTTGGTGTCACTGTGTGTGTGTAAGTGTGTCACTTTCTGTGTAAGGGTGTGTGTGTAAATGTCACTGTAGAAGAAAATGCACGTTGGAAGAGGGGTAGTCTTATACGGCGAGTATATCCCAAACTCTATATTTTAACTGGAAAAGGCGTCTTATACGCCGGAAAATACGGTGTATATATTTATATAAAGAGAGATAAAGAGAGAGAGTTAATTAGATTGAACGAAGACTTGTAATCCATCAAGTTAATCTTTTCACATACTTGTATTTGTTACTATATATGTAACATATATGCCCTTTGGCATGGGGTGAAGCATGTACAATCATTGCAAGTAACTGGGTCACAGATATTATGTGAGTTATTGAGTAAAATCTCAGCTTGAGTTCCAGCCAATAGAGTTGGACTATTTTGGCCTTACTATTGCCAGACTTGGTTGAATATCAATGTTTATTGAACTAGCATTTCTGTGTAAGAATCAAGCTGCATAAGTACAATTTTCCTCTCCAACTATCTAATCAAAATAGCCTGTGAAATTACAATTTGCTGTAAACATGGGTAAAATGAAACATAAATGTTGTGCGTGGGATCCATAGTACGCATCTGAACAAACAAAAAATAACAAGTTTACCTAAGGATACCTTGGTAAATTGTGATTCAAATGTTCCAGCTAAATTAATACATATTACAGCTGGGGGGGGGAATTACATTAGATCATTTCTTTTTCTACTTACTATAGACGCGTACAATTACTCTCCTATGCATCCACTTCCACTGACAGCTCAAAATGGGCAACCCAGCATTTCTTGGGAGCCCTCTGATATATTATTAACAATTACCATGGCAGTTACAGTTTATAAAATAAGTTGTTTTCTTTACAAAATGCCATTTTTTTGTAGCCATACAGAAGGGTTAAAGAGCTCCAGTCTTTGCATATAAATGCATATTCATAACGCACAGGGCGAGGGATGGATGGGATCCTGAGCACCCGAGATGAAGATCTACAATACAGGAGTAGAAAAAGGGCATTGTGCTGGGTATATGGAAGTTTGGGGGTGCAGGTTTTGTGCAGCCACATACAGAGGCCCTGTGGAGGCAGCTGTTGTATCCTATATATACAATGCTAGGACTGAGAAACACTGCAGACATCCTGGAGCAGGCATGGATAATAACTCAACAGGACAGTAGGATGTTGCAGGCTAGGACAGAATAAGCTAAGAGACAGATGAAGCAGAGCGATAGCAAAAAAGGAACTGAGGGAGCACAGAACTGAATACAGAGTGCGGGGCTACAGGAAAGAGGGAAAACATAAGCAAAATAAAGCAGAAGCCCAAATGATAAACAATACAAGCCTCAGAGATACAGATAATAACATAGATATTATACAGGGCACAGACAAAAAGATATAACTAAGACTATATACAGAGGATAGGGCTAAGGAACACAAGAGAAACATACAAAGGAAACACTACAGATGGTAATATGGTGGGGGTTTGATTCATCTATTGGCCAATTAGATGTTAGCTTGCTAACCACGTCAAATTCATAAATAATATTAACAAATGAATAATATGAGATTAAAGATTAATATTGAAGAAAAAGACTGAACAGAAACGGGCATGGTTTATATAGAAGCAAACTAACAAGGTGGAGGGAAGCAGAGAAAACCTGGAATGGAACATAATGACAGACTGAACAGAAAACCAGAAATAGATAAGAACAAAGGAACTATGGAAACAGGGCAGGAATGAGCATACATAATATACAAGAAAGCAATGGAAGACAGATACTGAAATGACTGGATACAATCTGGATGAGCCCATGGGTGAATGGTTACAGATTTGTATATTACTAACGCCTGGGTGTCACAAACAGGGTCGGCCTTAAGTGTTCTGGCGCCCTGTGCAGGCTTCCCCTTTGGCGCCCCCATCTCTTTTACCCCCCCATGTATGTATCTCTCTCCCTTCCCATGTTTGTCCCTTTCCTCTTCATTGCCATGTCTGTCTCTCTCTAACTCCCCCATACCTGTTCCCTCTCTCCCTTCTCTCTCTTCCTCTGTTCTGTCTCTCTCCTCCCCTTCCTCTGTTCTGTCTCTCTCTCTCTCCCCCCTCCTGTTCTGTCTCTCTCTCCCCCTCCCTGTTCTGTCTCTCCCCCCCCGTTCTGTCTCTCTCTCCCCCTCCCTGTTCTGTCTCTCCCCCTCCCTGTTCTGTCTCTCCCCCCCCGTTCTGTCTCTCTCTCCCCCCTGTTCTGCCTCCCCCCCCCGTTCTGTCTCTCTCTCCCCCCGTTCTGTCTCTCTCCCCCCTGTTCTGTCTCTCTCTCTCCCCCCTGTTCTGTCTCTCTCTCCCTCCCCCTGTTTTGTCTTTCTCTCTCCCCTTCCCCCCTGTTCTGTCTCTCTTTCCCCCTGTTCTGTCTCTCTCTCTCACCCCCCCTCCCCGTTCTGCCTTTCTCTCTCTCACCCACCTCCCCCTGTTCTGCCTCTCTCCCCCCTCCCCCTGTTCTGACTTTCTCTCCCCCCTCCCCCTGTTCTGTCTCTCTCTCCCTACTCCCCCTGTTCTGCCTCTCCCCCCCCCCCCCCCTCTTCCTTTGCCTGCACTGGGCTTCACAGGGTGGGGGCGGAGCTACACCTCTCAGCCGGTTAGCTCCGCCCCCTCCCCGGATCCAGCAGAGCTTGCCGAGCGGAGGGCTCGTGAGGGGGGATCTTTTGATCTCCCCAATCCAGTGCCTCTACCGGCTTCTTTTTTTTTTACTCTTTTTTTTTCTTCAGGAGGGAGGGCGCCCCCTAAGGCCGGCCCTGGTCACAAACAAATCAGAAGTCTGAACCAGTAAATGAAGTCATGTGGAGTATTATGTAGTATTATGGATAGGGGACAACATGGGAATAAAAACACGAGAACACATTGCATATATGAAATACACCTTTAAACACCCTACACATGTGAGACCTAGGGAAAATGTTACAATGGCTAGCTGCTTTTGAAATACACCTTTAAACACCCTACACATGTGAGACCTAGGGAAAATGTTACAATGGCTAGCTGCTTTTACTTTACAATGACTCTGCTATATATATGGCTCAAGCAGCTAATAGAACTATAAATGTATACGGTACATGGGTTGTTTGGCTAGGCTGAGTTTTTGTCAGGGCCTTTACCAGGTCAGGTAGGAGTTCAGTGCAGGGATAAAGGAGGAGTCTGGTTGCATGTTGCTATTCGTTGTGCAGGGTGATATAGAAACAAAGAAAAAAGGATGATTGGAATAAGGATTAAAACAGATACAGAAGGGGACTTTAGCAATGGACCACAGAATAGGAAAAGGGTTTTAGTAGGAACTGCAGTTAAAACAAAGAGCTTTAGCAGGGACTGTAGAAAAGGCAGAAGTAGGGTTAGAGAGAGTTAAACAAGGGGTGAATCCTTAGGGAGGGTAAGGCCTGAGAAGGGTGACTGAAGCAGGAACACCCTAGAAAGGATGACTGAAGCAGGAACACCCTAGAGAGGGCGACTACAGCAGGAACACCGTAGAGAGGGCGACTACAGAAGGACTGGGTCCTTTAAGCTGAAGTAATATTGCTGTGGCCATAGAGTCAGAGATGCTGAAAACATCCCCTGGGTGGTTGAGCCTTTCAGGTTCAGTCTCCCAGTTCCTGGACCGGGTAGAAAAGACTCAAGCGACTGCACAAATTCCTATGACTTGGAGATTGGTGATGCAGTTCTTCCATGTGAGTGTTTTTCTTATAAAGAGGGAGTTAACCCTAATTTTTTCTTTTAATGAGGCTGAAGGTGACTTCTGTATAATGAAAACTCTAATTTGAATGCTGCACAAATCAAAAAACATTCTAGGGGGGCTTGCATGTCAAGAGAGAGATGGTCCAACCTATGCTCTATCCAATTGCTGTGTGCATGTGAAAATCATACCCAAAACACTCAATCAGTGGGGAGGCGATGGCCATCTCCTCTCTGGGTAGAGGTGTGTGTGACATCATAGAGAACTCTCTCCACAACATGGCAGCCTGGAAGTCACTGTTTCACCTCCAGAAGTTAAAATAGCCTCTGAGCGATGCTCCATAGGAAGTTTCCTTCTGTGTGATTAACAGTAATTATAGAGGATTTAATCCCTCTTTAAAGGTTTGAGTCTAAATGTCCTAAAGCTGACCCACTAAACTGCATGCTTCATCTTGGACAGCAAATTTAAAACAAAATGAGAGTAAGGGTCAGAATCAGTGGACTTTATATTAACATCAGTGAACAAAATGAAGAAATTATTCATATTCATATAAACTTCAGTGGAAATGTCTGTTACATATGTGTAAATAGCAAGAACTTCCTATGGCACTGGGCAAAAGGAAAGTGTGCATATGGAGAAATACGACCTTGGACAGTGTAATTTGGCACAACCCTACCTCATTTCATTGGCATATTAATGGAACCTATTTGTTAAAGAGACATATTAAAGTCCCTGCAAAAGTGGAATATCTCAACTTTTTCAAAACAAAATGCCTTACAAGATCTTGTGATCTACATTTATACAACTGCAATTATATTTTGCTTTAAATGGGTTCTCCCTACATCTATTTCCCCTAGAGGAGCCCTTCTTTAATGCATACAATGCACGATACAATATATTGGCACTATGGGGACATGCCTAGTGAAGGGAATCTTTATTGCACCACTGACCACATTCTCCCAATACGCAGTGTAATAATGATCTTCTATTTCCAGCACATACTGCTTCCACGCATATTACGAACACACACACACACTTAAGAATTGTATACCATTGTCTCATTATGTAACAAAAGAAGCAGGATGTTCCTGATGTTACCCCTTGCTGTGTTCAATAACGGGATATCAAATTCAACAAGTAAAGTGTTTTTTTTTTTATCACTGTGTAATTTTTCAGAATTACACAGTGATCAATTCATGGGATTCCCATTCAGATACCTTCAATTAAACTGGTCAAACAACATTCTACACCTGGTCAGATTTACATCTTTACAGAGGCTTATAATTCAACTAGCTAGAACAAACCTAAGAAATCGCTGATCAGACCCATCCCTATGCTGCTGTCCCACCTATGCACAACAGCTTATGTGTCACCTGCTCTTTACACCCTCTAGATTGTAAGCCTGCAAACAGCCTCTCTCTTTAACTCATGTGTGTGTCTATATCTGTGAGCTTGTAACTCCCCTTGATTCTGGTGCTATGTAATAAATGTTAATACAAATTATTACTATAATGTATAGGTAAACTGAGGCAATAAATCCCAAATTAGATCCTACTGGGTCTAATCCCAAATTACTTGATAAAGACGAAAACCACACACATTATAGCCTAAAGCCTAGGCCTCTGTGACCCAACAGATGTCTGGACTACAAATCCCCAAATTTTCCACCAGAATGGCAGTGAATGATGTAGTTCAGAAACAGCTGGAGGGCCGCAGTAGGACACCTAGTGCCTAATACTCGCAGAGAAGAAATAGTCTTACTCTATATAGAGAGTCAGAATCTAAGATACAAAAGTAATTAGTCAGGAATTAACGGTAAATGACAGACAGACTTAAAAATCATAATAACACTTGAGTATTTATGAAGTCTCATACCAACTTAGTATGGAGAAAAATAATAAAAATGTAACCATAGAGGGATATATCTGATAGCGACATTTCAATGTTGATGTTTATTTGTGTCTGTGTTAAACAATATAACATTTATTAAATTAAATACAATTTGAAAAAGTCTTAAATAATATATTGGAAATAGACACGTAACAAAAGCACTAATGCTTTAATGATATTTTTATATTTATCATATGGTATGAAACATTCATTAACTAAAGCTGCTTGCAATAGAACATTGGTTCCATTGCATAAACAGTAAATTGTGGGAAACGAATGACTGCCAAACTTTTTTCACATAAGTCATTTTGGTTTAACGTTTGCTATCATTTAAACATAATACATTGTTTAGTGCGTAAACCCCAGTGTTATGCATCTCAAACAGTACATTTAAGAATGAATTTAGCATATTACAACATTATTTGCAGGTATGTTCAATTTGCTAGTTTGCGTTTTTTGTGTGGTTTTTTTTTGGTAGACTCAGAGTTCGTGGGATATATTTTGAACCTTGTTTTTTAAATTGCATTCTAAACATGAATTTGATCCTCAAATGTTAGAAGCAAGCATTCCTTGTCTATTTTTATTTTTTATTTTTTTATTAATTAATAGTAATTTCAACCGGTTTCCTTCTTGAAACTATGACTAGTTATGATTTTGATAAAAATAAAATAATGCATTGGTCTCTTTGCACATGTACTTAACTAATGAGAGCTCTTGGGTATCCTGACCCCTTATAGCTAACTACTGAATAAAAATATAAACAAGACCATAAGAAACAGGTTCACAGGCAGCAGAAGATTTCTTGAAACAAAAATTGCACTGGATTTCTGGTCCAATCTCGCCCCCCAGTGGCTTATTTTCACATCACTAGTGCGTGCAATGAAAGTTTCTTATGAATGGTTTTTATATTGTTGCACAGAACAACCCAACAGTTAAGTAGTGATTAGAGTTGAGCGAACACATGGATGTTCGGGTTCGGCGGGTTCGGCCGAACTTCGGAAAAAAGTCTGGGTTCGGGCTCGACCCCGAACCTCATTGAAGTCAATGGGGACACAAACTTTTGGGCACTAAAATGCCTCTAAAAAGGTCCTGGAAAGGGCTAGAGGGCTGCAAAAGGAATTAAAATGTGGGTAAGAGTAGGACAAGTGCCCTGCAAACAAATATGGATAGGGAAATAACTTCAAAAAACATAAAATACATACAAATTACAAATACAGCTGAGCCATAAAATAGAACTAGATGGAATCTTTGATTTTAGCTTTGGAAGAACATAAATCTAAATCTAAAGCATGGCTGCCAGGAGGATCAACAGAATTATCCATTTGAGAGAGGGTTGGAGTGCAGGGTATTCTCTTTCAGTTTATACTAAGTGACCCATAGGTTGAGGAGGCGGTGACCGTGGCGGTGTTGGTGGAAGCGGCGCTGGAGGAGGAGGTAGCCAGAAATTTTCAAAGTGCGCAGTAAGCACAGTATTTGATGGTTCTATTTGACTCTCAGATATGAAGTGCACCGCAAAACGCAAATGTACTATTTACCACCCAAAACTATTAGAATTTTTCAAAGTGCGCTGTAAGCACAGTATTTGATGGTTCTATTTGACTCTCACATATGAAGTGCACCGCAAGACGCAAATGTACTATTTACTACCCAAAACTATTAGAATTTTTTCAAAGTGCGCTGTAAGCACAGTATTTGACGGTTCTATTTGACTCTCAGATGTAATACATGTAATGCTATTGCTATTCTATAAACCGAAATGGAGTCCCCATTCATAAGAATAGGTCAACTGACCTATTCTTATGAATGGGGACTCTATTTCGGTTTATAGAATAGCAATAGCATTACATGTATTCCATAAACCGAAAGTCTATAAACGGAAAGACATTCGGTTTATAGACTTTCGTTTTATAGAATACATGTAATGCTATTGCTATTCTATAAACCGAAAGTCTATAAACCGAATGTCTTTCAGTTTATAGACTTTCGGTTTATAGCCGAACCCCGAACTCCAACCCGAACATACAGTGAAATGTTCGGGTTCGGGGTCCGAACACCATAATGTTCGGTACGAACCCGAACAGTGCGGTTCGGGGTCGCTCAACACTAGTAGTGATTATTTAGACATATCACTCGGGAGCAAGGTTTACCTAGCATTTAAGTGCAATCCAGGCAGGGAGAACCCAGTTCATTCATAATATGGAGTGTTGTAAGAAGTGTAAGTTCTTTGTTCATACCGGCTAAAATGGGGACTTCATTTGAATGCCATAGCAAATTCTCAGAGCCACAAAACATATAAAATTGACCTTAGAAGGAGCCAAGATGCAAACAGGATCTGTTGATAAATAATGCAAAGAACAACCTTCCCAACCTAATACTGTTTGATTTGTGCAGTTCACTTGTCAATTCCCTTTCAATGAACAACTGGTTGTGCCCAGTCCACTGCACAGCATGTGCAAATTGGAGGATGGAGCTGAAATATGTTAGTGAAGTTACAGTCAGGGGCGGGCTGGGCCAGGGTGGCAATTGCCCCCCAGGCCGCCCTAAGCTTTGGAAAACACGGCCGCTGGGCCAGTGTTTGAAAAAAAAAAAAAAAAAACGCGCTTGCAGGCAGAGACGGAGGTGAGAGGGGATCGGAAGATCCCCTCTCACCTCCGCTCTGCCTGCAAAGCTGCACGGGGAGCCGAACAGGCAGCACAGAGAAACCTCCGTGCTGCCTGTTCGGCTCCCCGTTCAGTGTGACACGGAAGTGCCGACAGTCACGTGACCGGCGCGCTGACGTCAGACCTGTCGGCACAACCGCCGGGAGGCCGAACAGGCAGCATGGAGGGACCATGCTGCCTGCCACCAGGGAAGTCCTCCTGCCACTAGCTACCAGGGAAGTCCTGCCACTAGCCACCAGGGAAGTCCTCCTGCCACTAGCCACCAGGGAAGTCCTCCTGCCACTAGCCACCAGGGAAGTCCTGCCACTAGCCACCAGGTAAGTCCTCCTGCCACTAGCCACCAGGGAAGTCCTGCCACTAGCCACCAGGGAAAAAGGTAAGGGGGGGGGAACACTGGCATATTATTGGGCAAATTGGCTGGGGCATATTACATGGCAAATAAGACTGGCATATTATTGGGCAAATTGGCTGGGGATTATTACATGGCAAATAAGACTGGCATATTATTGGGCAAATTGGCTGGGGCATATTACATGGCAAATAAGACTGGCATATTATTGGGCAAATTGGCTGGGGATTATTACATGGCAAATAAGACTGGCATATTATTGGGCAAATTGGCTGGGGCATATTTCATGGCAAATAAGACTGGCATATTATTGGGCAAATTGGCTGGGGCATATTACATGGCAAATAAGACTGGCATATTATTGGGCAAATTGGCTGGGGCATATTACATGGCAAATAAGACTGGCATATTATTGGGCAAATTGGCTGGGGCATATTACATGGCAAATAAGACTGGCATATTATTGGGCAAATTGGCTGGGGCATATTACATGGCAAATAAGACTGGCATATTATTGGGCAAATTGGCTGGGGATTATTACATGGCAAATAAGACTGGCATATTATTGGGCAAATTGGCTGGGGATTATTACATGGCAAATAAGACTGGCATATTATTGGGCAAATTGGCTGGGGCATATTACATGGCAAATAAGACTGGCATATTATTGGGCAAATTGGCTGGGGAATATTACATGGCAAATAAGACTGGCATATTATTGGGCAAATTGGCTGGGGAATATTAAATGGCAGAATAACACTGACATATTATTGGACAAATCGTCTGGGGAATATTAAATGGCAGAATAAGACTGGCATATTATTGAGCAAAATGGCTGGGGAATATTAAATGGCAATTAACACTGGCATATTGGGCAAATTAGCAGGGGCATATTAAATTGCAGATAACCTTGGAATATTATTGGGCAAATTTACTGAGTCATATTAAATTGCAGAATAACACTGGCATATTATGGGACAAATTGGCTGGGGAATATTAATGGCAAATAATATTGGAAATGTGTATGTAATGGGGTGATGGAGGCATGTAAATGTGGTGATGGGGCATGTCCTGGTGTGCAACGTGGGTTATGGGTCATGTCGTAGGTGTGCAACGTGGGTAGAGGGGGGTTCCCAAATTTTGGGATATTGGGTGTCTAAATCCTGGCATATTGAGGGGCATAATCCTGGCATAATGAGGGGAAAATCCTGGCATATTGAGGGGGCATCATCTTGGCATATTGAGGGGAAAATCCTGGCATATTGGGTGTCTAAATCCTGGCATATTGAGGGGCATAATCCTGGCATATTGAGGGGCATAATCCTGGCATACTGAGGGGCATAATCCTGGCATATTGAGGGGCATAATCCTGGCATACTGAGGGGCATAATCCTGGCATTTTGTAAGGGAAAATTCTAGCATATTAAATGGCAAATCCTGGCATATTGTGGGGGAAAATCCTGGCAATATTCGTTATAAAACAAGGAAAAGATGGCCGTGGATGGGGAGGCGATTCGATGGTGCAATGGGCCACTTGACTGGATTTGCCCCCCAGGCCTAAGGCTGCCAGCCCTCCCCTGGTTACAGTGCCTTCCACTAATATTGGCACCCTTGGGAAATATGTGCAAAGAAGGCTATGAAAAATCCTGGCAACCCAGAGATTACATTGGATAATTGGGGGGTCACATGTTTTCATATGATACATTGAGTTTTCCATTCTGTAGATAACTGTGTGTATGGGAGTTACCGAATTCTACAAGCAAAGTTGCACTGCTCCTTGTTATTCTGGACAGTGTGGCCTGCTTGCCTTCCTGCAAAAAAAAAAAAAAAGAAAGAAGACAAGAATTTCTTGATAGAGATCACAGTATTTTACAGGGGGCTTTCTGGTAATACTAGACTGTGTTTTGGTCTCTCCGTGGGTTGGTCTAGTTCCTCTTTAATTCATGAGCTATTAGCGAGGGTTCAGCAAATGGCCCATGTTCAGGGCTGTGGATCTCTAATGGAAATCTTGGACAGGGTCCAGGCCCAAATGCAGGTTGACCCAGTACCTGCCCATGCAATACCAGTACAATCTGTTTACATTGCTGTTGTCCACCACTAGTGCTAGAAGAGGATGACATTTTTCTGCCCCCCAAGGCTTCCCTCCAAGCTGTGCTGCCACCTGTAGGAGTGCAGGTGGATGGACCTGTGGACTATGCTAAAAACCTCCTTGGGGGTGCAGCTTTTTCTCCATAAAACTAGGACCCCTCACACCCAAAAGCACTGCAGGCGAGGATTGTTGCACAATGCGGGGTCACATAACCATGACCTGAGAAGCCCTCCTTCCTCAAAGGATAATACAAGGCCATAGTTGCCAACATCGGCCATGTTTCCAGGGACACATATTTTGCCTGCTCTTTTCTGCAGCATGTCGAACAAATTTGTGTCCCTGGAAACATGGCCAATGTTGGCAACTATGGCCTTGTATTATCCTTTGATAAGAGAGTACGGCCACATCAGAGCACCAGTGGACAGAAGATGCTATTCGGCAGGCTCATCACCATACAGATCCATAGCAGGGAGCCGGCCCTTTTAATCACCTTACAGCACCAGTTCATCTATCACCAGCCCCAAACAGCGATGACTGCTGCTGACAGCCAACAATGTGAGTTTGTAGGCTCACAGGTATAGACTTGTTTAACTAAATCACCCCCTCCCATGCTCCAGCTTCACTGAATCAGTCTCAGGTTCTTGCAATGTCCCAGTTCGCTGCTTACACATCCCCTAGTGACAGTCTTGCTACGTTGCTCCTTTAGCAATTCATTTAGCTGGGGAGCTTAGGGACAAAATAACAAAGGGAGAGTAGGTGGATATTACTTCTTTGGTTCCGCCTAAAGAAACAGTGGGCAGGACAGGTGTGAGGTAAGAAAAACGGTACAAGACAAGGAATTGCTGTGCACTTTTGGCATTTGGCTGCAAGGTTTTACCATGTTATCAGCATCTCGTGTGAGCATTATACCAAGCACAGTCCCTCACTCTTCCAGGGTCTAGGTCTCTTCTTCGCCGCGGCTTCATCGCTGACAGTTCAGCGCGGCAGTTAGAACGCTGAACTGTCAGCAATGAAGAATAACGCGGCCGTTTGATCGCAGACGCGGCTATGTAAGAGCTGCCGTTTGATCGCAGACGCGGCTATGTAAGAGCTGATAGTTCAGCGCTGAACTGTCATCTCTTACAAATGTCCAAGTAAAAAGAAAATACCCCCCCTAATAAATGATTCCCCCCCCAAACCCCAATACTAAAATTAACCCCAAAACCCAATACTAAAATTAACCCCAAAACCCCAATACTAAAATTAACCCCCGAACCCTAATACTAACCCCCGACCCCTAATACTAACCCCCGAACCCTAATACTAACCCCCTAAACCCTAATACTAACCCCCGAATCCTAATACTAAAATTAACCCCCTAAACCTTAATTCTAAAATTAACCCGAACCCTAAAAACTAATTTGAACCCCCTAAACAATCATTCTAACCCCCTAAACCCTAATTGTAACCACCCTTAACCCCAATACTAAAATAAACTTACCTTTAGCGTTGAAATGTCCCGCGATGAAATCTCCCGCAACGAGCTGTCGTGTGGTGAAGTGACGTCGGTGAAGCGGCTACGCGGATGCAGCCGCGATGAAGTGTCCCATCCCCCTCTTCCATACCTAGAACTAATTTGCGGGCATTGAAGACATACTGTGGTCAGAGTTGGTTTTGTTTTGATAAGAAATTCTGCCAGCGTATGTCTCTTCGCCCCAGCATTCTCAATCACATCCAAGATGGTAATTATGACTGTTGTTAATGACCCCTAATTACCCTGTCCTCTTTCTGCGGGAGGATGGCACTCAAAGCTCTGGGGTGTCAACGACCTCCAGAAGGGGTGTGTGCTGGCTTCTCAGTGAAAGCTACTGCAGGTGGTACAGCACCTACAGATTCAATCATGAAAGCTCAAACTTTGGGGGAGCACACCCCGCAGTCTGCTTCTTTGCAGAGCATGATTAGTGAGGGGAGTTGGATGTGAGGATGCTCAGATAGGGGAAGATGCTAAACATTCTTCCTTGGCTTGAGCACTATAAGCATATCATCCAGGAAGGGTTTTTCTCTGCTTTCTGGATTCCTTTCCCGACATCTGAGGAGCCAATGATGGCTTCCAATTTAAAATCTATAGCACAAAAATTGTGTTGAAGTAGAGCTGGGATGCATGGCGGGTCTCTTCTCCTCCCTCTCACAATCTTCTGGTTTCCCCTTTGGGCCTGGTGCCCAAGAGAGAGTCTAGTAAATTTTGAATGATTTATCACCTGTCCTTTCTAAGGGTTTGTTGGTGGACGATGATATTGGAAGGGAGGAGAGTAGGGTTCGTTATGCGTCTTTTGACCAGACCCTTGGGTGGGTGCGTGCTGCAGGCCATGATGTCCTTTTGGCAAAAGAGGATATGGAAGCGACCTTCCGACTATTGCCAATACACCAGGAATGCATTCACCTGCTGATGTTTTCAGGTTCATTTTTGTCGACATGGGCTGCTCAATATCATGTTACTACTTTGAAGTTTGTGGAGTGGGTGATATCATATGTCAGGCACCTAATCACTATTACTTTTTCTGAACAACTTCCTGTTTATGGGTTCAAAGGATAGTAGAGTATGCTTGGACATACTCCAGGAATTTCACTTGGTAGTCTGTCTGATTGATGTATCCGTATCAGTGGGCATGTGGACCTACTTTTAAGGCGAGTGGTGCTAGGCTACTTGGCTGGACAGCTGGTCGGCTTCCCCATTTTTGAGGAATTTCGCCTTCCTGGAGCTGTTCCCCATTGTTTTGTCGGTAGAGCTCCGGGAAGCTCATTTAGAGAACATGAGGGTGACATTACGCACCGATAATATGAGTGTAATCCAAGTAATTTCCCAAGCATCTGCTTCCTCTCCACCAGTGCTGAAGCTGCTTTGCCAAGCAGCTCACAAGTTTGCCAAGATGTCCTCGAAAAGCATCACAACCTCAGTGGCAATGAGTTTCTCGTAAGGTCAGGAATACTGCTCATTCTGCATCGAACACAAGACTATATTTCCAAGGATAAACCAAAGTGATCATTAATAAACATTGTTAAAATCATAAGTGAAGCAGCTGAAATCTAAATAGAATTTATTGGTTAAATTGGATATATCCAACCTCACTTTGTGGGGAAAAATATTTGTAGCACGATTTATAGGAACTATTCAAGAAATGTATTATTTTTCAATACATAAATATACACTCTGAAAGAAATACTGATACCTTATTTGAATCATAGGGTGTTTTTTTTTGTTTGTTTTTTTTTTAATAACCCTTACAGGGTAATTCCTTTGGTATAGATTCAAGAAGCTGATCTGCTTTAGGGATAGAATGTTTACAAATAGGATGAAAACCTAAATCTAGAAAAGCCCATTTACCACAACCTAATATGCTGTCGGGTGTATCAGCATAAGGCCTGTTCTGAAATAAATATACACCTAGAGAAAATTGGAAAGCAGCACTCCCAAAATGAAAAAGCCAGGGTTCCACAACCCCCAACAAGAGAAAAAAACACAAGATGACAAAGACCCAGGGGGGTCGAAATGTTGCCATGCATGTTGGATTAAACTTCACCTCACTCAAGTGCTGAGCATCTTGTCTGTTTTTTTCTGTTATGAAATAAAAACATTTCTAAATTTCCACACCCTACTTCGTTTATGGGGCCATCTTTTCCATCTAGCAGAACAATTCAAATGTAACTATCTCTACCTTTAATGTGATGAATTGCACTGGAAATGAAGCAAGCATTTGCATGTGAAGAATGTGAATGTACGAGCAACAGCTTTGATCTAGAAAAGGGGATATCACCAAACAGATTTTTTTTTGCATTTCCTGGTGTTTTAGCAAACATAGGTATTAATAAAAGAATGAATCGCCCGAGGTGTGCAATAAATCACAGATGTACCTAAAAATGTATGTTATTTACCCAAAATGTACCATGAATTAGAAAATGGTCATATAAATGCCAGACCCCAAAACACACATAATATGTTTGTTTGTTTTTTACAAGCCCCTTGTGGTTAGATCTCATTCACCTTGGTTAGAGAGCCAATCAAAATCTGCCTGAATTGCTGAAACCAAAAGACACCTTTCATCTGATCAATAATGCTTTGTCCATGAGAATCCCTCGTCCGCACATATGAATCTGTATGAGAGACCAACAAAACATGATTTGCAGCATGAAAGCAAGCTGTAGCATTTAACTAAATCAAATGGTTAGTTCACCAAAAGTAGGAGGAGCAGAATGTATAGAAAGGGACTAAAAAATATTTTTTGCACTACAAATATTTGTTTTCAATGCAAATTTGTACACCATCTGTGTGCCCTGACGTTTTGTAAGTGTACCCATATTGTGTGTTTCATATTTTTTTATGGATACTGCGCCATTGACTTTTATACTTGTTTTATAGAAGTTTTTGCACAGCCTTCTATGACTGAAGACTAACCTTTTATCTTGATGGGCGATTTTAATGAAGACATTAGGTGAGTTTACTCAGTATCTCTTTCAGAGCTCCTCATATGTGGAATAGCCTTCCTGTTTCTGCCAAATCATCATCTAGTCTAAAATCCCTTAAAATAAATGTCTCCCAAATCCTCAAAACAGATTTTGACTGTTATTAGTTTACAAACTCCTTCGTATACTGTACATGTTGTTCCCTTTTTGTATCAATAATGATTTACCCTGTATGTTCTCCTTCCAACTTGTTTAATATATGTATGTATCTACTATTAAATGTGTAACTCCATTCTTCACTGGGTCCCCAGGACATACTTGAAAACGAGAGAAATCTCAATGTATTCTTCCTGGTAAAACACTTTCTAAATAAATAAATAAATGAAATCACCATACCATTCACTGGTGCTGCGTATTACGCTATATTTTAGTTTCTACAATGCAATACATAAATGCAACATGCATCCATATAACATATTATCCTAATGATATTTTTTATATTTTTAAATAATTTTAGATATTTTAAAAGCACCTAGCTTAGATGAAAAAATATTGGAGATTTAGTCACAATAATACTCTGTATATGGTGTCCAGTGAAATTGTAGAAATTCTAGTTCAAGACAGATTGTCAGAGAGATTCAGTTCATGTAAATAAGCTATAGAGATAGGACTCACCAAGTTTGGAGTACTTTGGTGTAGTGGTGGGCTAAGCCAAATATGACCATATATTGGGACTAAATCTCCAATAATTTTTCATCTAAGCTAGGTGCTTTTAAGAGATCTAAAAATATTTAAAAATGTAAAAAATAGACATTAAGATATGTTCTTAAGGCAGGGCTTGACAAATTAGATTTAAAACTAGGAGCCAGCTGAAAACTTTAGGAGCCAGTACCAAACGCTGTGTCACAAAAAAAAAGGCTTGGGTCCCAGTCCATAAACATATATAAATGACATACACTTATGGATACACCCCATTTTCACACATGCTAATGCACACACAAGCTAACACACATATATGCACAAATCACGTGCTCACCCACAAATACCTAAATGCTGACACACACTAACACATGATTTCACTCTTACATACATGCACAAACACATTAATATCCACTTAAATGCCAACATACACACTAATATGCTGATACACACACTAACACATGCAGACACAAATAAATACATACATACATACATACATACACACTAACACATGCAGACACAAATACATACAGTAACACATGATTTCACTCCTACATACATGCACAAACACATTCATATCCACTTAAATGCCAACACACATTTACACAGGTCACACACACACTGAGATACACTAACACATGCTGTCACAATTATATACACACTCTAATATGCTGATACACACACACTAACATATGCAGACACAAATACATACATACACACTAACATGCTGTCACACAGATTCTGACATATTCATAAAAACAGGTGCTGAACCCACACATACATGCCAACACACATTCTAATACACACACTATTTACTTACTAGACTTACAGTGGGAAGTTGGAGACAGACCCTGTATCACTGCTGAACCGGGCAGCTTGAAGTTTTCCCTCCATTTTGAGGCAGCAGTAAGAGTTCCCATCACCTCTCACACGCATCTCCTCACTGCTACAGCTACTGCCCGGTGAGAAGCAGGAACAGGAAGCCGGGGGTGGAGCTAATCTGCCAGGGGAGGAGCTAATCGGCAGGCTGTTCTGTGCTGCTTCTCCCACACTCTGCTCCTTATCTGATCGGTAGGTAAGGGATCGCAGAGTGTGGGACCGGGAAATTGCAGTTTACACTGCTCAAAGAGTATTCCAGGCGCCAGGAGCCAGAATCTAGTCGCCATGGCGACCTCGCGCCCGGTATTTGTCGAGCCCTGTCTTAAGGTATGAATTTTTGTCACTACAGTGGTGTTGTATGCCGGTATGCCTATATGCAACATATGCCGGTTCTGGGGTGCTGTCCAAATACATTTTATTTCTTGTCTCTTCCATGTATCTGCACTCTCATTCTGTTGATATTGTATATTACGAGTACTAGAGGAGTGCTCTTCTGGGAAGCTGTGATCCTGCGGGAGTATTATTCGTTTCTTACTACGTGCACGTGGAGTGTGATATCACTTTGTGCCTTTCTGTAGGAGGGAGCAAACAGATAGGGAGGAGAGAAGGGGAGCCAGAGCCTTACACAAGATTTTGGTCAAAGGATTAGCCTGGGCTGATATCTTATCTCTCTTGATGGGCTGCGACTGCAACACTTTTCACTTTTAAATACTCCAGTTAGTAACATTTTCAATCTTTCTATCCAATTGTCTGCCTATCAATCTCTGTACCTTATCTATCGGTGTGTCTGTCCCTATCAATCTCTGTACCTTATCTATCGGTGTGTCTGTCCGCCTATCAATCTCTGTACCTTATTTGTCAGCAAATATGTGTCTGTATCATATCAGGTGGTCTGATGAACTGGCATCAAGGTCCTCCACCTGGTCTTAGCACTTTAGTAGAAGGAGCAGAGAACATACTGAAAATTTATTGTTAATAGGCCACAATGTGTCTGATCAGAGGTACATGGGGCCGCAGACAGTGCAGGATGAGAGCCAGTAAAGGTTTCCTGGATGCATGCTTATGCAAGTCTCATTGAATTCCCCCAACTTGTTCTTTTTAAACACTTTATCTTAAGACCTGCAGTCTGCTAGAGAAAGTGAAAAATATGCGGTAATCCATCATATAAATGTATCTATTGTGGGATACTTTCATCCTGGGAGTCTCCAGACTGTCCTGCAGAATGGTGGCAAAAATGTTATTGTTAACAGGTATCATTTAACAAATGATTTTAAATACAAGTTTCAGTTTCAATTAGAGATGAAGCAGACTATTTGTAAAATGTACCAGTTACTGAAACAGTGTTGACAGTTTGACTGTACAATGTACAAACAAACATTTACATTGCACCACCGGAACTGCAAGCAACTGTATAGATTAGGGAAAAACAACTGGCAGCTTCTGCCTCTGTGAAACAATTTTACAGAACTGAAGAAGGGGTCTGTATTATTCAGTCAGCATAAAAGCATGCTACACAGCTAGTCCAGTGTACCAAAACATGTGATTACACAAGGAGGGGAGAATGAACAGCCACCATTCCATCACGCAGTGCAACGTAGAATGGGAAATGACTTGCATGTTTTCCTGTGGTATACAGACATGATTACAAGTCTGCGCATTTGTATGCTGTGATAAGCTACAACAACTCTGGACCGTAATTGTCTACCAGAGCCGAAGAGCCAAAGATTTCCATTACCTGTACTGTGCATTCACATAGCTGACTGGAGTTATGACACCCACCTCTCGTCCAAAGAGTTTAAATGCTATTACACTGAAAACAGTGACAGTGCATTTGATCACTGGTACTATTTATTATGCAGATTAATTCGTTCTCACAGTATGGCCCCCAGTCATCAGTCTACGGATGCATTCACTGCTGAAATTGGTATTTATCTTGGTGACACACTTACTACATAGGATCCCCAAGCAGCCCTTGTACTTCTAACCCTAAATATTACATGAAATGTCCCCTCATTTCCTTTATTCAATGTAATTTATCATATCCTGCTAAATCCATCAATCATTGTGTGGTTTACTGGCACATTAAAAAGTAAAACACCAAATATATAAATACTATGTATTAAGTGTATTCTCATACACGTACAAATACACAAATCTTTTAAAACAGAGTAATAAAAAAACAAACAAAAAAAAAAAAAGATATAATTCTGATGTGGGCAAGGAAACCATATGGACTTCTCCCGGTTAGTCCTTTATAGTTTAACCGAGTGTTAAGCTGTTTGGATAGTTATAAAGTGACCGTGCCGATTACATTTACTTGAAAAAATAAACCAGAAAGATATACATAAACACACTTAAGCAGTGTTTCATTACTGCAGTTAAAAATCATTACAAATACCCCAATTCTAAAAAGAATAGAAAATCAAAATAATAAAAAACAAAGAAACTGAATCACAATTGCTGCAGTAAAAGTGAGAAATGTGAAAGCAATGTCCATAGCCTTCTAACTTTCTTTAGGTCTCATCTGAACTCCAGCAGTCTTCCTGGGATAGTCATGACAAAGAGGATGATGGTACAAATATACACATAAAAAAAGAATCCTTAACGTGGTCACATCCAGTCTGGTAGTTAGAAGTCACTAAGGATGCTGATGTCGGCAAACTCCTTCCTATAACGGTGAGAGTAACTGCCAAGTAGAAAAGCCCATTTCATGGACATGAAGCTCCACACGGCAGACAAGTATAAGCTCGTTGGATCAGTCGCCGCTAGAGGTCAACAGAAAGGTACAAAGAAAAGACAAATAAGGTATTAATGTTACATAAATACCAATAGGAGGATTAATACAATTTTGGAAAAAAATATATCTCTAAATTTATTAATGTGTCAAATGTACAGCAACAGTTTTAATGAATGATGCGTATTTTCTTCAGACAATGAAGAAAATACTAAATTGAAGGTATCTGTGCTATTAACACTAATACAAATACTGCAAAAAAGCTATTTCAGGTGAAAATATTAATGAGAGATCATACATTTACATACCTGCAGCCACCAATAGCAACATGTGGCATGATATGCTAATGTAGGATACAACCACTCCCCAAACGTTACGAAGGATTGCCCACAAATTGGTGAAACACCTTCAAGCACTCCCCTCAACCCCACTTTGGGAAAGTGAAGTCACTTTGTATCCTGGCAACCACACAGCTCAGTGCTTGTGTGCAAAACAGGACACAGATTTCAAATCTGGTTTGTGACATGCTGAACATTTTGGAGGGTAATCTACTTGCTGTGTGTGCATGAGGCTGGAAGTGTCACAAGCTGAAACAGTCAGGTGGCTAACACACATAGCAGAACTCCTTGTCTAGGAGACAGGGGACTGAGATATTTGAGGTTATCTACTACTTCACCTCTTTTAATTGAGTTATTACAAGTGAACTCAGCTAAATTGCAAGTTTTATCCACTTAAATATTTATTTGGCTAGTAGGGAGAGGTGGGGAGGACTGTGAAGCTATTATTTACAGAAATCCACTTCTTGCGTTATATTTATTTGTGTGATCATTTTGTCTATGGTGCATAACTTGCTTTATCAGTAACATTCTTCTGGGATTGTGCCATGTGGACTAAGCAGAGGTTTCCTGAATGGGGAACCAAAGCTCCTCAAAGTGTCATGAACTGGAACTGACCCACCCACAACTTATGCATTACCAATTAATAATGTGCAGCTGAACATGCTGGTTGTGTGCAAAGTGGCATTTGTACCTTGTGGTACCACCTTGAAGTATTTACATTGTTGACATGCTATTAAATTTACTCAAAATACAGTGTACACCTATGATGCATCCCAGACCCATTCCATAAACTGCACTGACATGCCTCCATTACACCCCCCAAACAAAACAAAGTAAGCTTGAATCACAGTTCTCTCTCTCTGAAAGGTGTTTCCTCAACCTAGTAGCATTACTTGCCAGCACATAAGAAGGGAAAACCAACATCCTAACTTCACCGGGGTTGTATTCTCCCAGAAATATGGCTGCTCACATGTCGATTTCTGCATAATGTATTTATGTCTCTTTTATTTATTGCACATTACTACCTATTTATATTTACATGTGTTACAACAGATACAACAGATTTGCAATGCTCCATTGATGAGAGTCCCTTTAAAGACCAGAAATGTAATACTGTTATAGTAAAATGTGCCAAATGAAGGGTCTCTTACATCATGGAGTAAAATAAAAAAGGTGGAATGCCATCATTGTAGAAAAAAAACATCATCACAGTCCAGCAAGTGCCTAGCAGGCAAAATCCAGATCATGTGACTAACTTTCCAAGGCAGGCACTGTTTTTGACAGATAAGCACGTGATTGTCTGTGAAAGCAAACTGCCTGTGACTGCTAGAAAATATCTATCCAGGCCCCTACAAGTTTTTAAGGGAATTTTTTTTTTTTTTTTTTTAAATAAAACAGATTACAATATATTACCCTTTAAAAAAGGGGGTTTTCATTCAGCAGCATGTAAAGTCTGAACTGTAGTTTTTGTTCCCCTGACACTTGAGTTAATTTTTGATTAAACGCTTTTTTAATATTGGGGAGTAGTGGAGGACTGTTCATTATGTTTAGTAGTGAAATAAGAAAGATATAGTACTGGTCTAAAAAAATAAAAAATAAAATATTAGTCTTGTATAAATGTGGAACACTGTTGTAGCCATGGAATAGAACGGTTTAGAGCAGACTTTGGTTAACTGCTCCAATTAATTTCGATCTAATTATTTCTTTAAATATGTTTATTAAAGACAAATAAGAGATTTTAAGTATGGGTTTGGTTATAAAAAGATAGTCCCTCCTAAAATAATGGTATATGAAACACGTGGATACACTATATAGAAGCTTAGGAAATCAGGTGAATATAACAAAAAATGCTAAACTGTTCCTTTCCCTGAGATGTGTTATTTAAATTTTTTTTATATAAAGGCTGATCTTGACAAAGGGCTTTATTCATTCAGAGGTAATTCTCTCTTTCCTTAACAAAACCCTAATTTAATACATAAAATCAGTTGTGAAGCCATCATATTTAGACCTGGCGCCTGGGTGCAGTCAGCCTCATGGTCCCCTCGCCGCTGCCATCAGATTTTTTTTAAAATGTTCTGATCGCAAGGGGGTAAAGTCTGTGCGGATGGCACAGACTGCAAGCTCCGCCCCCCTCGCGCAACACGTGCGAGTGCCGGGTGTCGTCACGTGACATCCTGGCACTCAGCAGGCCGACCAATGAAGATCAGCTGCAGCACGAATGTCCCCCTCCCCTGCAGTGAGGTAAAGCAGCAGGGAGGGTGCACACATCAATAAGAAACCAAGAAAAGACTGTGTGAGATGGGTGTGTGTATGTAAAGTAGGTGTGTGTGAGGTGTTTAGATATATGTGTATATGTAAAGTAGGTGTGTGTGAGGTGTTTGGATATATGTGTATATGTAAAGCAGGTGTGTGTGAGGTGTTTGGATATATGTGTATATGTAAAGCAGGTGTGTGTGAGGTGTTTGTATATATGTGTATATGTAAAGCAGGTGTGTGTGAGGTGTTTGTATATATGTGTATATGTAAAGTAGGTGTGTGTGAGGTGTTTGTATATATGTGTATATGTAAAGTAGGTGTGTGTGAGGTGTCTGTATATATGGGTATATGTAAAGTAGGTGTGTGTGAGGGGTTTGTATATTTGTGTGTATGTAAAGTAGGTGTGTGTGTGAGGTGTTTGTATATATGTGTATATGTAAAGTAGGTGTGTGAGGGGTTTGTATATTTGTGTGTATGTAAAGTAGGTGTGTGTGAGGTGTTTGGATATATGTGTATATGTAAAGTAGGTGTGTGTGAGGTGTTTGTATATATGTGTATATGTAAAGTAGTTGTGTGTGTGTGAGGTGTTTGGATATATGTGTATATGTAAAGTAGGTGTGTGTGAGGTGTTTGGATATATGTGTATATGTAAAGTAGGTGTGTTTGTATATATGTGAAGTAGGCGTGTGTGTTTATGAATTGCGTTTATGTTTGCGTGATTGTCTGGCTCCTAAAAAAAAAAATCTGGCTCCTAAAATCAAATTAAATTTGTCAAGCCCTGGCTTAAATGTAGCGTTGCGCTCCTTAGCTGGCAGCTATTCTCACAGGCTACTCCGGATCCAAAGCAGCCTCTGAGTGTGCCTTCGCCCGTCATCCCTCCCCACGAGCATACGATCACCGTATGCAAATCAACTGCTCTTTAATGGGAAATGTGTAATTTGCATACCGTACTTATTCTTCATGCTCTACATGCACAGTAAAAACAATGTTCAGGTAATACAGTCCCTTTAATATAGTTACATACATCCTTTCTTGTCTATCAATCTATGTACTTTATTGGTGAGTATATCTGTCCTGTCTGTCTGTATATCAATCTCTGTACCTCATCTCTCAGTATAGCTGCCCTGCTTGTCTATCTGTGCCCGTCTCTGATGATAACAGGTGGGCTGAGGTTTTTGCCTCCCGGGCCAAAGGTTTCCAGCCCTCCCCTGGTGACTACCTTCTTAAGAAAATTATATATGAAAAGAGCAAATTCTTCTGAATAGCCTGGGGCTGGCCTGGTCCAAGAGGAAAATAGTGGAATCAGAGTCATCCTCTGGGACTATCCTGTACCACTTAATTCACATAGATCCCTGGAAAATCCCAGCATATTCAATGCAAAAATGTATTACAAATATCTAGGACTGGTGCATCTGAATACTTACACTGCTTGTTAGTTATGGCTATGGCAAGAAATGTGATAAATGCTACTAATGCCAGAAGAAAGAAGAAAACACCAATGAACAGGAAGAAACGCAGTCCTTTCAGCCATGTCCTCCAGAAGTCTTGGACATACATGATATGTGTGATGAGAGTCCAAAGGGCAAGCACACCTGAGATAACAAAACAAAGAGGAACATGTTAAGGGCAAAAGAACAGAAGTCACAGTGTTGGTATGTACACGATGTGAGATCTAAATCAGTATTAATTATGTACACTAAACATCTTTGTCATATTAACTAAACAATAATTAAATAAAACTAAGTTAATAGGACTAAAATTCATTGAAATTTTTTCATCAACTGACAAAAATGTGACTAAAATATTAGGGAGGGACTATTCGATTTACCTATTTGGACTTCTGGATCTCTGCCAAAGCCCTGTCCCTTGACTCTATCTGCAGCTGGATTGGCTGAGATACAGGCTCCCTGTGTCTGTCTGTCCCCTGGAACAATGCCCAGCAAACTTGAGAGGAACTAGAGGAAGAGGATAATCCTCCATCTGATTCGCCTGGTACTGTCACATGAGTGTTTCCCTTCCCATCTCCCTAGCAAATTAACTTAATACTCTGTAACAGCCTTCTAAGACCTGTTGTGCCCCTCACTGCTGGAGATTTAGTCAACTAAAACTAGACTAAAACTAAAACAGTTCAGATGACTAAAATACGACTCAACTAAAATTGTATTTTAGTCAAAAGACTAAATCAAAATTTGTTGTCAAAATTAACACTGGTCTACATTACTTTGCATAAACTCCTTCTAGTTCTATGTTTACACAATCATCATCATATTAATGAAAGGGAGTAACAGGTCATGAAGTCATAAATCCAACAGGAAGCCATGCAAAGAGAATTATCCTCATTACAACCAGTTGTCAGTAAATAGTGTTGAGCAAACCCGAACCGCACTGTTCGGGTTCGTACCAAACATTTCACTGTATGTTCGGCGATTACATTGTATGTAATGCTATGGGCTTTCTTTAAACCGAAATAGAGTCCCCATTCATAAGAATAGGGACTCTATTTTGGTTTATAGAATAGCAATAGCATTACATGTATTCCATAAACCGAAAGTCTAGCCCTTTCCAGGACTTTTTTAGAGGCATTTTAGTGGCCAAAAGTTTGTGTCCCCATTGACTTCAATGGGGTTCGGGGTCAAGTTCGAGCACAGACTCGGACATTTTTTCGAAGTTCGGCCGAACCTGAACATCCAGGTGCTCAACTCTATCAGTAAAAAGAATTGGTCTGGTAAAGTGCTTTGTAATCGTTTTTTCACTCCACGAAAAACAACAGCAAAATACATGAATGAAGCTATATGGAGATCCAGTCATTTAAAACAATGATGTAGTAACCAATGTGTGGACTTAAAACTCATGATGGCTTGAATTCATCATAGGTTGACCTGCCTGAGAGTCTGGCAATCTCAGTAATCAAAGAGGCACTCAAATCCTGGTTGAGATCAGCATGGAGGAGAAGTCTTTGACTTTGTATGAACACGTCATTTACTTGGTCACAGAGAGAGATTTTCTTAAATTGAGCTGCAACGCACAATTAACTTTGTGTTGTGTTGGCAGGATCATGGATGCTGGAATTTTTCCACCAAGATCAAGTGCAGCTTTCAGATTATTAAATAACCAAGTTAATTATTGTCTGGCTCTTGGCAAGCAATCCTCACTTCATGAATGAGCATAGACAAAAACTTTGAGTTTTTAGTAAATATACAGCATGTTTTGAGGGCCGGGCTGGCCTGCCTGGATACTAGGAAATTTCCCGGTAGGCCGGATGCACAGGGACTGGCTGATTCCTGCACCAGAATTGTCTACATATAAACCCTTATATTCTTTCGTATTTCTATTATCTATGAACATTGTGTATTTCAAAATAATTGGTGTTGTGTATTAAGAACAATATAATAATAGTGTTTCCAGGTCTAGCTTTTATTCCCAGCCCGGTACTGCATATAATGAATGGTTCATTCCAAGATTAGGCATTCATAGATGAACACCAGTGCTAATCCGCATACTAGAGCCACTGGAAATTTTCATTGTCAAGCTTGGGATATTTGAAGCGCAAGTGGAAAAAACTAAGTTTAACGGCTGTCTAAATTCACAACAAGTCATGGTTTAGTGATCTAAAATATTAGATTATCAAAACCGATATAGCAAGTCCATTGAACTATTGTTAAAACTAAAACTTTGGGTGATGGGGCGGTTCGTTGCTGCCGCTTCACCGCAACCTCTCGCGAGATGGCCAGTTCATCGCAGGGCCTCATAGAAGGCTAGTATTGTTAGGATTAGGAGTTAGTTAGTATTGGGGTTCGGGGGGTGGGGGTTAATATGTGTTCATATTACGGTTTGGAGGTCTAGTATTGGGATTTGGGGGGGTTAATATGAGTTCATATTAGGGTTTGGGGGTTTAGTATTAGGGGGGGGGCTAAACTGTCAGCGCTTACACTGCAACGGTGAGGCCACATTGCCATTTACCTATGACCGCTCAGAGCTGTAACTATCGCTGAACTTTCAGCGGTGAAAAGGCTGCGGTGAAGTGTCTGAGATGCAAACTTTGTTTATACTTCGCATGGAGAGAATAAAAAAAAAATATCAGAAATGTACATACAATTAAACTTGCGGGCATTACGTGTTTGTCAACTAAACAGAAAATGGGTAGTAATCTCAAATGTCTTTTAGCAAATGCAAGAAGCTTGACAAACAAAATGGGTGAGCTGGAGATACTGGTAAGTGCTGAACAGTATGATTTAATCGGAATCACGGAAACGTGGTGGGATGAGACCCACGACTGGTCAGTTAATTTACAAGGCTACTCACTTTTTAGAAAGGACAGAGTAAATAGAAAAGGGGGAGGGATATGTCTATATGTAAATCCTAAACTAAAGCCCAGTATTAAGGAAGGTGTGCATGACGTAACTGGAACTGATGTGGAGACACTGTGGGTGGAGATTAGCTTAGACACTAAAAAGAATCGCACATTACTTGTAGGTGTATGCTACAAGCCACCAAGTATTAGCATTGATGGAGAAGATCATCTTTTATTACAAATTGAAAAGGCTGCAAATCTGAATGAAGTTCTAATCATGGGAGATTTTAATTACCCAGATATAGATTGAAATTGTGGCACAACTAGTTCCACTAAGGGCAGCAAGTTTCTGAACCTGCTTAATAACACATTTATGGCACAATTAGTAGACACCCCAACTAGAATGGATGCCTGTCTGGATTTAGTAATAACAAACAATGAGCAGCTTATCTCAAACGTCAAAGTAAGAGAACACTTGGGCAATAGTGACCATAACATGGTTTCGTTTGAGATTAATGCAAAAAAGCAAATTGGTAACTACGCCACCAAAACACTTAATTTTAGAAGGGCCAACTTTGATGGACTAAGGGCATCAATGGAACATTTAGACTGGGAACTGGGAACGATTGTTTTCTGGACTAAACACAGAAGACAAGTGGAATGCCTTTAAGCACACATTACAAAAGTACACATCCCAATATATTCCTTTGGGAAACAAATACAAAAGACACAAATCAAAACCAATGTGGCTTACCTGTACCGTGAAACAGGAAATGCAAAATAAGAAAATGGCATTCAAACATTATAAAAGCAAGGGATCAACATTATCATTTATAAAATACAAAGATGCCAACAAAGCCTGCAAAAAGGCAATTAAAATGGCTAAATTGGAAAACGAGAAAAGGATTGCCAAGGAGAGTAAAATTAACCCCAAAATTTTTTATAAGTATATAAATAGAAAAAAAGCTAAAGAGGGAAAATGTTGGGCCCTTGTTATCCCAAATGGGAAATTTGGTAAGTGAGGACAGAGAAAAAGCAGACATTTTAAATACTTGTTTTTCTTCGGTTTATACTAAGGAAGAACAGATGGATGAGCCCCTGCTACCGGAAGTTACGGAACAGTCACCACAAACATGGGATTGGCTGACACAGGAAAAAGTGTTTATGCAATTAAACTCTGTTAAGATAGACAAGGCCCCAGGGCCAGATGGTATACACCCAAGGGTCCTTAGAGAGTTAAGCATAATTCTGGCCAGACCAATATTTATGATCTTTAGGGATTCGTTCAGTTCAGGTATAGTGCCAACAGACTGGCGAAAGGCGGATGTCATTCCAATATTTAAAAAGGGATCAAAATCTCTGCCTGGTAATTATAGGCCAGTGAGCTTGACATCTGTAGTGGGGAAATTATTTGAAGGATTGCTAAAGGGGTGTACATCAAGAATACATCTTGAATCAGAATATAATTAGTAAAAGTCAACATGGTTTTGTGAAAGACAGGTCTTGTCAAACAAACGTAATAACATTCTATAAAGAGGTCAGTAAAAATATAGATCTAGGTGTGGCAGTTGATGTGATCTATTTGGATTTTGCTAAAGCATTTGATACAGTTCCACACAAAAGGTTACTCTACAAATTGAGAGAAATAGGATTGGGGGCAAATGTATGTATTTGGATTGAAAATTGGCTAAAAGATAGAACACAGAGGGTTGTTGTAAATGGTAAAGCTTCAAATTGGACCAGGGTAGTGAGCGGAGTACCTCAGGGGTCTGTTTTGGGACCTCTTCTTTTTAATCTGTTTATTAATGATCTCCCACGTTGTGCTGAGTGCCATGTCTCAGTGTTTGCTGATGACACAAAATTAGGTAAGGTAATAAAGACTAATCTTGATGTTTTTTCTTTACAGGAAGATTTGGACAGAGTGGGGAACTTGGCAAGAAAGTGGCAAATGAGGTTCAATATAGACAAATGTAAAGTTATGCATTATGGGAAAAATAATAACAAAGCAACATATACGTTAAATGGTATTTCCCTGGGAAAAACTATTAACGAAAAGGATTTAGGAATCATTGTAGATAAACTTGGCAGCAGTGCCCAATGCCAGTCAGCAGCTGCAAGGGCCAATAAGATATTGGCATGTATAAAACGAGGTATAGATTCACGGGAGGAGGACATCATCTTGCCTCTTTACAAATCAATGGTAAGACCTCACCTTGAATATGCAGTACAATTCTGGGCACCAGTCCTTAAAAAGGATATTAAGGAACTAGAAAAAGTGCAAAGGAGAGCTACAAAATGAATAAGGGGATTGGAGGATCTTAGTTATGAAGAGAGACTTAAAAAATTGCATTTATTTACTTTAGAAAAAGGCGTCTTAGAGGGGATATGATAACATTATATAAATATGTGCAGGGCCAATATAAGGAGCTCTCCAGGGACCTGTTCATTAATAGAAATGTACAAAGAACAAGAGGTCACCCCCTGAGACTGGAAGAGCAAAGATTTCATAGGCAGCAAAGGAAGGGATTCTTTACGGTAAGGACAATAAAATTATGGAACTCACTGCCAAGAGAGGTAGTGCTATCAACCACAATAGATGCATTTAAAAATGGTCTGGATGATTTTTTAGAAAAGCAGAACATACAGGGGTATTAATAATAGAATGAGCATTAATAATAGAGCTTTTTAAATCCAAGGAGAAATCTGATTGCCCTTTTGGAGTCAAGAAGGAATTTTTTTTACCCCCTAGGAGGCAACATTCGAAAAAGCTTCCTTAGGGATTTTTGCCTTCTTTTGGATCAAAACACAGAAATGATAGGTAGAAGGGTTGAACTTGATGGACTTGTGTCTTTTTTCAACCTAAATTACTATGTTACTATGTTACAGACATTTTGTTAGCAGAATTGCTAGCAAATGCATAAGTTAACAAATTACCGACTTTCAATATGAAATGTGTAGTTTGAACATCATGCCACAAGATAATGTTATAAACTGGAATTACCACATATAGATTTTTTTTTTTAAAAGAAAACTTTTTTTTTCTGGTCATAATTGCAAGCAAATTCTTAAATTAACCATAATGTGTAGATCATTTAGTATTTTCGAAATGGACAGTGTAAATGATGCTTAGTGAATGGTGTCCCTTTTACATGTGCAGTGATCCAGATAAAAGACTTGGCGTTTCCAACAATGTGTCCTTTCCGCCATGCCAAGAACAAGTTATAGGCTACATATTACAGACATTCAGTTCTTACGTCTCTTGTTACAAAATACTTTGCTAGTTAAAAGTGCGCACACTAAAGATTAGGAATGATTAAAGGAACACTAAACTTTATATTTCACTTGTGAATCTAATATAGAAGCACAAGTGAAATGTAAGTTGTTCCTAGTATAAGGATAAAGTGGCATATACTTTTGATAGTACACACCAGTTTATCCTCTGACCGACAGCTGCCATGCTTCCATAGGAAGCAGGCAGTTATCTGGTCGGTGACCAGCTCTAGCGCAGAGAGAACCCCTGGTTTTTGCTTGGGTCCAGCAGGGGGCCCAGGGCCGGCCTTAAGTGTTCCGGCGCCCTGTGCGGGCTTCCCCTCTGGCGCCCCCCCCCCCCCCCATGTTTGTGTCTCTCTCCCTTCCCATGTTTGTCCCTTTCCTCTTCCTTGCCATGTCTGTCTCTCCCCCCCCCTCCCCTGTTCTGTCTTTCTCTCTCTCCCCCAGTTCTGTCTCTACCCCTGCCCCTTTTCTGTCTGTCTCTCTCTCACCCCTCCCCTGTTCTGTCTCTCCCCCCTCCCCCTGTTCTCTCTCTCTAGCCCTGTTCTCTCTCTCCCCCCCTCCCCCTGTTCTCTCTCTCCCCTCCCCTTGTTCTCTCTCTCCCCCCTCCCCTTGTTGTCTCTCCCCCCTAACCCCTGTTCTGTCTGTCTCTCCCCCCTAACCCCTGTTCTGTCTGTCTCTCCCCCCTAACCCCTGTTCTGTCTGTCTCTCCCCCCTAACCCCTGTTCTGTCTGTCTCTCCCCCCTAACCCCTGTTCTGTCTGTCTCTCCCGCCTAACCCCTGTTCTGTCTGTCTCTCCCGCCTAACCCCTGTTCTGTCTGTCTCTCCCCCCTAACCCCTGTTCTGTCTCTCTCTCCCCCCCTCCCTTAGCCTTACGTAATGCAGAGTCTGCATTACGGGGAGCCATGGGCAGCAAGACAAAGTGCTGCTCGGGGCTCCCTGTGAAGCAGACGCTGCTCTGCTTCACAGGGTGGGGGCGGAGCTACACCGCTCAGCCGGTTAGCTCCGCCCCCTCCCCGGACCAAGCAGAGAATGCCGAGCAGAGGGCTGGTGAGGGGGGATCTTTTGATCTCCCCCAGCCAGTGCCTCCTCCGGCTTTTTTTTTTTTCTACCGGCCGGGCAGGCGCCCCCTGGGGTGTTGCGCCCTGTGCGTTCGCACACCCCTAAGGCCGGCCCTGACTAGGCCCCCCCTGCTGATTCCATGCAAAAACAAGGGTCTCTAGCTCTGGTTGTGTGCGTGCTGGCAACAACCAGGAACTGCTGTGTCTCAGATGTGAGACACAGCCGATAGTAATCTCGTGTGTATCTATTAAGATACACGTCGTACCTATTAAGATACACTTCAGCGTCCCGGGACATGTTTTTTTTTAACCCTTTCTTCCTTCACGGGAGCAAGGGTTTTAAAATGTGCAATGTTCCTTTAATGTTCCTCTTCCTACAATATGAGATTGCCATCCTGCTATGCATCAAAGCTAGTAATCATTTCTATCTGTACACATCACAGATCTTTTCTATGCAAATTCTATCCTCTTTAGTGCACTTTTGGTTAGCCAAGTTTAACATGAGATTTACTGATACATTTATGGGTAATTATTTCTACAATGTATTTTGTTCTTTTCTCATTCAGTTTTCGTCCTTGGCTGCAGTTTTTACCCTCTCTTTCTTGTTTAAATGTCTGCATCTTATACAATTGCTCTTTCCTCAGTGGGATTTCTCCTGTACGTCTCTTGGACAAGATTACCTTTCTTTCTACACATCTTTCAATTCGTGAGCATTTATAATATTGTTGTACTCTTCATTGAAGAGGGAGTGCTATGTAGACCATGGTCAAAATAATCATCCTGTTAAACTAGGAAGCAGCAGTCAAGTTACCTCCTTGCTTGTGTAAGTATCCATCAATCATATGGCTCGATTCTTCTGCAGGTATGTCTCAGAAAATGAACTGGAAATCAATTTATCAAAACACATTCTACAAAACAGGCACTGAAACATTTTGCCTTTGTTGAAAAGTCAGCCCAAATACTTAGTGACAAGACTGTTAAATTCCATAACTTCTCACATCATCAGGCATCAGTAGGAGTTGGTACTAGTGATACAGAATGCAGACAAGTCTTTATGTCAGAGAATACTTAGCAAGCGACTCCTTTAAACACTAACACTTTCATAAGATATAACTAGATTACCTGTGGATTTAAAACAAAAAGCACCATACATAAGACATATGCCAGTGTTTGTTTGTTTTTTCTTCTGTTTGAATTAATTGCATTTAAAAGTAAAATTAGGTGTATATCTCCTGCATTTTTTTCAGAAATTTTACCCATGATGCAACATTCTCCAAAATCTACTAGCAAGTTTCACTTTACAACTGTGGGCAGAGCCTGCATGAAGAGGTCATAAGCTACCCTGATCTCTTACTGGCTTCTGTGTATCACTAGTGGGTGTACAACTTTTTTTTAACCTGCCTTCCAACACAAAGAGAGGAGATTGATTGATCATAACTCCGCCCCCTTGTGGTGTAAAAGTTACATTACCCTCCAATTCAATGCAAGGCTATGGCCATAATTCTGACTTATATAGACTGCATTCTGTTTCCCCAGCCCAAAAGTGAGATACTAGTGCTGTAGAGTCACTGTGGGGTGGCACCAAAAAACACTATATTTCACAAAATGAAGGCACCCAGTCACACTTGTTTAGTAAAATATTTTATTAAATAAACACACATAAAACCAAGAGACATATCTGAAATCAACAATGCAAAATAATAAAACATTTTAGTTTCTTGGTGGCAGTATCCCTTTAAAGGAAAACTGTAGAATCTGCTGTTAAGGATTTTAATCGCACATCTTGAGAGACAATGCTGGATGAAGGCTTGACGCGTTTTACATGCTTTGTGTGAAATGCTATGTGTAAAACAAGTCAGGCCTTCAGTCAGTCTTATGATGGTGCTTATAAATCCAGTCACACAGATTCAGCATTGACAGTCTTTATAGTGCTCAGCAGTTGCAAAACAACTGTTTATGAGCAGACTAAAGACTTTGTCATTTAAAAGTACAAGACTTTTGTCCCTGGCTTCCCCCCAGTGCAGTTTATCAAGCACATGACAAATAGAAACATGGGTATGTAGGAAGTAAACTTACTCACAGTGACTGTGCACCTTTCACATTTGGCATTAAATAGCTGAGTCACAGAACAGAAGTTTCCCTAATAAATGAGTTCCCTTATTTTTCTCCCCAATGTCAGCAAAACGAAAAACGTGTTACGAAAGTCTCAGCTGTCTCTTACAATTAATGTGACAAGGTCATCAATCTTTTATACAACCCGATTAATATTTAAAGGGAACATGTCACAATCAAAACTTTGCATTAATTACAAGTTATGGGGTATAAAAGTAACACCAGGCAGTATTACATTAGTTTGGAGAGTGGTGGATGCATGGAATTAAGGATTTTATAACCGGTAGAAATATGGCCAGACTAGATGTGGACACAGTCTTTGTTTACAGATAGCGCAGTTGTTAAATGTATTCGAACTCCTGTTCCTAGGGAAATTAAGGGCACAACTAGCCGCTCTCCTGATTTGTGCACCAGGTCTAAAACACAGACTGATACCAATATAAAAAGTCCATTAGGTCTATTCAATAAAACATGTATTGCTCGGATACCAATGTATGTTTATCCGAGCAATTAGTTGCCAGGTAAATAGGACTACAGTCAGATCTTCAAATATCGAGAGGCGGCTGCCATTAAAGTGTATGAGCCTTGTGCTTTGTAGAGCACTGTCTGAAAAGGAAGTGAACTTCAGTATGGTTCAGACGCCAGAGCAGCTGCTGCTTTCTGCACATGAAATGTCTCTTCTATAGTATGAGGTTTTTGGGGACTATATCTCCAGACGTTGGATCAACCTGTGGCTATATCCGGGGGGATAGCTGCCTCCAATATGCCTTAAATCTGGACATTATGCCAGCAGGTGGTATAACCCATGTTGTTCATCTTGTGCTGTGTAGTTAGGATACTCATTTCAGAAGCACGGTATTGTACTTAGTGTGCAAGTCAGAGTCTGACAACTTCTGTTTCATTTTTGTTATACAATAATAATAAAAAAACAATGTAAAATGTTAAGCAGCTCTTTGCTCTAACCTCTTCCATCTCATCCCAAGGGAGTTTATAAATCTAATAATCATATCTGTTATGGGAAAACCTAACAATATTGCTCTGTTGAAACTTCTTGTTGGAAGTAAAAATCTATTCTCCTCACTTGTTCCTGTCATACTAGGGCAGGGGGGGGGGGGGGGGGGGGCAAAGATAACCTTCTGGGAAAAGGTGACAAATTTGCACGGGTTCACTTCCTGTAATGCCGGAAAGGATGCAGTCATCTTAATGATCACAAGAATAAGGCCGATATGAAACATAAATTGTATTTTAGCTTAAGGCTGAGGCTGTGTACAAATGTATTTAATAGCTAATCTGGTGGAGTAAAGAAACAAAGCTGAGGCCTGGAAATGTTCAACAACATCTGTGACAATTACAAATCAATGCTGGTTGATTTTCGGCCCTTTATTTCTATGCAAGTCATTATAATGTATGTGCATGGTGACTACTGCGCAAACGAATAAATACACTGATTATAGGTTTGCACTGAACCACCTGCAGCTTCTTGGCTATTCAGGTAAAGGGGAAATATGAACTAAAATGAATGAATGGCTCTATACTTTTATTCTCTTACTAGTTGCTTCTCATTGATGTGCTCAACAAAAAAAAAGAAAACTACAGACATAGACCGGCTGCCACAATAAAAATTAATTACTGAAAATGCTACAATCGTACCGGCTGACCGTGTCCCAAGTCTTGGGGACACTTTGGACTCTGCTCTCTCCCTCGTTCCTCATATCCGGCCTTTCGCCAAATCCTGTCGGCCTAAGGAACATCACACGCATCCGCCCGTTCCTCAGCAAAGAGACCGCCAAAATACTAGTGCACTCGCTTGTGATCTCTCGCCTTGACTACTATAACAGCCTCCTTACTGGACTACCGTCTGTCTCCTCTGCAATCTGTCCAAAAAACAGCTGCCAGACTCATCTTTCTTGCACGTCGGTCTGATTCAGCAGCTCCTCTCTGCAACGCCCTCCACTGGCTCCCCGTCTGCTCAAGGATAAAATGAAAAAATTCTGTCTTTAACCTACAAAGCCCTCCACTCTTCCGTACATTGCCTCCCTTGTTAACCGATACCCCATAGCTCCATCCAAGAAAGCAGACATTTGCAATTGTAATTAGGGTTTTTAAATATTTCACTTGGAACATTACCTCACCATGTGAAATGTATTAAAGGGACTGTTAACCTAAACATTGCTTATACCGAGAATGTAAATAGCAAAAGCATAGGTTTTAAATGGGTCTGTGGTCTCTCCTGCTTTTGTCATCAACTTGTGGCTTCATATGCAAATTATACATTTCCCATTGAAAAGTAGTTAATTTGCATATCAAGCTACAGGTGATGTCATAAGTAGGTGACACCACAGACACATTTAAACTTAAATCTGTCTCTTATCTTATGCATTTCCATGCAATTCTGCTAACACAATAGATATGTTTTCATTCTCTTTATTCACAGTATAAGCAATGTTTATTGATTTTTTAAAAAATTATATTATGGCCTTGTCTTTCTTATATTCAGCTAAACAAAATGAAGTCTACATAAAAAGAAAACATGCACTATTTCCTCTCACCCCATAAAGACTGTCAGATTTCAACTACTTGCACTGACATCAGATCATTTTTTCTTATCCGTTCCTAAAAAGGTTTTTGGAAGAACTTGCTATTCCCAAAGTTACTTTTACAAGAACTCCCTCCACAAGAATGCAGGCATTTGGAAAAGATTACATGTGGGAGGAAAATGTTACTCAACTGAGCTATTGACATCGTCACTTAGAACAACTTGAGCAAGAACTTAAATTCCAATATATAGTACATAGTAACAAGTTGAATTAATCCCCAAGCATATGTGTACTTTGATCTACTAAAAAAAAAATCAAAATTACGGAGACAAAGTCGTGACTTTACATAAAACAGAATTTAGAAGTGACTTTACATAAAAGAGAATTTAGAAGCGGAAAAAAGTATATCTGTAAAACAGGTCTTGACTTAGTGCGAATCAAGGTGATTGCACAAAAGTGTAGGAATTAATGATACAGAACTATACGAGCTGGTCAAACAATAATCAGCACTTTATAGAAAGATGTAAATCCAAATTAATATAATGTCTAAAAAGTGAACACACATTTTCCTTTTCCATTAACTCCAATTTACAAAAAGTACTGTCAAAATAAATACATGACAATCTCCTGCTTGGCAGGAGGTGTGCTAGGAGTCATAGAACATGTAGTGCTGGAGAAGATGCGGTTATCTTAATTATCAGAAGTATAAGGATACTTTGCTTGTATGGCTGTGTGTTCCAAACATGCTCCTTAAAGGCACACTACCACCAAAAAAATGAAAATGGTTTAATTTTTTTATTTTAAATTGTTGATTTCAGATTTGTCTTGTTTTTTTTTTTGAGTTTATTTTATGAAATATTTTACTAAACAAGTGTGACTGGGCGCCATGCAGGCTTTGGCCACAGTTGTAAAGCGAGACATTCTGGAAGATTTTGGATAATGTTGCATCATGGGTACAATTCTCAAAATGGATGCAGGAGATAGACACCTAATTTTATTTTTACTTTTATATGCAATTATTTCACACCTAGAAGAAAAAAACAGTGGCGTATGTGTTATATATGTGTTAGTTTTAAATGTAAGGGTAATATAGTTACATCTTATGGTATTGTCCCTTTAAAGGGACTGTCGATCTAATCATTGCTTATACTGTGAGAGACAGAAAATTATACCTATACATTGTTTTAGCAGAACTGCAAGCAAATGCATAAATATGTAGGATATGCATCTGCATGTGTCCTAATTATGACATCACCTGTGTCTAGATATGCAAATGAACTTGTTTTAGATGGGAAATCTATAATTTACATATTTTGCCACAAGGAGATGTCATAAGCAGAAGACACCACAGACACATTTAAAACATACTTGTCTCTTGTTTTATACATTTGCATGCCATTTTGCTAACAATGTATTATTGCATTCTCTGCATTCACAGGATAAGCAATATTTAGGTAGGTGGAGTCTCCTTTAACCTCACCGTCAGCTACTTTACATCCAGTGCTATTGCTTAAGGTGGCAGTTTCTCTTTGACCCAATTTATCTCACATTGCAATGATAATTAACAAAATGATAAGAAGTGTTAGTGACACTTTGTGCTTAGCAGTTTGTAGATATATATCAGAAAGAATAGCTCCCTAAAGAAAGCATGTTTCCTTGCTCAATGGTGGGGAACTTCTGATTCTTCCACACTTGTCAAATAAAGTCTGGAACATATATCTCAATATATATCAAATTGATATATACAAATCAGTCAAACAAACCATATTATTTAAATACACCCATTAATGTTCACTGCAATCCCAAACATTTTATGGAAATATTGTACAATGCATCCAATGCTAGTGCTTCCTAGATTTGAATAAGTATTTCCTGTTCTGAGAGAACAGACCAGGAATAAAGGAGTTGTAGTTAGACAACAGCTGAAGGGCCACAGGCGGACGTCTAGGGTTTAGTATAAAGTGATGCATGTTAAATATAATAACGGTATATAAAATAGCATGGTAAGCCAAAATGAATGAGATAGGCCACTTCTGCCTTCCAGTAATAGAATGTTGCCACAAAGGCTTTCACTATTTCCACAAACAGACACTTGTTTGTCAATATCCTAGTTCCTCCTATTTTTTTGTTGATTTACCCAATGATTACTTCTATAATGATATTATTCCTTTGCTACCAGTAGAACTTCCACAGCACTTATACTGTGTTTAGCCCAAAGGGCATTCTTTGAAACTGACTTTTTGCATAACCACCAAGCATGACTGATATTTTACATAAAAGCTAACAAAATATCACCCTAATGCACTGCAAAATGTGTATATATATCCGGCAACAGCAAACACACCATGTACTTCGCTATTGCTTGACAAAATTCTTGGTCTGCAGCATCAAGCACTGAAATGATTTACAAAAAAAAACAAAAAAGAATATATTAAATATGCGACAAACTAAATAGGTAGAAGTAAGAGAGTCAGTATGAAGAGTTCAATAAATAAAAAGTGGTATTGTGGTCTGTCTGAAAAAACATTGGCCTGCATGTGTCTTGGAACCATAGGAATACTGATGATGTATAGCCACCATGTTTTTCTTCAGGTCCATAAGATTTTAGCCACTTTTGTAATGATGATGAATAACTGAACATTAAATGAAGTCACATATCCAACAGTTAAAATATTGTAAATGAACACCCATGACCCAAATCAAGAATATGTTATTGTCTTGTCCATAATAACTGCACTTGCTTAACCAATATCATGCTGTGCCACTTACTAGAGTATCATTTATCATTACCCTTTAACATTTTGCATTCTGAATTACCTACAACCCATATCATTAACTTAATGCTCTCTAGCCAACACTTTGCCGTGCCGTATCCTGCACTATCCCTTGCCATAACTCCTCACCTGACCTCTGAATTATACTAACCCCTCACCTGACCTATGACCTCTGTATTTTACTAACCCCAAACCAACTAGCTCACCCTGAAAACCGATTCATCAGCCCTAGCACCGAATACTGCTATACTACCTACTGCCCTTTCAATCGCTGCTTATATTGCCCCCCCTAACTATATACCAACTGAAAAACAGCTATTATAGTTTGAGGGGAAGAGAGTTTCTTATATAAAATGACCTCATAAATATGTGACATCATAGGACACCTGATGTCCTTACCTGATAACCCTCCCATGGCCGCGGTCCATGGCTGCACGAATGCGATATTCCAGGTCAGGAACGCGGACAGGCCGATAATGGTGCCCATCGTGGCATAAGCGATGCATATCCAGAGTCGCTTGGTGACCGCCATGGGGAGAGAGATGAGGTTTATCTCAGCCCGAATGGAGCTTCACAAACAACATCCACACAGGGAGCAGGAGTACACGGCTGCCAGCGATCCTATGATGGACCAATGGTTAGAGACATGATGGGCGGGACGAGACAGCGCAGCCAATAACGAAACACAACAAGCCAGCCTATGGGATGACAGCGGCCATATTTGTGTTGCCAAGGAGGGTCAGGAGGATAGACTGGCTTCCTTACGATCATTTCCACAGCTGTACGCGAGAGCTCGTGCAGGTCGGCTGACGCACGGCACGGGATTTCGAGGGTGTTTTATTTCTGTTCTCTGACATGTCGCCTTCTATTTACAACCATAAAATAACGGCATAAACATAGGTACGAGCAATAAGGAAGGAGCGATTGGCAGCACCTTGGTACTATGGATACTGTAACTATATGATAGGAGCGGAGGTGCACGGGAACTAACACAAAGACATATTACAATAAAACATTTTTTGCATTTAAGCAGAAATGTGGCTAAAAGACATCAAATAAGTCAATAGTACAATAGAAAAAAAGCATATTCGATAAAAACGCGGCCTACCGGAGATCCTCCAACGTTTCGGCAAGTCACTGACTAAACTCCCTGCACCCGCCCAAACCTTATTACTTGCACCCCTTTCTCTCCAGGTTCTAACCTTCCTCGCATAATAGGTGCTATTAACTTTTTCCGTCTACAACCTTCTGCCTCAATATAAATGGATTTACACTGGGAGAGTAGTAGTACGGTTTTAACCTGCTTCTATAAGAGCAAAAGTTTAAAAATAGTGCCACCTGTACCCCTTAGTGACAAGACATTTTAACCTTGAATTTCCCTTGGTTGTTTTAGAAACATAGAATGTGTCGGCAGATAAGAACCATTCGGTCCATCTAGTCTGCCCAATTTTTTTTGAGTACTTTTATTAGTCCCCCGTTCCCGGTCTTATAGCTAGGATAGCCTTGTGTCTATCCCACGCATGCTTAAAATCCTTGACTGCGTTTACCTCTACCACTTCTGCTGGCAGGCTATTCCATACATCCACTACCCTCTCAGTAAAGTAATACTTCCTGATATTACTTTTAAATCGTTGCCCCTCTAATTTAAGACTATGTCCTCTAGTTGTGGTAGTTTTTCTTCTTTTAAATATACTCTCTTCCTTTACTGCGTTGATTCCCTTTATGTATTTAAATGTTTCTATCTTATCCCCCCTGTTACGTCTTTCCTCCAAGCTATACATGTTAAGATGCTTTAACCTTTCCTGGTAATGGAAAGTGGAACTTTTGACGTTTCTGGGGTGTTTGTGTTTATCTGCAATTTTCTTCTGTCTCACATATTGTACCCACACAAATTATATGTAGTTTTTATCGTCATAAGAAGGGTTTTAATTAGATACCATTATGTTCATCATATCTTATAATTTAATACAAAAAAAGTCATAAAATATGAAGAAACAATTAAAAAAACACTTTTTCCAAATATGACCTACAAAATAGCTTAATATAGCTCTGTGATCCAAATCAATCAAAGCCAAACAGGAGGGATTTTGAAACAAAAGTGCTAAATTTGGTCCACTCACCACAACAAGCAAAGGCTATTACTGCTAACTGTTAAAATTTAGGACTTTGCACATCCAGATACCTTCAGATATTTAAAAAAAAAAAAAACATTTTCTAACTTTGACCTAAAATATAATTTACACAAATACAATCATTAGAAAAGACCCCATCTAAATAGTTTCTGAATGTTGTCCCGAGTTCAAAAATAGACATGTTTCCATAATTTTCGGTAATTTTTTGCAAGTTATGGGGCAGAAACCAAAAATAGTGTTTTTTTTCCTATATTGACCTTTTGACCCCAACCCAGAATTTAACCCCAACACTAAATTTAACCCCCGACTCTAACCCTTATGCTATCCCTTAATATATTTTATTTTAACCCTATCCCTTATGCTAAAAATTATTTAATTTTAACCCTATAGGCTAATCTAACTATATAACTAGTTTTTAGCTAAATAAATATTTATTTTTTTACATTGCTATGCTACTTAGCTACCTCTAGGGGCAGTCAAGTAGCATATTAAGAGCGACAGAAGTGAATTTACTTTAACTTTCGAAATTTAGACCACCAGAGAGCATAGCCATATTGACGGAGCATGCTGGTCCGTCAATATGGCTCCCACGATCGGTGCACCAGATTGGAAATTTCGGTGCTGGCTATTGCCTCGACATCAAGGCAATAGACCAGCACCGTTAAAGCGGTTTTCGCGATTATTGATCGCAAAAAACGATTGATTCGCCGTAGGACGTGCCAGACACGTCCATTGTCGCGAAGGGGTAAAATACTGGCCTTTTGGGACATTTGGTCAATGGCTGTTTTAGCGTTTCTGTGGTGTTTTGTGTTAAGCTGTCATTTTCATCTTTCTCCTTTAATAAACACACACATATTATTTACTGTTTTTATTGCCATTACCAGTGCTTTTTTTAAATTTTCATACATTGACCTGAGCAATCATAAATGCAATTCCAAACAGTAAAACATATTTATGTATTTATTTAGAAAGTGTTTTACCAAGAATACATTGAGAATTATCTCATTTTCAATTATGTCCTGGGGACCCAGGCCAGAATGGAGTTACACATTTAACATTTAACAGTAGATTCAAAATGCATACATACAAATATTTAAACAAGTTGTAAGGAGAACATTCTTGAAAATATGACATCTATATAGTTACTAATATGTGTCCTGAGTTTAGAAATACCAAAGTTTAGATGTTTTTTTTCTAAAGGGCAAAATGTTATAGGGCAGTAACCAATAGTAGTGTTTTTTTGTTTCTAACAGTAGATCTAGGGTTAGTCCTTTTTTCTCCCCATCAATGTAATGTTACTGACTGCCTCTAGGGACAGTCAAGCAAAAGCAATAGAGTGATGGAAGTAATATCTGATCACTTCCGTCTCTTTTGCCAGATACCCGGCAGTACCATATTGGAGGTGCATGCTCCTTTCCAATATGGCTCAAACAATCACTGTGTGGGGTGATCGTGTGTAACGCACGGGGTCCAGGATGGTAAAGGGACCCTGAGCGCCTGAGATCATGAGCTACGGTGCAGGGTGGAGACACAGGACCTGGTGCTGGGTAACTGCAATTGCTTGGAGGTTTGGGACCCCAAGTCTTTGCAGCCACAACCAGGCCCTGTGAAGCAGCTGCTGTATCCAGGTACCAGGGCTAGAGAGGAAAAGAACTAAGATGATAGCTAAGCAGAGCTAAAACAGAAATGGACTGAGGTATAGCATAACGGAAATACAGAGCGCAGGGCTACAGGACATAAACAAGACATGAGCAAGATAAAACAGAAACCAACTAAGAATAGGCAAGGCTCATGGTTGCAGAAAACAACATAAGAATACTGCAGGGAACAGGACAAAGGAAAACAAGAGACACATACAAAGGAATGAACATAAATACAGGAACTAGCCTAATACTAAAGATGTCAAAGGTGGGAGTTTGGTTCACCAAATTGGCCAATTAGATTTTAGCTTGCCAACCACGTCAAGGTATCCCACACAGGCAAGCCCCTAACTAAAACATAATATTAGCAAAGCCAAAACAAATAGAATCTAAGACACATAAATGGCATGGAACTGAAACACAGAGAAAATACCTGTAGACTGCTGCAAAGGACTGAAAAGCAACAGGTGTGGATTAAATATAAAACTGACGAGGCAGAGAGAATCAGAAAACCTGGAATGGAACATAAGGACAGGCAAAGGAAACCCAGAATGGAACAGAGCACAGAACAGAGAAAACCTAGAAACTGGGAACAAGAGCAAGAAATAACTTGGGGGAACAAGGCTAGAAACAGAGACAGAACAGACTGGAAACTGACAAGGATTAAATTTAAAGGGACAGGACAGGGTATCCCACGGAAGGGACTCGGGGCATCCCACTGAAGGGACTTCAAGACAGGATATGGGCAGAAGCCACTCCGGGCCAACTGGGCAGGTGCCAGACAATAGCAAGACTCAGGCAGGTACCGGGTCATGGCTAGGCTTTGGCAGGTACCGGACTTATGGCTATGCAAAGGCAGGTGCCCCTATGGGGCTAGGCTAGGCAGGAGCCACTAAGGACTAGGGAAATGCCACTACTGTGGCCAGGAACTTAGGAAATATGCCACCATGTGGCTGAGACTGAGATAAACAGAACACAAGAAAAACAGAACAGTAAAGAACCCAGGATCAAGAATAACAAAAAGGCAAGACAGAATAGCAAAATGCAGAAATGAAACTGAAAGGCCTGGATACAGCTTGGATGAGCCTGAATACGGGTCAAGTCGTGACATCGTGGTGCTGTGCAGGGGGATTTTGCTGTGGACTGATGCCTCGACATTGAGGCATCATAGCTACACCCTTAAAGCATAGGCAGCGACTGATGATTGTTAGAGAAGAAAATTATTTTTCATCTGAAAAAATAAATGCAGTGTCACTGTGCAACCCCATTTCCCGGGCTCCTGTATATTGTGCCTCTGTGCCTTTCTTGCTATTATCTCGGTTCCTGATTCCTGTTGCTGCCTTCCTTGACTATTTGCCTGTCTCTGACCCTGCTTATTTGCTGCCAGCCTTGACCTTCTGCCCTTCTGACTATGCCTTTTGCCTCATGCTTTTATCGTGTCTCCGGTGCTTTCGTTATTTTTGCATCCTATAGCCTGCTGTTGTTCCTGGGAGGATAAAACCTGAGGCGCAACCATAGGGTGGATTCCTTTCAGATGAATAGCTAGCTCTGTTCTATTGCATGGATTCTGTTGTTTGGTTCTCTGCACCCTGCCAGTGGGCTTTCTTTTCAGCAGACTTCCAGTCCTGACTCAGCTACTAGTCCAGTCTTAGTTACAGTCTCAGCTACCAGTCCAGTCTCCATTCCAGTCACAGCTACTAGTCCTGGCTCCAGTCACAGCTATCAGTCCAGTCACAGCTACCAGTCTTTTCTCAATCCAGTCACAGCTACCAGTCTTTTCTCAATCCAGTCGCTGCTACCAGTCTTTTCTCAATCCAGTCGAAGCTACCAGTCTTTTCTCAGTCTGGTCACATCTATCAGTCCAGTCACACCTACCAGTCTTTTCTCAGTATGGTCACAGCTACCAGTCCTGTCTCAGTCCGGTCACAGCTACCAGTCCGGTCACAGCTATCAGTCTGGTATCGGTTACCAGTCCAGTCTCCGTCCGGTTACAGCTACAAGTCCAGTCCGGTAAGTTATGCATCGTGGAGTGCAAACATACCCCACATTATTCCCTGCAACGAGGCTCCACCCTGGTATTTTATCCCAGGTTGTGACATGGAGCCAATGTCATTCCCATCAAATTGTAAAATTAAAACATCAAGCCAAGGGAAAACTGATATACAATCCTTTAGCACATCCACCACCTCCCCGCAGAGTAATCTCTGTATCCCACACCAAAAGACCTTAAAGAGATCAACATCCATACCTTAATTCTCCCCATAAATCCTGGTTGACAGTTCTTCTCCTTCGCCCCTGGATTGGCACATGAAAAAGAACATAAACGTACACAAGAAAACATTACATTGAGGCCATTTATTACATAAAAAGTAAAACAGTTTGACTTCCACCTACCAAAACGCTTAATCAAAGAGTCTTGTAAATTCCTGGACAACTCAGTGGCTGCCCAAATCAAAAAGTAGGCCTGACCACCCCAAGAAAACAAATAATACAAATCTAACTCCAAAACCTTCCTAAACTATAATCTAGTTAGACAAGAACCTGAACTGTGAACTAAAAAAGATTTAGCACCTTGCGACCGAATGACTAAAAATCGGCAAATCATCTTGACCAAGTAAACAAAACCATGAACTTTGAAAAGTGATGTAGAATAATCCTTCCTAACCTGATCATTCTTGGACTGGAAGAGAAAGATTTTAACACCACACCCAGAAACCGGAACCTCACTACTCCAAATCCATGACTCAACTCTTGCACTCTGGGATACCGACTCACTGCTCCGAAAAGCCCCAAAAAAGGCTAAAACAAAAGTTGTTTGAAACGCAAGTGATTCATAGTTATCAAAACCAACCAACTTGGCACATGTGACACAATAAATCAAAACAAATCTGCTTCCTATTATCAACAGAGAAAGAACCCTAACATCCTTTCACCACCTGCTGAACCCAAACTATTTTAACAATCAAAGGTTTACCTAGAAATTGCAGGAAAAACCCAATCCCACATAACTGCCTACGAATAAAAGATTTAGAAAAACAGCACCTCATTATCATTAACACATAAGCCGAATTCCCCTCCAATGAAACATCCCCATGCTCAAAACCCCAGCTCTTTACAAAATCGCACCAGCGATTCCACGCTTATGCATTGAAGTTCCACATGGAAGGTGCCATTGACATCCACATCAGTGCACTTAAATGGGCGCTGTCAAATCCCAAACGATCCAGGGTAATTTGGTTCCCTTCTGGTCCGCATCTGGGACGAGTTCTCAAAATTGCTTAAAACAGGAAAGGGAGTCAGTGAGCACGTTAGACTTACCAGGAATATGCACAGCCTTAAGCCAAATATTGTGTTGTAAGCAAAAAAAGCACAATCATAGGGAGGGAACGTGGATGTGCCCATGCTGCGTCAAAGACACAACTCCTCAGTCGTTGCAAAGGGGGGATTGCCACAGTGTGCTGGTATTGAAATTAAGCATAAAGTGCTCCCAGACTTTTAAATCCTACTTCATGGTACTAGAGAACCGAAGATGCTGATATTGTGAAGTTTTATTTTGCAAAGGCGAGAGAGATCTGTCTCGGAAAAAAAAACATCTTATTGGCATAATACAAGAAGCAAATGCCAGCTTCCCCAAATCGGACTGCAATGTTTTAACTAAGACTTTAGAACTGCATCTGCTGTAACTCAGCGTCTACCGCAACCCTCCATTTTTACCGTATCAGTGGTGATTCCCGAAAACTCCAAAACCATGCAAGGATAAAAAGTCTTGTCTTAGCCAGGGGTGCCTGGGAATTATGCATTAAAGCATGAAAAATAGAAAAAAAGGTGAAGACGCTCATCAGTCCCTGCATCACCAATTAAAAAAAAATCATCTAAATAATGGACCACCATAGAATGTGTTGGAGGATAAGAACCATTTGGTCCATCTAGTCTACCCAATTTTCCAAATACTTTTATTAGTCCCCAGTTCCCTATCTTATATCTAGGATAGCCTTGTGTCTATCCCACGCATGCTTAAACTCCTTCACTGTGTTTACCTCTACCACTTCCGCTGGAAGGCTATTCCAAACATCCACCACCCTCTGAGTAAAGTAATACTGCCTGATATTACTTTTAAAATCTTTGCCCCTCTAATTTAAAACGATGTCCTCTATTTGTGGTAGTTTTTCTTCTTTTAAATATACGCCCTTCCTTTACTGTGTTGATTCCCTTTATGTATATAAATGTTTCTATCATATCCCCCTGTTGCTTTTTTCCTCCAAGCTAAACCCGTACCTCCACCCGCAAAACCCATTCAAGAAAAGGGAAAAAGCTTCAAAATAAAAACAAGAGTTGGCACACACTTAACAAAATAAAACTGATTCTGAAATTGAAAACCCAAAGAACAAAAAGAGTCATGAAGAATCGGGAATAAACAGAATGCAGCTTCCACATCGACTTTGGCGAGGCACGCATTCTGCCCACATACCCGCACCCAGTCAAGTGCATCATCGAAAGCATCATAGCGTACAGTAAATATATCCATGTTAATCTCATCATTAAGTGAATGACCCGCTGGAAATGATAGATGATGGATAAGGAAGAAAGCACCTACCTCTTTTTTTCAGTACCAGACCCAGCGGGGAAACACGAAAAATAGGAAAGGGAGGAAAATAAAAAGGACCAACAATTTGCCCAAGTGAAACCTCTTTCAAATTTTCATTGTAAACAACATATGGATATTGCAAAATTGGCTGTAAATTCTTAGCCGTAAGCAAAGATTCACTAGTGTGAACAGGCAACTTAAAACCCTGAGAAAAACCATCCTCAATCAGTTGTGGCATTAGCCGATTTTTGACAAGAATTGGAGCAGCTCTGACAGCTTTACAGGTGTCAATGCTCTCATGTGCATGCTCCCACTATGCGAAATGCAGTTGGAATCCCTTCCTGTAGCAACAAAAAAATGGGGGACTCCCAGCACTGTGAGAGCATTTGTTTTTAAACTTGTAAGTATTGGACCACCGACATTTAGAGTCATTAAAAGACTAATTTATACACTTTTTTTAGGCAGAACCACAGGTCAAGCAGAAACCGGTGCCCTTTGTGGTCACATTAAGCTGAGCCAGAGACCCACATCTTTCATACCCCACTGATGCTGGTTATGGACCTCAAGCTTCTGCCAGTATAATTTATCACAGGTAAACCAGCCAAGGTCACTAACATTTTATATGCTGCCAATACCGACTCCAAATGATGAAAAAGTCCCCCCCAGTTGCAGCAGGATGCTTTTCACAAAGCACCCCAGCTAACATACAACATCTCTGCAACCAACGAAATGATCTGGGGACAGATTTACGCCTCTCATCTTCCCAATCACCGCTCTGAAAATAATCTTTAGATTGGGGCAAAAAGGATAAAATATCGGCATAATCCCCTCTCCAAATATTTTCTTTAACGGTATTTAAGAAGTTACAGCCTAAAAGGGACACACGTCATGGGAACGTTAAAGCAGGACTTATTAAGTATAGGGGCCTCAGCAGGAACATGTCCTGCACCAACTCTAACAGTATCACTGCAACTAGCTTGGTCCTAGGGGGGTTAACCACTAGTCTCTGGTCTCACATGCTGCTGAATCACAGGAGCAGGTACAGCAGGATGCCGCACAGTATGGTGAAGTGTAGGTCTGTCCACATGCTTAGTTTTCTGTATCCTCATCCTAGCCAGGGAAGGAGAAAATCTTCTACTTGGACGAATGGTGTCTCTTCTGCTGTATCCTAAACTGCAAACAAATGAGGGGACCAATTCTAAAGAACTGGGTCAGTCCTGCCCATCTGAGGATAAAGCACATGAAGTGACGCACTGAAGAAATGCTGACAAAGAAGATTCACTCATCTCCGCAAGCAACACTGCAACAACTGCCGCTGGAATCTGGATTTATTTTGTAAGCTCACCCTGACACTCCTGTCCAATGTCCATCCTCTAAACTCACCTGAAAAATGCTTAATCAAATTAAACTTGCCACCTAAACCTAGATTGAGGTCCATCCTTACTCCCTCATGAAGCATCTAGGACTAAAGACCCAATGCTATCAAACAAGAAGCTTCATAGGCTTTCACAGATGTGTTCATGCAAATCTTCCTGGTAAGAGATACTGAATATCTCTGCCCAGTCAATGGATAGGCTGAATGAAGGAGCAGGCAACAAATCTGTTGTACTAGTGCGAAAGCCGACTAGTGGGATAAGCAATATGTTAGGTGGTGTATATGAAACGTCATTAGTGACATCACCCGCTAATGACATCACCCACATTGGGAGAAATATAGAATGAGCTGGAAGACAATAACCATTTCGCCCATCTAGTCTGCCCAATTTTCTAAATACTTTTATAAGTTATATTATGGATATGCGCATAACTTGTATACTTATTTGTTGAGTTGGAACCATACACCCTTAAACTAGTACAGTAACCTTGTGAATTGGTGCAGCATGCACTGATACACAGGCCAAAATCGTGCAAAATCAGTACAAGTAAAATGGTTGTGGCAAAAGCCCCAGCTGTCTGCACTCATAGACAAAGAGAACATTTTCCTTTAATAATTGATGCCAAACCCCATCTCCAGACTGTGCTTTAAGGAAGCCCAAAATCGCGAAAAGCGTAGTGCAAATGCCAAATTACAGGCTGTCCACCAAACGAACAAGATAGGTGTTTTGCTGAGGGCTATTAAAGACTGTGCTACACAGTTTTCACTCCATCCTAGTCACAGATATGGTTTCCTTTTTCTATGGAAATTGCGCTTGAGAGCTGCTTGAGGACGTTTGCTATCAATTATTAAAGGGAATGTATCATTTTGTTTATGAGTGTGCACCACTGGGGCTTTTGCCACAACCACTTTGCTTGATATGCTAGTCTAGACATTTCTACAGTAAAGATGTGATTTTAATTTTTTTTCTCTTAGTGGTTGTTAAATCTACTTCACAGATCTCACTTACTGTAAGAACTACTCATTTTCTCAGAAGTTCCTTCAATTTATTCCTCTCTTGTACCATGCTTCAACCTCCTTTTCCCAAGTCACTCCTGAAAAGCTTTTATCAGTTTTGCCTTAGTTCCGTAATATGGGACAGAGAGGCCTGGAGTTTCTCATGCAAATTAGACCCTAAGGAAAGGGCCCATAGTGGTTGCAACTGCGGCCAGGTAAACAACAAAGGATCATGTCAGATGAAAACACTAAAGGAATTTCTAAAAAAGCAGGTAGGGCCTAAGATTAACCCTTTGCAATAATTGATGTACTGTCTGGAGTGATCACATTTACCATAATGAACTGCAACATGCTTTTCAAACATGGTGCTGCCCTGCTGTTGCCAAGAGCTTTGTAAACCTTAGGGCAAGGGATAGGGTTACAAAGGTAATGCTGGGGAAAAATAGTTAAAGCAATGCTCCACATTTATATATTTGGAAAGTGTTTTTCCAGGAAGAATACTGGTATTTCTCTTGTTTTCAAGTATGTCCTGGGGACCCAGTCTAGAATGGAATTACACAGAGTTACACATTTATCAGTAGAGCAAAATAAATCAATAAATACATATATATATATTTATACAAGTTGGGAAGGGACCATACAGGGTGAATCATTATTGATACAAAAAACTAAAAGACATTTACAGTACATATTGGAGATTGTAAACTAATAACAGGTACATTCTGTTTATAGAATTTCAGGGATTTTAGACTAAATGATGATTTGTCAGAATCAGGGAGACTATTCCACAAATCAGGAGCACTGAAAGAGAATGCACCTCGACCTGCTTCCTTTTTGAAGAGATCTAGTAAGGGGCTTGTGCATGATCTGAGATTGTAGGATGTGCAGGGAGTATGAGTGAGCTTGCTGCTCAGGTAAATCTTTCCAGAGAAGTTGTTATGCACTAAGCAAGCTCGATGGATGGTGCGCCTGGAGTCCAGCGTCAGCCAGTTTAACTCTCTTAACATTTTACAGTGATGAGTGTTATAATTGCACTGGATGGCAAATCGGTACAACATATTGTGTCAAGTTTAATGAGATGAGTCTGCGGTGCATAATCGTATACAACATCTCCATAGCCTAAGATCTGCATTAATAAATGCTGAACAATATGTTTCCTTACTGTAGAATCTAGGTTTGATTTGTTCCCCTATAGAGAGCCAATCCTAGGATACAGTTTTGACATGATCTAGTCAATATGTAGACCAAAAGACAAGTTTTGATCTAGCCACATACTGAGATACTTATGAATTTACCCGGGTCAGGTTATAATCGGATTTGGTCTTAATATGTTTTTGAGCAATGCTTAATTAGATTAGCGTTTGTCCCAAAAAACATGGACACAGTTTTTTCAGTGTTGAGGAATACCGTATTTGCTCGAATATAAGACGAGGTTTTTTTCAGAGCAAATGCTCTGAAAAATCCTCCTCGTCTTACATTCGAGGTCTTCTTATAATCTGACCTCAAATTGAGGTCAGATTATAAAACATGGATCCAGGTCCCCAGCAGAGCTGCAGGGGACCTGGGTCCCCCTCTCTGACAGCAGGGGAAGTCTGCGCGATGAGCGCAGACTCCCCTGCTTCCGCCCGGCACGACCGCCGGGGCTTCTGTGAAGAAGACGGGTACTTCCGCTTTCGTCACAGAAGTCCCGGCGAGCGTGCCGGGCGGCAGCAGTGGAGTCTGCGCTCGTCGCGCAGACATCCTCTGCTGCCCCACTAGCCACCAGGGAAAAGCGGGCAGCTGGGGGATGTCTGCACGATACGTGCAGATATCCTCCATGCTGCCCGACACGGCAGACTATTATGACGGACCAGCTGTCCGTCATAATAGACTGCCGTGTCGGGCAGCATGGAGGATGTCTGCACGTATCATGCAGACATCCCCCGGCTGCCCCCACTAGGGAGCGAGGTGGGGGGGGATAGAGAGAGACAAAGGGAGGGGGATGGGGGGAGGACACAGACAAGGGGGGGGAGACACAGACAAGGGGAGGGAGGGGGACAGAGAGATACAAAGGAGGGGAGGGGGACAGAGAGAAAAGGGGAGGGGGGATAGATAGAGACAAGAGAGAAGTTTTGGGGGGAGAGAGAGACAACGCTGGGGGGGAAAGAGACAGCTGGGGGAGCGGGAGAGAGGCCGCATTGGCACATAAAAGCAAATAAAAACAAGAAATGCATTTGTATAATATAAAGTTTTTATTAAATATTAAAAATCAATTTACATATATACAAGTTAAACTTTTTTCCTATAGGGTAGTCTTATAATCAGGCTTTTAGTTTTTTTCCTAAAGGAATGTACAAATTTGGGGGGGTCGTCTTATAATCAGGGTCGTCTTATAATCGAGCAAATACGGTAGTTTGTTGCTAGCTATTCAACTTTAGAAAACTGACCCTGTAGCATGGATTCCACTTGTGATAGTTTAATACTACTTGTATAAATGACAGTATCATCAGCATACATGTTCCGGGTCACCGAGGGTAGATCATTTATAAATAGCGATAAAAGCAGTATTAAGTTCACAGCTGTGCGTGTATATATATATTTATTATGGCATAACTGGACTACTGAAGGCTTTCCTGCTTGTCTTAAACTGATAGACTGTGTATACTGAGTCTGCTTCAGTGTCAGTCACTGTGGAGTTAAAAGGCTATTCTAACTTTATTGTATTCCTAATCACCTCAAGAGGGCAGCATAGCTGTACAAGTGAATTAAATGCGAGACATACAGCACTAGAAAGGCTGTATTCTAAACATAAAAGGGAAACTATCACATAAACAAACTGATCCATTTGTCATTTAGTTCCTGTAGCCATTGACCATTTGCGTCTGCATTGCAGCTTGGGTTAAACTTTACATTTCTGGTTACTGAAACATTGAATCTACAACATCAGAGAAAGGATACTGATGCTATTTTAAACTTATGGGAATTTCCTGGTGGGAAACTTGTGGTCATAATGTTTATATTTTTATATAGCTAAATAATATAGAAAAAATAATAACCAAAGTACAAGCACATTATAATCAGAATATACTGATGTAGCTTTTACAAATAAATGTGGATACTTTGGAGATTATAAATAGGATACATTTCTTGTGGCTGTTTTTCATTTTTATTTTCAATGTATGTAGTCCAACTGTTTCTGAAGATTACTGTCTCTTTTCAATTACAATGATTCCTAAATCAAATATGTACATGTATTTATTTATCATGGAATTAATAAAAACATTTGTAATGTGCATGTATGTACTGATGATCTATACATTGTATATTCAGGGACTAAGAGATGTATGTGAACTTCCACAGCATTGTATTAATTTATTTTGTACTTGGTATATTTCACTAAGCATTGTACGATCTTCCTATTGCCCTTCCAGTGTACACCTTTGTTGAATATGTTGGTTCTTTATAGTGGTTTTGTTTTTTATCATGATTTATATTTGATAGTGAAATTAAATTTTAAATAATATCCAATGAAAAATATAGATAGATTTAATAAGTACTTTATGGGATATATAATTTATGGGATGATATAAAATATTTGAGCATCTATCTGTAGTCAACCGAAATAATCATTGCCTTCAGTTTTTGGCTGTTTTTTTTTAATTTATTTTTTTAAGTTAATGGACCAATGATTTCATATATACTTTTCAGTTTTTTTTTTTTACAGATCTAAATTATATACTACCTTCATTTAATTGTGTGCAGTTTTTAGGCATAAATGTATCCTTCTGTCTCTACATCTATGTGTAATATTACGCCAACATCTGCATACAAGTACATCTATAGGTCTGATCAGTTATTAACTGACTTACTCTAGGACCCTACTCTAGTGAACCATGAAGCTATGATACACACACACAAACGGCAGTCGCATGGTACAAACAAGCCATATGAAAAGCAACAACTCTAAACTGTGTAATAATCCTTAGGATGCTGTGAGCTGAATCAGCTCACCCACAATAAATGTATTTATGTTTTAAATAAAATGTCTTTGTTTTTTACATTTTTGTGATTGGAAGCAATCATACTAACATACAGGCATGATAAGCATTAACAAGAAGATGAAAATAAAAATATAACTTTGAGTCTAAATGCCAAAACATAAACCAATACAAAGTAAATTAAATTATTTTACAGGTCATAGGATCTACTCTAATATGTAAATTTTAAGAGTGAACATAAGAAGAAAATTAACCCTCTTACAACATATAAAATTACACGTGAAATGTAATTTAAAACAAAGAACATTCTTAGATAAAAACTAACCAAAAGTAAAATCGTTGTCAAAATACATTTTATTAAATGCATTTTACATAAAAAGAATAGACCTGCTGTAACCAAAATCTTTCATAAAAAAATAAATAAGATTTGATAATATAGTTAAATATATTCTACATTTTTTGGGGGGTTTCTGAATAAAATTAAATGGTCAAACCAATTATCATTATTATTTATTGAGTATAAATGTACAAATATTTGATATTTGAAATGAATTTACTTTTGTTATTGTTACCTTTTTTTTATCCCATTTAGTTCTACGCTGCTAAGCAAAAAAATCATTTGTAATGAAATGCACATGTTTTCAGTTTTATAGAAGAAAAATTACTTCATTCTCAGAGGAAATAAACAAATGTATTTATTATGTAAATGAGAAATATCTCAGTAGCTTGTTATCTATACCTGAATGTTTTGGCTACAATATTCCAAAATATACACCAATGTTTGGATTTTTAAAGGATTTCACCTTTGGCAATTTCACATTGTGCATGGAAAGGTTATGTCACCCTTTTATCCTTTGGGGCATCTTACTATTTAGATCTAAAAGGATTGAATTTATACATTTGCCTTCTAACAGTTGAGGCTATTACTCATTACTTTCATGCCAATCCATTAAACACATAAAGTGATTTACAGTAAATATATATATTTTTTTTTTTTTTTTTTTACAAATTGTTAGTAAAATCTTTGAATTGTTCTGATGTTTTGCAAATGACAATAAAAAAAGAGATTGGGAATGTTTTAAGCTCTTAGTGTATTAAAACAGCTGCAACTTTTTGTGAAACCCCCTTAAACACATATGGGTCTATTCACTAAAATTCAACTTTGGAGTTCGACTTTCATTTTGAGACTAATTTAAATGTGGCTATGTCAAATTCAGCACCTGAGTTTGACAGGCTTAAAAATAGCTTCAATAATTTTGCCTCTCATTACTTTCATTACTTTCAATGGGGAAGAGTCAAACTTGGGTCAAACTCGGGTGCCAAATTTGACTTAGTCTCAAAATGAAAGTCGACCTCCTAAGTCGAATTTTAGTGAATAAACCTAACAGACAACAACAACAAAAAAAAGTATACACTAGGTGAAAAGGTGCTTCAGGTAGGATATATATATCAAAATTAGCCAGATACTATATTATAAAACATAATGTAACAAATCTTACATGGTATAAGCAGATATGTTCACAACATTCACATACCCATAAAATCCAGGAATCAATCTGAATAAACATAGAATGCAGCAACACGTCTATGTTGTATATTACAAGGTTATTTTAGAATAATACCCTGTTTTATTCATATCTGTTAAATGGTTTATATATCATTTTGAGGTTAAGTAAAAAATTACATTTAGTTATTTTTGTTCTAAACTAAAACCAAACATACAGAATTATTAAGTGTTAATATTGGAATCTGTGGTATAACCTACTATACACAATTGCAAGCAGATTATTAATTTCACGTGTACCTAATCGTGTACTATAACTCCCAGTATCTTCAGCCACACACTGACAGTAATACAGCCTTGTTAGGAAATTCAATACATTTTTACCATGTTAACCCCTAGAGCACACAACTGTTATTGGAATGTTGTACATTTTAGGACACAGCCTGTTTTTACACTTCTGCAGTGTTTGTGTTTAACTGTAATTTTCCTCTTTTACTGTACCCACACATATAATATACTGTTTGTTTTTGCAAGTTATAGGGCAATAACTCAGGGTTTTTAAAAAAAAACAAAAAACTTTTTTCTCCTTTTGACCCCAACCCTAATCTCCCCAACAGAAGCTCTAACCCTAATCTATATCTAACCCTAGTTGCTAACCCTAATCCTACATTCTAATCCTAGCCCTAGATGCTAACCTTAGTATCTCTTTTTTTTAATTCGCAATGTAATGCTGCTGACTGCCTCTTGAGGCAGTCCAGCAACAGTAAAGAGCAACACAAGTGATATGTGATCATATCGGTTGCCCTTGCCTGCTCCAGGTTAGAGCCATGTTTGTGGAACATGTTGCGTTCCAATATGGTGCCTACTCCGTGGAATGGTCATGGTGCCCCATTTGCTAAATTTTGGGGTTGCTTAATGTCTCGACATTGAGGTATTAGAACAGCTAGTGCGACTGTCGATCGCACTAGCTGAAGTCCGTTTTCTATCATTGGTCAGAGTGAACCGAAGTTACTCAGAAGATAGCCACTCCCACAACATGACCCTGCGGACGTTCTGCAAGGAAATGGGTAGCAAACTTGTATTGTATCATTTAAGAGAAAAGGCTTGGCCATACTTCTAAATCACCACACGTCTCAAACTAGTTTATAGTTGTCCTTTAAACTTTTTGACTATATTTGTGTTAGTTCTAAATAACCAAACATTTTTGTAACTAGCAGGCTGTTCTTCACCATTTCTGTAAGAAAAAAAGAAATAATAATAATGCGGCCCAGTACACACATGCATTTCTAAAAAAAAAAAGGCTTCCCACTTCAGAAAAAACTTGGACACCCCTGTCTCTTTATGGGGCATTGTTAAGTCATTGAAATAAAATGTTTATTTCAACTCGCATTTAGTTTATTCTGTTATGTTAATTGTAATCTTAATTTCATCTATACAGTTGCTATCCTACTAGCTATTAAATCAATACTTTAGGCATTCTAATAATGTAAAACGTAGGTATTTGCTTCTGTTTCTGCCCCTGCTGCACGGGCAAATAAATTGTGTATCATGCACCTGTAAACTGACCCAGAATGCCTTGTTGAATGCATGGTACAACATTTTGATGTACACTGCCTTGTGACCTATGAAACACTAGCAACTGAACTGGCCAAAGGTAATGTAATTTTATGTTATTATATAACTTTTCATGTATTAATTTTCTGGCCACTAGGCAAGCACATATTTACATGAAATTATTAATATACATAAACAGCAGCTGAGGTGGCAAAATGACATCAGTTATTGTGGGACAATAAAGCCTACCAATAGTGAAACCCACAGTGGATAAACAGTGCTAAACTAAGACCCATCTTGAAACTTTTAAGGAAGGAAGCATTGATTACAGAACCACTAATTAGGAAATGAATGAACACAGTGAGCCTGTGCCCTTTTGTTTATTTCTACAATTACACTTCCCCTAGTTTTAACCCTTTCAGTGCTCCATAATTTATATTTAGAATATCATTTTTTTCAAAATGATGTGTTCATACTTACAAATTAATTAAAGACAAAGATCATGTTAACTTTAATATAATGTAATGTCTCCTTAAATGTACTGGTTGCTACTTTAGCGATGTTCCAGGGCAGTCGTTTCATTGCATCAGTTTCATTACGGAATGCGGAACTGTCCCAGAAATATTCATACTGAATACCCTAACCCCAAACCCTAAGCATGCCCCCATTCAGTGTTCCGGTGTCATTATGTCTGGAAGCAGAAATTAAGATAGATGTATGGTGAGCTGTCACACCATCAATGTGACAGCTGTCTAGCCAACAATGATGTATTTAAATGCATTTGAACTTCCAGAATTACTGTACACCCCTGGTGTTTAATGCACATTTTAGAATGAATTAGGTATTAATTAGCGTTATTCGATTAAAAGACTCATGGGGCAGCTATTTTTCTGTTATAACTGATGTTATTATGTTATCAAATATTGCATATTAGTACTATTATTAATTTAATAGATTCACGGGAGCAGCCATCTTTATTTTTTTTAGCAGACTTTAAATAAGAATTTTAGTCTGTTGTGCCTGAAGAGTATTTTATCTGTTCAGATTTTAATTACAGCAATTCTCAGCCTTAAGTTGATCTCTCAAAAAGGTATCTCCCCTAAAAAAAGAAAGGACTCTTGCCACCGCGCATCCCCCTGGAAATTCCAGAATACCCATAGAAGCAGCAGCAGGGGACAGAGAAACAATAGGCTTGTTAGGATAGGTTAACCACATGTAGAGATCAGGACAAACACCTAGCAGTCAGAGTAGTGCAGATTTTAAAAAAAAAAAATACAATAGGTCTGGGTGGGGCCATTACCCTAGGCAGTACATTAATCTCTTTTTTTCAGCTTGCATGCGGTCGCTTAGTAATTACTAGTCCACTATCTTAAATGTCCACTAAAAGCAGGGCAAGGGGTGTACATTGGCACAGACGCCCTGCTCCTCCCCCCCCCCCCCTCACGTTCAGTGCTCTTTGGAGCTCCAGGTGTAACATGACATCCCGGCAATCAAACAGCCAGGTGATGCACTGTGCACGGAGCGCAGTGTCGTTATACAGACCACAGTGCACCTGGTAAGAGTGGACAGACAGTTCAAAGCAGTGCACTATGGTATATCCCCACACCCAGCGAGAGCTCAGAGATCTTCCAGCTAATCGACTGTGACTGGGAGACTGCTCGGCTTCTGTGAGTATGAGTGTGTTTCTTTGTGCATTTCTGTCTGTGTGACTTTCTATATGTATGTTTCTGTGTGTATATGTGACTTTATGTGTGTGTTTCTGTGTGACTGTATATGTCTGTGTGACTATATGTCTGTGGGACTGTGTGTTCTGTATGTATGTGACTGACTGCGCTTGTCTTTCTGTTTATATGACTGCTTGCATGACTGTGTGAATGTATGTGACTGCGTACGCTTATGTGACTGTATTTGATTATGTATGCAGATATAATCACAAACACATTTTATATTATATAAATTAGGAAGCCTTGGGAACTATTTAGATTTCAGATCAAATAATATATTTATAATATATATGGAGTCATTATCAGAGCATTTCACCCCCTCTAGTTACTAGCTATGCAGTTTCAGAGCATTTAACACCCTCTAGTTATCAGCCAGGCAGTTACATAGAATTGAACCGCCTCCAGTTAACAGCCAGGCTGTTTCAGAGCAATTAACTCCCTTATTTACCAGTCAGGTAGTTTCAGAGCATTTAACCCCTTCTAGTTACCAACCAGGCAGTTTCAAAGCATTTAAAGCCCTCTAGTAATCAACAAGGCAGTTTCAGAGCATTATACCACTTTAGTTACCGGCCAGCCAGTTTCAGAGCATTTAACCCCCTCTAGTTACTAGTCAGACAGTTTCAGATCATTTAGCCCCCTCTAGTTACCAGCTAAGTAAGTTCAGAGCATTTAACCCCTTTATGTCTATCTATTACACAGACACACAGTTTGTCAATAACACATACACCGATAAACACACACAGTCTATCACTCACAGATACACACACAATATATCACTCACAGATGCACAAACACACACACACACAGTCTATCACAAACACACACACACAGTCTCTCACTGATACATACACAGATACACACACTCTGTCAGAGAGAGGGTGTGGATTTTGTTTTCTTACCTGGTGTAGGCAGGACACTGCAGCTTTGAGGTCTGTGTGAAGGAGGGACTGAGCCAGTCAGGAGAGAGTCTTAGCCTGGGACTTTGTATTTTGATTGAAGTTGCTTGGGTCCCAGGACGTAAAGTCCCATTGGGGGACTGTCCCCAAGATTCTACAATGAAAAGAGGATGCATTCCAAATGGCACGCTGTATCACTGACAGGGGAGGGCTGTCAACTTTTGGCCCAGGTGACAAAAATAATTTAGACACAGATAGACAGGTATACTAACAGATAAAATACAGAGATTGATAGACAAGCAAGACACTTTTTGTGCACTGGGGCCTTTAGGAGTGTTGCAACCTCAGCCCATTGAGTGACGTTACAGAGCAGCCCAGGGGGCAATGGTCCCCTTCACTCCCCTTTGCCAGCCCGTCCCTGATCCCTGAGCGGTGGCCATAAATAAGTGGGGACCCTGACAAGTTCAGAAATGGTAAATATGACAGTACTATCATATGACAAAACTATCGCTTGGCTGCAAATTTTTTTTGCTATTTTTTGTGCCACATTACTTATTGACCAGGATATCTTCCTCCAGTGAATCTTGTTTTATACATGCCAATATCTTATTGGCCCTTGCAGCTGCTGACCGGCATTGAGCACTGTTGTCAAGTCTGTTACCTACAATTATTCCTAAATCCTTTTCATTAGTACTTTTTCCCAAGGAAATACCATTTAAAGTATATGTTACTTTGTTATTATTTTTCCCATAATGCATAACTTTACATTTGTCTATATTGAACCTTGTTTGCCACTTAATTGCCCAGTCCCCCACTCTGTCCAAATCTTCCTAAAAGAACAAACATCAAGATTAGTACCTAATTTAGTGTCATCAGCAAACACTGAGGCATGGCTCTCAACACAACTTGGGAGATCATTAATAAACAAATTAAAAAGAAGACGGCCTAAAACAGACCCCTGGTACTAAGCTTAATACCCTGGTCCAATTTGAGGATTTTCCATTTACAACAACCCTCTGCATTCTATCTGTTAGCCAATCCAAATACAAACGTTTTCCCCCAAACCTATTTCTCTCAATTTGTAGAGTAACTTTTTGTGTGGAACTGTATCAAATGCATTACCAAAGTCTAAATAGATTACGTAAACTGCCACATCTAGATCTATATTTGTACTGACATCTTCATAGAATGTTATTAAGTTTGTTTGACAAGACCTGTCTGTCACAAAACCATGTTGACTTTTACTAATTATATTCTGATTCAAGATGTATTCTTGAGTGTATACCTTTAGCAATCCTTCAAATAATTTCCTCACTACAGATGTCAAGCTCACTGGCCTATAATTACCCGGCAGAGATTTTGATCCCTTTTTAAATATCGGAATGAAACCCTCCTTTCACCAGTCTGTTGGCACTATACCTGAACTGAAAGAATCCCTAAAGATCAAAAATAGTGGTCTGGACAGAATTATGCTTAACTCTCTAAGGGCCCTTGGGTGTATTCCATCTGGCCCTGGGGCCTTGTCTATCTTAACAGAGTTTAATGGCTTAAGCACATTTTCCTGCGTCAGCCAATCCCATGTTTGCGGTGACTGTTCTGGAACTTCCGGTAGCAAGGGCTCATCCATCAGTTCTTCCTTAGTATAAACAGAAGGAAAAAAAGTATTTAAGATGTCTGCTTTCTCTCTTGTATCTCACAAGTTAGGGCATATCTCTTTAAATGTAGACTTAGTTGAATTAATAAGGCAATAGTGAACCTAATACACTTAAACAGTGCTGCACACATTTATCAAACAGTAATACATTTTATCAAGTAAAGATATAATGAATATATTTTATATTGTTAATATGATACACCTGTCATGCAAAATTACGTTACCCAGGGGCGTTGCTAGGTCTCCAAAACATCCGGGGCTGGAGCCCATGATAGATTTTATAGAAGTAGAGTAAATAAAATCACATGGTTAGGCAGCATACAGACTGATATAATTGACGCCAATGAGCAATAGGTATATATGGGTATATATCGGGGCTCAACAAATCCCGGGCACCAGGAAATTATACCTGGCGCCCAGTTATTGTTGTCCCTGCATGGTGCCCTCGCCGCTGGGATCATTTTATTTATCCAGCAGAGCGCGGGGGAGCAGTGTGTGCACCGGCTGCACAGTCTTCCTACTCCATCCCCACATGCACCGTACTATAGTGTCCGAGCGCTGAGTGTGCTCAGCAGGGCTAGAAACAACAGCAGGGCACAGACCAGGCTAGAATGAGGTATAGCAGCCAAGAGGGGGACATATTGATAGATGCACTTTTTTTTTTATCATAAACAACAACAAAATTGCTGACTTGTGCGTAAGTGTATGTGACAGAGTGTGTGTTTGTGTGTATGACTGACTGCATGTGTGTGTGTGACTGTGTGTTTATGTGACCCACTGTATGTGTGTGTGACTATGTCTGACTGTGACAGAATGTATATGTGTGTGTCTGACTGTGTGTGTGTCTGTCTGTGACTGTATGAGTGTGTTTGTGTCTGTCTGTTACTGACTATATGCGTGTGTGTGACTGACAATAAGACTCGCAGCACACAAAAAACTCGCATTACTCAAAGTTACACACACATACACATGCAGCCACACATACACACACATTCACACTTGCACAGTCACACATGCACAGTCACACATACATACACACACCCTTACACACAGAGACACACAATCCCACTTACACACACCAACTTACATCACACACACACACTTGTATGTGAGCAAATTCCCATGATTTAAAAATAACTGAGCATATAAAAATGACTCAACCCTGACCCCCCCCCCCCACATAGATACCCTTACATAGACAACCTTACACTCACACACACATCCAGACAACCTTACACACAGACACCCTTATACACACACAGATGGCCTTTCCCACACAGACATTCTGCCACGCAGACTCGTGTGTAAACCTGCAACTCTCACACTCACATCACAAATATTTTAAATTTTTTAATAAAAAGGGGTAAAAAAACTTGGGGAGAATAGGCTGAGGTATGAAGGTATGCTCCTTCTACCAACCTAATAAAAGAGAGAAGTGCAGGGAATTGAGATGGGAATTCAACTGAATGCGAGAATTTTTCCAGCTCTGCTACTTTAGCCTTAATTTTGAAATTCCCATCTCACTTCCCTGCAATTCTCTCTTTCATGAGTAAAGCCTATAATATAATGAGCAGCTCATACACTCATAATGTATGGGTTTAATAGTATAACGAGGTCCATGTGATGTTTAATGCCATGTGTATGGACTCATTGCCATCAACATAAAGACTATATATAAAGATGAATCACTATTATTCATATTGAATGTGATAATCAGGTGTGAAAATAAAAATGGTATGAGCACTGTTTCACACTTGATTATCACATTCAATATGATTAATAGTAATTAATCACATTTACTCCTAGTAATCTCACTGCCACTGACACACACTCCTAACTCTGCCACTTATGCTTTCACTCTCGAACACTTACACTCTGCCACTCACACACACTCATAACTCTGCTGCTCACGCTTACACTCACACACACACACTCATATCTCTGCTGCTCACACTTATACACTCCAAAACTCTGCCACTCACCCACACTTACACTCTGCCACACACATACACGCACACTCATAACTCACACTCTTCCAAACACTCACACTCTGCACACTCATTCATACAATCACACTCTGCCACTTACACACACTTACATTCTGCCACTCACACACATACACACTCATAACTCTTCCACTCATGCTTACACTCACTCACACGCACACTCATATCTCTGCTGCTCACACATACACACTCATAACTCTTCCACTCATGCTTACACTCACACACACTCTCTTCCAATCACACTCTGCCACACTCACACACATACACTTACTTACACTCTGCCACTCACACTCTGCCACTCATATACATACACCTGCACACTCATTACTCTGCCACTCACACCCACTTACACTCTGCCACTCATATACATACACATGCACACTCATAACTCTGCCACTCACACCCACTTATACTCTGCAAATTACATTCTGCCACTCACATACATACACATGCACACTCATTACTCTGCCACTCACACCCACTTACACTCTGCCACTCATATACATACACATGCACACTCATAACTCTGCCACTCACACCCACTTATACTCTGCAAATTACATTCTGCCACTCACATACATACACATGCACACTAATAACTCTGCCACTCACAGTCTGCTACTTACATACACATGCAGACTCATAACTCTGCCACTCACACCCACTTACACTCTGCCACTTACCTCACATACATACACCTGCACACTAATAACTCTGTCACTCACACTCTGCCAAACACTCACCTGCAAAACGTGAGGGGGCGGAGCTAAACACGAGGGCGGAGCATATCGTGAGGGGATGGAGTCTGCTGCTGTTCAGCATACAGCATGCAGGAGGCGGGATCGAACGTGAGGGGGCGGAGCCGAGCGCGAGGGGGCGTGGTCAGGGTCTCCATTCGGGGCTATGGAGGGGAGATCCGGGGCTTCAGCCCCAGTAGCCCCCCCCTAGCGACGCCTCTGACGTTACCTACACATTCAGCCAGACTTGCAGCAAATGTATAGGGAACTATCAAACTAAAAGGTGAGCTGAAATGTTAATCTAACTGATTTAACTATGCATGCAAGCTGGTGAGTTTCTGCTGAAAAAAATCTAGTTGGCCCAACATAATGAATTTTTAAAGTTTGAATGCATTATTCATGGCCAGCTGAGCTGTTCTAGCAGGAGAAGTTCACTGCACAATGCATTTATCCAATGTTCATCTCACCTGCAACTTACCTTTTAGTGAACTGATACCAAATTTCCTCTTTTTGAAACTTTAGCTTCTGTCTGTATGTTTCTGGCATACTAACAGACTTTAAAAATAAGGCTGCATTGTGGAATCACACAGTTACAATTGAACCAGAAAGCAAACTCATATTTTTGCAACATTGGATTTATCTGTCTGAATTAACATTTTGTAATTGGTTTGCTTTTTAAAGTAGACAGTGTTGTCCCATTTGTGCATCTCCAGTGGTAGTCGGCGATTCACCAGGAGCAGAAAAGAACAAAGCTGTTTAATAGTTTGGTATTCCCACACGCAATGCCTGGATCTCTTCTCTTTCACAAGTCTTTCACGACAGGAGAGGCCTGCAAATTGTGCAACCAAAGTAACAGCAAACCACCCGACAATTACTTCCTTCCTGAGATGAAACACAGAGCAAGCCCCTCTTATTACGTTTTTTTCTTCTTCCCTGCTTTATAAACCTGGTTTTGTTTATTGAGAAATGTTTGAAAATACTTCAGCACATGAGGCAAACTCAGTGGGGGTTGGGCAGAAGCACTGACTATCCTATGGGTTATTATTTGTGAAAGTGCAATGGTCAGAATGCAAAGTGTCGCCATCTGTGTTTCTTTAAATGTAAACAAACCATAGTTGTGGTGATGGGAAAACCTATCCACAATGTGTACACACAGGTTAGAGCCTGTAATAGGTGCCTCACATTATAAACAACATAAGTCAGATGACTAGTATGAGTGATCCATATCGATGGACATTACATTCATGGGCCATAGCATCATGTACCGCCAACAGGCATTTCAACTCCGTGCAAGGTGCCATCCGGGCTGATTTGCTCACCATTTGCCCCACCCATTATAAGTAATCACTGGTCAGTTACGCAGGTGAATAATTAATGAACTATTGACTAATACTCCCTCAAACTCAAAGTGCTTTTGAAATAAAACATAAACAGCTTAATAGACTATATCATGAAAATAATTATAAATATAGCAATTAATAATACAAAAAAATATGAAGAATAATTATCAAGATAATGATATTTAAAAGTAAAAAGAATGAAATATAAAAAATAAAGAATAATGACAAAATCATACTAGTCATATCGGTCAACATTGTGGGGGGCCGACCAAAAACATTTCTTCACAAACCTAGAGAGGAAAAAAGAGGATAAAACCATTTGTACACTTAAAATTTACATAACATACCATAAGTCTCCCCCTTTCCTATCTGATTGGCTGCTGGGATTTAGCTTCTGAGACAGAATATCTAACTGGGGGCCTCAATTTCCAGCAATTTGCTCTTTATTGATTAGACCGTTAAGTAATATTTGCCTAGGCTGCTCCTTTGTGATGTCAGTGCCAACATCTTTATCATGAAAGCTGTACATAGACACCCCTATATTTGGTGGATCTGGACCGCAAGCTCTTGATAAACCACCAAATTCACACAGGCTGTAGTAAGTTCAGCATTATGGGGCACTACTTCAATATCATTTGAAGAGCTACATTTTAGCAACACACACACAGGTGTAGAGAATGTTTTGCTTACTAGTTAAAAGCTAAACTAATTTTAAAAATATGTGTATTTTATCTGGCTAGACTGCAAATTAACTAACCACTGAAGTATAGCTATAAAATGTGTTTGTTTTATAGAAACAAAGGTATTTGTAAAATGCATTTAGAATTTTGATAAACTGCCACATACTTTTTCCTCAAACAATTTACACATTTTCAGTTACGTTTGATTTTTGTTAAAACTGAAAGATCTACACAATATATGGCAAACTTTGGGCCCAAAGAATTTGCCTGAAGTTCGGAAAGATTTGCCGTACATGGTGGTCAAATCAGAGACAACATTTTGAGCTACACAGTATGCCCCTATGTGAACCTGAATAGCCTTGCAAATTCGGCCATCATGACAGCAAAACGAAAATAGCCTCGATTATCCGTATAGACTTCTATGTGATGATAGAGGCTCATTTTGGGATGAATTCAGCTATTATAGACATAACTGAATTCCCCCCAGAAATAAAAAAAATAAATAAAAATAAATAAATAAAAAAAACAAATTAATGCCAATTGGGCACCTAAAAAATAGGCAAACATTTTTAAATTTATTTCACTGTTTAATTTCAATTCGCTTTCTAAAACAAGTCAAATTGAAATATCTGTAATGCCATGAATTATAAGACGACCCCCCAAACTTTGGATATTCCTTTAGGAAAAAAACTAAAAAGTATAAGACTACCCTATAGGAAAAAAGTTTAACTTGTATATATTCACATGTAAATTGCTTTTTAATATTTAATAAAAAATTATGATATTAAAAAAATGCATTTCTTGTTTTTATTTCCTTTTATGTGCCAATGCTGCCTTTCTCTCCCCCTCCCCACAGCTTTGTCTCGCTCTCTCTCTCTCCCCACCAGCATTGTCTCTCTCTCTCTCCCCAAGTGTTATTTTTCTCCCCCTCCCTCCCACGTTGTCTCTCTCTCCCCCCAAACTTTATTTCTCTCTCCATGTCCCTCCCTCCTTTTCTCTTACTCTCTCTCCCCCCTCCCTCTCACCTTGTCTCTCTCCCCCCCTCCCCTTGTCTCTCTCTGTCCCCCCTTGTCTCTCTCTGCCCCCCCTTGTCTCTCTCTGCCCCGCCTCCCTCCCCTTGTAAGGACCCGGCTTCATCATAGAAGTCCCGAAGGACGTGCCGCGCGGCAGCGGAGGATGTCTCAGCACATCTCGCAGACATCCATCGGCTGTTAGCGAGGGGGATCCACCTCCCCTGCAGCTCTGCGGGGGACCTGGATCCATGTCTTATAGTCTGACCTCGATTTGAGGTCAGACTATAAGACGACCTTGAATATAAGACGAGGGGTCTTTTTCAGAGAATTTGCTCTGAAAAAAACCTTGTCTTATATTCCAGCAAATACGGTAGTTTAGTTATTAGATCCCTATTTCAGTAAAGTAAATTGGTTTGGAGCGTGTGGTTGGGACAGTTGATGACATTATGTTTCACTGAAAGATTGCATCAAGTGTAGATTATTTATAATGATAATCTTTCATGAAATAATTCAAATCAAGTGCCATATTAAGCCTTATATACTCCATATAGTTCTCTCAGGGGGCAGCCATGTTGTTTAGAATCTTGGGTCAGATCTTTACTCACCAAAGATTCTAAATAAAATGTCTGCCAATAAGGTACTTTATTTGTATTCTTTCATTAAAGATTTTTTATATAAAATGCCTACACTTGATGCCATCTTTCAATTAAACAGAATTTCATTGTTTGCTACAGTTGTCCTTTAATGCAACATTGTATGCTGCGGTTAGCAGATAGAATGGATATCAGCAAAAAGATAAAAATAATCCACCTATTCTAAAAAAAAACAAGTGTGAGTCCCTCTCTAAAGCATGCATTCCCTGGCGGGGAAGGATGCTTAATGAAATCCCTGCTCTGAGAGTAGGGATTTCATTTGAAGAAATGTGGCCAATCAGATTCCTTCAATCCCAGCTTCCCCGAAGAAAACTAGCCAATTATTATTAATTATATTTATTATTTTTAATTTTATTGCACATTATAATTTCAATCCGCCTTTTAAAAATATTGAATTCAAGATTGATTGTCGCATGTTGTGTAGCCGAAAATGCTATACTTTTTATATCCGATCAGAATGGCTCTGATGCTTTGGTCAGAGTAGCCAAATCGGACCTTAAATGTGACATGTATATATTGTGTAGGAGACAGTAAAAGAGCACTGGAGGACCTCCTGGTCAGATAAACCAAACATAAAGTAATCCCTCCGATTTCAGCCTGTTGAAATAACAAAGTGGAGCTTCCCTCAATGCCAGGCCATCCAGCCCGTACAATAGGAAAAAAAAAGGAAGCAAAACGGTTTGCGGAAGGAGCTCACAATCAAAGCAGGTATGTGAAAATAAGCCAGAGTTTAATGCTTCCGTAAAACAGGCTAGTACAAAAAAGGAAATGAACCACACCGTGAGAAAGACGCCTTACGCGTTTCGTGCTTCAAAAGCACTTAATCATAGGCCCTATGATTAAGTGCTTTTGAAGCACGAAACGCGTAAGGCGTCTTTCTCACTGTGTGGTTCATTTCCTTTTTTGTACTAGCCTGTTTTACGGAAGCATTACACTCTGGCTTATTTTCACATACCTGCTTTGATTGTGAGCTCCTTCCGCAAACCGTTTTTGCTTCCTTTTTTTTTCCTATATATTGTGTAGACCCTTGAATGTTCCTCATTGCAGGAGTAGTAAGGCACCCAGCCTGTTATACACTTGAACAGCGTCTAGTGGTAGAAAGATATTCCGGACACTTATAATATAATACATGAAGTATTTAAAAATTTCAAATAACTTTTCAAAATAACTTTCATAGAGATAAAAGTTATTTTAATCTTTAGTGGCTCATAAAAGCACGTAACAGAGTTAACAAAAGAAGAGTAATCACCAAGCTGCTCTCTAGCTGAAGTAAGTCCGGTGTTTTGTACTCTTTTCGGATGATATAATGTATTTTTATATCCCACTTTACAGTGGTGACTGCCATTGGTATGAGTAAAGTGCTGGTGAAGGACAAGATCCCGTATAATCTTGCAAGATACACTGCATATGTAGAAAGCACCCTTTTCTGCTCTTTTCTGATCAGACATCAGTAATTCTCAAATGCAGCCAGCATCCAGGTCAGGCCACCTGTGAGCCCACTGTTAAGGAACTTCCTGTGGCATTGAGCAAACCCAGGAAATACCGGGGTAAACCAAAACACATATGCGTGGCGATGCTGCAATCCTCTTTTAATGACGTGTCCATTTTCTTCTCATCATATCAAATCACAGTATTAACGCTCTGTTTATTATTTAGTAAAGGGTTAAGTGCTGGCTGACAGCACATACCATGACAAAGGCCACCATGGTTGCTCTGTGAAACAGAAAGGAAGGATATTTCAGCCAATTTGCCTGATGGCCATTTGTGTAACTCTCCGTTAATTCCCAAACCAGTTGATGAATCATGGTGCTCACTGCAGCCAGACAGCTGGGCCACAGTTTATTTAATTCCATTCCTCAAATTGCATCAGACAAATGTTTCACGCTTATCTATGGAGTCTTTGTTACATTTCGTAACATTGGAATTGCAATTGCTCTCCCATTGAGGGCCCTGTCCATTAAAAAGAAGCTGATCCTTCTAATCTTATGAATATTATGCTTTTATATTTAGTAAAATTACTATATTAGGAACATCATGCATATTACAGTTTAATGACTACATGTGGTCCAGAGATAATTATTTAATCCCATTTACTTTGGTCCCATTCATGTTGCTTCTGAGTTGACCTAATTGGCACGAGCAATGGCCATTGATAGATCAGAGGGCTTTGTTGACATAGCAGGCTACTTAAAAACGTTACATTACTTTTTTTATTGGTGGTCAAATTCATCAAGGAAAGATTTACATGACAGTGTTGCTTAATTTTAGATGTTGATCATGCTAGAGACGTGATTCTCAAGTGGCCATCATGATAAACCCTGACAAATTCCACTGAACCAACTGCCTGTGGCCACAATGGAGTCCACAGTAAGAACGAGTAATTTTAGAATTATTGTGTGAGCGAATGTATATGCCTCTGTTACTGAGAGACATAATATGAGAAAGAAAAAAAGTGTTAAAACCATTGTTTTATTGAGAACTATCCAATGTGGGGCCCACGTGACAGCATGTTGCGGTTCGACTAACGTAAATATCCAAATCCTCTGCAGCCCTTATGAACATGTAGTTTTGCTTGAATAAAGTTCAGACTGTTTTGGACTGATTTTGTATTACTGCCATGTAACACCTTTCTTCACCATTATTCTAAACTGAAAAAAATTAATGCTCCTCAGCACTCGTGTGCTCATGTGGGCCACTTCAGACTTGGACATCCTTGGTCTAAGGCATCAATGGGTAAATACTGGTCAGTTGTTGCTTTGCTGCCTCATGGGACCTTCTGCTCCACTACACATGTACATTGGTTCTTCAGTTAATGTCTATAGGATAACTAATGGGCACATTGAATGGGTACTTGCATTTATTTACAAATTCTCATGTTTTCCCATCAATATCACCATTTGTACTACAAAATCCAGTGAAAATAAGGTCTGGAGTATCCCTTTAAAAATTGATTTGCACATGAAGGACATATTGACCTGACGGTGCATATGTGTGATGTTGGTACCTTGTACATATTGTGTCTCAGTTCTCTCCACAGGCAAGGTAGACAACGTTAACATTCTCTAAAAGGTGGACCTTGAGGCAAGCATGCCTAGTGGGAAACCCAATCCTATGCATGTCATTTAAAGTAGATTTGCAGTAGTTTCCACTATGCTTTAGCCATATATATATATATATATATGTGTGTGTGTGTGTGTGTGTGTGTGTGTGTGTGTGTGTGTATATATATCAATATATATATCTCTGTGTGTGTGTATATATATATATATATATATATGTGTGTGTGTGTGTATGTATATATCAATATATATATATCTCTGTGTGTGTGCGCGGATATATATATATATATATATATATATATATGAAAGTCTAAGCATAGTGGAACAGGGTTTCCTACCAAGTCAACCTTCAATTTGAAATTGGTCCCGACCTCCATATTTTGTATCCAGTGTTGTGTACTTTCTCATGCAGGGCTAGGTAAAGTAGGTATGGCCAATCATTTAGTTCTTTAGTGTTAGTGTTTACTATCATTCTAAAAAACATGTTTTTTACTCTTGTGGGAGTTGTTTGAGTTGCTGATACTATTCATATTCATCTATACATTTTCTTTGATAAAATACCATCACAGTGTGGAAATAAAACTTCTCTTTAATGCAAGTATTTTTTCAGGTAAACAGACAAAAAACTGCTAGCACAATAATACACTTCAACAAGATCAATGCTGTAGGAATCTGCAACATATTGCCAAGGAGCAAGTCAAAAGTACATCCAAGCACAACAAACATGGTGAGATACATGCAGAAGAAACAGAAACTAAGGAGTTTTCATTCCACATAAAATGGTTTACGGGAATCAGTTTCACAATGTTTTTTCTCAGTGCCTGTGGTCACAACAAGCGATCTCTCCTAAACATTGTGATGACCTACAAGAGAGGTTGTGGCAACCTTATTTAGACACAATTAACCCTTGGAGTGACAGATAAGTGATGGATGGGTTGCACATGACAATGTAGAACTCAGTGGTCCAAAGGAATGCATCTAAGTACATGTTCACCATCTTCTGGTAATTAGTGAGAAAAAAACCCATCAACATTTGCACAACAGAGATAATAATTTGCAAAGCATTGTATATATCAATCACATCTTTTTATTTTCAGGATTAAAAACCTGACACACATAATCAAACTGTAAATCAACTTCTAGCACCTTTGGAGAATGTATAATTTGGTATCTTACTATGATATACACTGCTCTACAATGTATTTCTGGTATCACCATTGAAGGGATTACACTAATAGTCCACTCATATTGCTATATAATAGATATGATTTCAATTTTGTGGATTTTTTTTTTTACAATCTTTGTCCTCTACAGTTTCTATAAAAAGCCATTGTTTATGCCATTTTGGAATGAATAATAGACTATATACAGGTCTTTCAAAAATACAGTTTTATAAAGTACAATATAACTTGACCAGCACTCCATAGAGCGTACACAAGTTCTTAATATGTTAAAATTTGAATTAGTTTGTGTTTTTCTTTTTTCTTTTACAAATTTAAAATACAGGGAAAACGGACAGTTTTATGGTCTACTTGCTAAAGCAACAAAGTTTAGGATTCAAAATAAAATGTTCTTGGCTACTTCTTAGATGAAGAACCTCAATACCTTGCCCTATACAGTGACTAGCTTTAGCTTTCACAAAGGTGTCACTGGTTTTACTAGTTGGCTTGGGCAGACTAGATGGACCGAATGGTTCTTATCTGCCGACACATTCTATGTTTCTATTAATGGAACTCTAAGGCCAAATTTTCCAAACCCATGTTGATGAGAGATTCCCACAATTTGGGCTATTCAGAGAAGCTATCCATGCACTGTGTCTTTTATGAACTTCTACAGAGTGTCTGGTTCTGATAGACACCATCCAAGGATTCTTTCAAGATTCAAGATTTCATACGATCCAAGCAGTGAACTGTGGTTAACAGACAAGGGGTTAGCAATAGAGCAGTTGGAAAGATAGGCAACACAGGTATTTTGGCTTGATATTTGTAATTTTGTTGCCAGTTCACAGTGAATAGACCTAAATGTATTTTTTCAAACTCTTCAACATTGGCCTATAGTTTGAAAATCCCCTCTGAATTCCCCACATTTATCTCTTTATTAGGTATACCAGTATATAAAAGAGTTAGCACATCTTTGGCCTACTTAAATACAAAATTTTCCTTATAGTATTTTTTTATGATAGAAAGATCAAGTCCCCTTTTAATATGTTCTGTTTAATTTTAAAAGGTGGGTTAAGGTTCAAGATTTAAACTTTTATCATACAGCTGGCTGTGTTAAGTAGCATGTTAGAGAAAAGCAAAGCAAATATACAAATTTGTGATCCTTTGCAACTTAGTGTACAAAACTGATTTTATATTGTTTCCCCGTTTCACTCCTATGTGTTTGATTTTTGTCACACTATACCCCACAACACTGTTTTACATAATTATAAACAATGGAGATGGGCATTCTCATAATGGGCTACTCTTTGCATTTTGTGGAGCATGTTCCATTAAGTAACTCATATTAATTGTGTGCATATTTGTGAATGCCTTTAATTCTGCATGTCCAGCAATTGCCCCAGTGGAATCGGAAAGCCCTGGGCAGGTGTGAAGATAATGCTGCTTATGTGGATGGTGCACACATCTACATAAGCATGGAGCCTTGAAACGTGCTTGTATGAATCTTTGATATTGCATACAAAGAAACATAGAAACATAAAATGTGTCGGCAGATAAGAACCATTCGGTCCATCTAGTCTGCACAATTTTTCGAAATACTTTTATTAGTCCCCAGTTCCCGGTCTTATAGCTAGGATAGCCTTGTGTCTATCCCACGCATGCTTAAACTCCTTCACTGTGTTTACCTCTACCACTTCTGCTGGAAGGCTATTCCATACATCCACTTCCCTCTCAGTAAAGTAATACTTCCTGATATTACTTTTAAATCGTTGTCCCTCTAATTTAAGACTATGTCCTCTAGTTGTGGTAGTTTTTCTTCTTTTAAATATACTCTCTACCTTTACTGTGTTGATTCCCTTTATGTATTTAAATGTTTCTATCATATCCCCCCTGTTACGTCTTTCCTCCAAGCTATACATGTTAGAAGTTCCAAGACATCTCTGTAGGACAACTATGGGTCTAAATAGTTATGTAGGAATGCCCATTCAACTTGCATGGTATAGGACAGTTGTTCCAAAACTAGTCCTTTCAGCCACCATTAGTCCAGGATTTAGAGATTACCCAGCTATGTTTAAATGAGGATATATAAAATATTTGACTTGGTGTTGGTCTTTGAAGACTTGTTTGGCAACCACTGTTTTAGATTAACAGCGAGCTGTTGAAAGTAGAACCTAATGGATTTTATTCTTTATTTTTTAAGTTTGTGTTAGTGGTCCCCAAACTATACATCAAGGACCATCACCAGGCCAGTTATATATATATTTCCTTATTTAAACATAACTAGGTAATCCCTAAAGCCAGGACTGTTGGGGGGCTATGAGGACTGGTTTGGGAAACACTGGTATAGGAGGATTGATCCCCTGGAAGAAACCCCACACAAGGTGAGTTTTAATGTTAAGTATTACTTACATTTTGAAAAGCAATAATTCATGTTGGGCGTTTCCAATCCACATGAACTTATCTAGGCACTCTAAGTGCAACTGAAGTCCCTATGCATGTTTAGGTGATCCCTTTGATTTGCTCTATAGAGGCATCTGTGAAGGCTCAAATCATCAGCCCTGGAAGGAACCTTCAACGGTAAGTAATTTCAAAATAGTAAAATTGGTAATGCATTTTTTTTTTTAAAATGTAAGCTTTAATATGCAAAAATTATATGCAAAAATAAAGCAAGATTATTGTTAATGTTAAGCTCTTCACATGTTTGTCATTTGTTTAAGTAGCTCCATATAGTGAACCAAACCTGAGTGTCCTGGTAATTGAACTCATTTAAATACACATATATGTAATATTTACATTTAACCAATATGAAGAGAAATCTTCAACATGCATCATAATTTTAGAAAATGAACAATATTTATTTAAGCCATAAAAAAGTCTAACCCCTTCAGGACTAGGGCCATTGTACCCATTTAGCGATGCTGCGTTTAAATAAAAGTGCACGCTTACTTTTTAAATTAATCCCCAAATATTATTTTAAAGGACAGATAGGGCTTTCTTTCGAGATCCTTTGTGCACAGTACAAATAAACGTTGATCCTGGTCTGCCTGTTACGGAAACGACGATCAACTGGATCGTGATAGGTCCCTAGACTTCTTAAAATCCTCATTGATATGGCTGAGACAGCCTGTCTCAGCTATTGCTGGCTAAGGAAGACCCTTTTCGGGGCTATTCTTCATCAGAGAATGTGCATAGAGTGAAAGCTTGTCACTGTCACTTTAAACCGCGCCATGGGCGGTCCCAGCGGGAATTATTTTGCGATTGTCTCCATGCATTCCAAGGCTGTACATGTATGGGCATGGTCCTGAAGGGGTTAAATTCCTGAATAGTGTTTGTTCTGCATTGCTCTAACAAAGAAAGACTTTGTTTTAAAAAAAAAATCTGTTTTCACAGCTGAAGTAATTATTGGTTATATTTCTACAATTATGGTGTGCTCTTAATGAGATGTGGGATTGGCCTGCAAAATCCCAAGGCCTAAAGTGCCTTTTTTCTGTATTTTCAGCAATACACTGGGTTATTGATGTCCAAATGGATGAGGCCCTTAAGAGATTTGTTGTCGTTTCCTATCCTATTATATAACCTCATGAAACTAATAATGGCAGTCCATCAACCCAAACAATAATATGTGGCCCTTTGCATTAAAAAGTTGGCAAGTGCTGCATTGGGTGTATATATGTCTCAATACTCTTGCTGTTATTAACAGATAGTCAGAGCAATTATTGTGAACTGGGAAAATCCTCCAGGCCCAAATGGTAAAGCTCCATCCAGTAACCGCTCTCAACACATCTTGTGGGCCTAATGAAGAATACCATCTATGCATGACTGCAAGTACAGATGTACAGAGAAGAAAATTACCCTCATTTTTAAGTTTATGAACTTCATAGAAAGTTATTTACAAAATGCAATTGTATGACTTAACTCTAAAAGCAGAGCAACCCGGCAACAGCATTATATTTGTTCCCACGGCAATAGCTCAACTTTTAGAAGTTAGAATGCACTAGAAATGCTCTTGAAAATAACTTTCATCAAAAAAAAAAACCACAAAGACGTTTTCCTTCTCTAACTAACACTTTACTTCTTGGTAGATCAGCTCAAAATATGTTGATTGCACGTGGCAGCAAAACAAGGGGAAAAGTATTTCCTGTGTAAGACTTATTAAATTATGTACACTAATTGAAATAAGCTCACTGAACTTAGATGTAAAGTATCCTTTTCACTATGCAGTACTCGAAGTTCCTGCATAACTCTTCTGTGCTATAAATTCTTGAAATAACGAAATAGTATAATTTTTTGCACATAGACCTTTGGTTCAACAACAATTCAGATGTGTTTGCTTTACAGAACCCACGATGTCAATAGTGGACATACTATACCAAGCAAGTCATTCCTATAACAGAAGAAGGGAACTGGGCAACAGACATGCAAGCTTGTATTTAACCCATGAATGTGCGGAGGGCTGCAAAGTGCCTGGTCCACCCACAAGAGTTGCTTAATAAACCTGCAAAGAAAGTTTAGGGTATTTATTATCTTCTAGGAGCTATTTGGAAGGGGTAGAGACAGAGAATATACAGGATAACTGTTTATCTTATTCTCTTATCCAGAATAAATAATTTCCACAGAATATCTTTACAAGTGGTTAAATGTCCATGTCTGGTTGTTATTACATTCATGGTGAAAAGCTCTTCCTCTGTTTTGCCATGTACTTCTATCTGGCTTGATTCAATGCTGATGACGTCACATTGTGTTGACAGGTTATATAATGATGTGGAATGTTTTTAGATCACCAGATGATATGTTCTGGACTCCTGGTTGGCCTTGGTGTGAAGATTCTTGTCATTTCACAAACGCACTGTACAGCTCCCGAACTGCATGGACAGTTAGCAAATTTGTGATATCAAACCAAGAGACCTTTTCCAGCATTCCTTTGGAGTATCCAGTCTTGAAAAGCCTGTTAAAAGAGAATACCATAATTAGTATAGACAGAAACACACATTGTGATTGGAAGTTAAGAACCAAATATTTGCTGATAACAAAATCTCATTTATTTTACTATTATTTCCTCAGAATAGCATTATACACGCCCCAAGCATTCTTGAATTCTCTTACACTTACTATTTCCACTGAGAATATGTTGCAGTAAAAGCTAGCACTCTGGAGTGTTCAGGTTGCTTTACATACATTTTTTTTTTAAATACAAGCTTGGATTATGCAACAACTCTATTGTACAATGTTTGCCAATGCAAATGAGAATGTTTGTCTTTTAGTGTTCAAATGTACTAGAAGGAAAAAGGAGCTAGAAGAACAAGTCACAAAGCAATGAGTTAAATGATTGATCTATTTTACATGGTGTCAACTGCTGGGGTCTTTTCAGTGAGTCTCAAGGAACATTCTGCAACACATATATTTTCAAAATAAAAAATAAGAAACATAAATAGAAATAGCAGGCTATAAAATAATATTTTAATTATATATTTATATAGATATATAATATATAATATTTTAATAAATATATTTGTATGTATATATCTCTTTACCGATCAGCCATAACATTATGACCACTGACAGGTGGCAAGCCGGTGGAGGCAGTGTGATTCTTTGGCCAATGTTCTGCTGGGAAACCTTGGGTCCTACCATTCATGCTGATGTTACTTTGACACGTACCACCTATCTAAGCATTGTTGCAGACCATGTACACCCTTTCATGGAAACGGTATTCCCTGATGGCATTGGCTTCTTGAAGCAGGATAATGCACCATCCCACTAAACAAAAACGGTTCAGGAATGGTTTGAGAAACACAACAACGAGTTCAAGGTGTTGACTTGGCCTACAAGTTCCACAGATCTCAACCCAATGGGACTAACAAGTCTGATCCATGGAGGCCCCACCTCACAACTTACAAAACTTAAAGGTCCTGCTGCTAACGTCTTGGTGACAGATATCACAGCACAACTTCAGAGGTCAAGTGGAGTCCATGCCTCGATGGGTCAAAGCACAATAGTGCCAGAAGAAACTATTTCAACCCTGCTTGGTCTTTGTCAAGGCCCGACTTGACAAAGACCAGACAGGGTTGAAATGTTGCCACTCCACTTTGGTGAAAATAAACACCCCACTTAAAGGAACACTAAACGTTATTTTTCACTTGTGCTTCTAATATGGAAGCACAAATGAAATAATAAGTTGTTTCTCTGACCGATGGCTGCCATGCTTGCATAGGAAGCAGGCAGCCATCTGGTCAGAGACTGGCTCTCTCTGCTGGCGCAGAGAGATCCCCTCTGTTTTGCATGGGATCAGCGGAGGGACCTTAACTAGGGAGAGACCCTCGCATTCGGTAGTCAGAGCGGGGTGAGCCCCTGCTTGGCTGTGCTGATGCTGACGTTGTCAGTGTTTGACAACCAGGAACTGCTGTGTCTCGCATGTGTATCTATTAAGGTACACGTCGGGTTTACTTAAAAGTCCCGGGATATGTTTTGTTTAAACAAGGTTTAATGTTCCATTTTTACAGATGAATCAGTAGAGGAGACCTTGCTAGCAGTGTGCCACTGCTCTGATTGGCACTGTCAGCTTTTCTGCTGTTCAAATTCTCGTCCAATTTTTCTGTTCATCTGACAACTTTAGTTGAGAGGTTTCTGTGATATCCACATTTACAATGAAATTGATGAATTATAAACTTAATAATACTGCACTTGTGATCAAAATACAAAGAAAGCTTGTACAAGCAAAATGAATCTGGACAAACAAATAAACACTCATGTAAATAAACTAAACAAAACACAATAATACAAAATTCTATAGGGATGAGAAAAGAAAAGAGAAGTTTCTGTGATAGCCACATTTTCTAGGCTTCTAGTAAAGAGTTAATGTCAGTTATAAACACATGTGGGTGGGAGGATATGCCTGTAAACACACAAGATTTATCAAAAAAAAGTCTGTTTACTGCAGTGATCCTGCAGCAATGCTAGTGACCCTTTCAAGATTTGGCGAGCTTTTAGAATATTGTAATACTCCTGAGCCATATGCTCTGAATAAATTCAATCACCATCACTGTTTAACAAGAACAGGCATTAAACACACTTTAATGCCTGTTGTGTGTGTGTGTGAGGACAGCTACAACCCATGCTAAAGGCACACGAGACTGCTCTTACAATCATTATTTAAAGAAAATTAATTCTAAGAAATCAAAACACTCCTTTTTCCGTAACAATGTCGGAATGTTTCAGTAATACAAATATTTACCCAGTATGTATTAACCAAGCATCTTCTACATGATATAGCAATATCTAAATTGAGATTTTGGATATTTATGCATTCAAATTCACAGTTCTCTTTGTTCAGAGCTCATTCGTAATGGGGCTTCGGGCTAAAGACTTGCCATTTTTGTCTTTAATTCTAGAATGACCTTGTGTAGTTATTTGGATTAAACAACATTGTTTCTTACTCTAACCTACTCTGAGTCAAACAACTCCAATGGCCTGTCTCAACCTTAGTACGGGACTATGGTTTTGTTTCCATTTATCATAGTCAGTACTACAGTTAGTGACCACCACACAACTCTTGGGTGTCAAAGGGTATCTATATTTGCACAAGCAGTCATAAACCTGTGAGCTCCTATTTTGCTGCCCCCTTAGTCTATGGGAAGCTGATCATTCATGTACAGTTTGCTTCACCAAAAAGGTAGCAGAGAAAACCCTTAAAGGGCCTATGATTGTCCTGGCACATCATACATGTAAACAAAAGGTGCAGCCAGTTTGAAATTATATATATATATATATATATATATATATATATATATATATATATATATATATATATATAAAATAAATATGGCATCAAAAAAGAAAAACAATATATAGTTTGCATGAGAAATCTACAAAACAAAAGTGCAACATAGGACATGGTGAATAGTAGTCCTTCTGTTCATATCCTTGCTGGTTTTGCATCTGCAGTCAGTAGGAACTTGGTGAAAACCAGCATGGAACATACAACTAGATGTGACATGACACGCACACCCAGAACATACTACGGAGGTTCCAACAGACCAAAAAGCTTCACAGACAGACTGTTTGCTTACGCGGTGAGACTACACAGACACACTTGAGTTACTGCTACTTAAATAAACCATCAACGAAATTGATGAATTAAAAACTTAATAAAACTGCACTTGTGATAAAAATACAAAGAACACTTTTACAAGCAAAATGAATCTGAACAAAAAAATAAACAAACACTCTAAAATAAATAAACAAAATAAAACACAATAAAAGCTTCCATAGGGATGAAAACTGAAAAAAAACTTGGTATGATGAAAAAAAACTTTTAAAAAAAGTAATTTAAAAAAATTCATGTTTTCAGATGTGCTTATTGACTTGTAATATGAGATCGTGCTGTTTATACAAGACTGCACATCACACCGCTTATATACTTGGTAACAGTGCTGCAGGGAGATCTCCCAGCCCTGTTACCAGTATACAAGACAAGGCAAGTTTGCAGCCATTACATGTGCAGCAGTTACTGCTAAATGGTAACCTAACTGAAAGCTTTGTATAGGTTTGTTTTTGTTAAAATGGCACAGCTTATATATCAGGGCTTATTCATTTATTTCATGCAAAATTACTTATGGCATAACAGTTGTCCCCTTAGTGACAAGACATTTTGACCTTGACTTTCCCTTGGTGACAAGGGCTGTTTTTACATTTCTGGGGTGTTTGTGTTTAGCTGTAATTTTCTCCTCTCTCACATAATGTACCCACACAAATGATATGCTGTTTTTATCGTCATAAGAAGGGCTTCCATTAGATACCATTATGTTCATCATATCTTATAATTTACCACAAAAAAGTCATAAAATATGAAGAAACAATTTAAAAAAAAACACTTTTCCCAACTTTGACCTACAAAATAGCTTAATATAGCTCTGTGATCCAAATCAATCAAAGCCAAACAGTAGAAATTTTGAAACAAAAGTGCTAAATTTGGACCACTCACTACAACAAGCAAAGGCTATTACTGCTAACTGTTAAAATTTAGGACTTTGCACATCCAGATACCTCCAGATATTCCAGACCCTGCCTTTGACATTGGAGAAGCTGTGCTCTGCTAAATAATTAAAATCCCCAAATCTAAAATACATGTCTTCATTCTTAAATATATTCAGGTTGTATTTCTGGGTTCTGTAAATCAGCATAGTGCATATTATGTTTTGGTATGTGGACTCATCATTGAAAACCATATGGTAAATATGTGATAAATTATGTGTTTCTATGTCCTACATGCTCCAAGGCATCCAGTATTGAATCTGAGGGTGCTGTGTACATTATACAGCATTAGTAGTAAAGAACTAGTTATAAAACATCAAAGTTTATGCTGCTCATGTCTGCTAACACAAGAAAGCTTATCCACAAAGCAAATCCATCATTATCCAAGATTGCCTTCAGTTCGGGCACATTGCCATGTTAAGTTTCTGATCACACAACATTAATGTAAGATAAAAGGGATGATTATAAATCCAATTCAATGAATGATAAAAGATCGATCTCTCTTTCTCGAGCTTTATGCTTGTGATTTTTTTGAGTAAAGAGACATTATGCAATGAAAAAAAAATCCTCCTTTTTCTAGGAAGGAATGGGTGATAGTTTGCTCGTTTTGTGCACAGGGCCAACTATAATGTTACAACAAACCATATTCCACTAGAAAGAGAGGCAACAGAGAGGCACAAGATTCTTCTTCTAGTAAAGCCACACACACATATAGATTCTCTGCTTAGCACTTCTCACGTCTACAGTTTGTGAAAGTTTTAATGGAAAGTAGTTGAAAGAGAATCTGATTAAAATAGACAAAGAGGGAGAGAACTACTTGTGATATATTCAAAAGAAAAAATGATGTTTGCACTCCCAATTCCAGTGATAAATAAAATAAATGCTTTATTGTAGAATAAATCAGGATCCGAAAAAATGAGTAAAGTGACACAAAATTAAATACAGCAAGGAAAAAAGTGCACAAAGCATGGGGGGACAACTGGCCTTACGCGTTTCGCGTGTACTCACTTGTGATATATGTTTCGTCTACTTGAGATAAATGTATATGTGATAATTGAAGAGAAGTAATACCACAGAAAACCTGGCAAAAAGCAAACAAACTATAGAAAAAACTATTTTGGAAACTAAATTTAGCCTAGATCACTACGTCATAGTATTATAATTGTTGTTGTAAGTAGCTTCAAGTAGTTTATACCATAAAAGGCAGTGGCATATCTTTTACTTCACAAAGACTATGCCTCCAAGACTCCTGCCACCTTTTTAATGCAAGATGTGTAAGTAGTGAGGTGCAACTAACAGAAATACCGCCAAAAGTATTCCTGTATGATGCCACCACCATCTTGTTACAGCCCTGTCAATCATGCTTCTATGGGAGTTGTCAAAGTAAGCCTTGGAAATAGTACTTGTAGGTTGTTTTAAAGACAGAACTACCATTCATGAAGCATTACAATTCATGAACTTATCGGCAGCTATGAAACACTGAAAAAACATGGATATCACTAAGGTCCTAGTGCTCTCGGGCACTGTATCTTTACATCTGTTTCTGATACCTCCACTTTGCGTCTGGCATGTCCTATGAAGTAGCCATCTAGGCGAATACTATCCGAAATAGTAGAAACCTTTAACGAATGGCGAACTATGCAGTGTAGCACCGACAAGATACACGGCAGTGACACACATAGTAAAATCGAATCATATGGTGGGATAAACTGATTTACCAAAAAATCCCTATAAAGTCGATGGGAGAGATTAAAATATAGTTGTGAACAGTCACTTCGAGGTAGAACACCAATTAAGTTTGGTATAAATACATGAGACATCCTTTGATCCAATCGAAAGCCACCCAAAGAAGCCCTGGGTTAGGCGAAACGTATTGTGTCGTCATTCACTCTGGAGGATACACGAGACTGAACTGCCATCACAATATACAGCACCTCCTGACTTTTAATTTATCCAGCGCTGATGTGACACTCGTGAGAGCGGTCACCACGATTTTATGTAAGAGATTTTAACCTTCTTTTTGAACATGGATTAAAAACGTTTTTACACTATGTAGAGATTTCTTTTGTCTATTTGCATGTGAGTTAAAGTGCCATTTAGGGAGGTAGAACACAGACTTATTCATTTATTTCATGCAAAGTTACTTAAAGCACAGACTACAGATTCGAAGATCTCAGAGTGCCTTGGGAGACTATACATATAAACCTAAAAGTGAGCAGTATTCCCTGCTCCAACACTAGTGAGTGTGTTACCAATTTGGGGGACCATAGCATCATCCACCTATATACAGAGAGCACTATTGCTGTGTTTTGTTTTTCTCCACATATCATCGCAATATACGATGAGGACATCTGATTATTCCATAAAGAAGTGCTAACTCATGTGCTCTGCTAAAAATTAAGTATATTTGTGTGTTTTTTAAAGATATTGCTGTGAATACTTAGCGCTCCATCTTTTTATCTTCGACTTATGATGCTCAGGAGTACTGGGATTGGAGCTCCCTGTTCCTTTATTTGGATTTATTAGGTTATAAACTGATCTTCTAAATAGTACATTGTGTCAATGTCTCATTTATCAAAATGTTTAACAGATTATAGAATTTATCAGAATTATTTACAAAGTATATGATATCAGATATACAACTTAATATTAATAATGGGATGGGAAAAAAACCTCAAATAAATATAATAGAGGTTTGTAATTTCTTTGCTTAATCAATATATCATGAACAGCTGTCAATCTCTTTTTGTACTTTTATACACTTTGCGCACCCTCATTATTGTTTATTGCATTATTTTTGGAACTGAATACTTTCTGGTGTTGTATAAGGGGTATGAGAGATAATTATTGTATACAAATCTTTTGAGTGCCTATTTCACTTTATTACTGATATCACTTAATTTAAATTACACTGCACATTGCTGGGGAAAAGTAAGTAAAATCCCCTGGTACTCACATGTATTAATTTCTACTGCCCCAGTGTGAACCCTTTCCTCTTCTGGTAAAGCATCTTACTATCTGATTTAATTATAAATTATGTATATAGTGCTGTACAGTGAAAAAATCATATCAATTCGAGTCAAATCGAAACAGAAGTAGTTGAGGTGGATACATCCTAACAGCATTGAGAGCAAAAGTCACACGACCCAGACTTTTGTTTTCATAATTATGTACAAAGAGAAAGAGGCTCAAGAGAAACATATGCCAAAATCTGCAATTCAACCATCAAACATACATGCTGTTATGTCATGCATGATCTTATTATTTCATCATGTAATTGTGTAAGACATTTAAAATCAGCTTGTAGGATACTACAAGATTAATAGATTTCTTTCAGCAGTGGGACACTAACTTTTGGATTACACAATAATTGTATTATTAAGAGTACACATGTTTTGTTTCCTTGTGTACTTTGCTAAATCTGTAGAAACCCCCATTTCTACAGGCGACAACTCAGACTACAATAAATCCCATGCATTCTCCTTCTTCATTCTAAAGATATATTTCATTTACGGACAGTGAAACCTTACTACTCCTAATCTATGGAAACTACATTTTGATTTAAAGGGTGAGAACACAGACCATGTTAGGCCTGACCCTATGTTGTCCAGATTCTTTGCAACACCAGAGGCCAAAATGTTTTGTGAATAAGCAAAATAATGATATAGTATTTATGTTGTGGTTTATCAATGTCTCGGATACATCTTGATAATTCAGCCATGTTACAGTGGAGCAGTGCGTGACAGCAATACTACACATAATACATAGTGCATCATGCTGACGTTTAGGTTACACACACCACGATGTGCCATGATAGCAGGTTAGAAAGTTGGGAGCTATCTAATTCTCAATATTTTGTGACCCATCTGTTTAGGCAGAATTTCTCCAATCAATGCATATGTGATATATATTTCATCTTGTGAAACAGATGATTCCATAAGTTAAGATATGCAAAAATATTTACAAACTGTAAATCGTCAAAATTGTCAGGTCACTAAGAACAAAACTAGAGTGAAAGTTTTTTTTTATTCCTTTCAGAACTCTTAGAGCAAACACAAACAATTTCATTGCCGTATTTGAGGAGCAGTAAAGTCCATTCCCCCAGGAATCATCAGTTGATTTACTGCCCAGAGATTTTTGGTTCTCATGAAACAACATGGAAGCCTGTTAGTCAATGCCAAAAGGCTGAGGCAGGAATTGTATAGTATTGTCCAAAGAAATGCCACATAGTACTCTAGAAATATTCACTGGGCATGAATCAAAATCTAATTTTCAGCCACACGGCCTTTAAAAATATAAACCTAACTATTCTTTTAATGAACAGCCAAAAAGGCCAGAAAGCAAGCGGATCTTTTTAGTGTGTTTAAATTTAGATTTACATCACGTTTCACAAATTATCAATACATAAACTAAGAACGACCCCACAAAGCCCAGCAGAATATGTAAAATATATATATATATACATTTTACATTAACCAGAAAATAACATCCGCAAAATGAAAATATAGCCCTAAAGTCTTTGTTTTCTAAACATTTGTAATATACTTTAAAAACACATTTTCAAACTCTATCCAAAACTAAAAGCTATGGCTAAAGACATGTCTGCACATTAATCATTTTTCATGTGTAAACTTTTCTTTACTAAAAAGAGGAAACATTGCATTGCAGTCTGTTTGAAACTGGCGTAGACCTTTCCTCACTGGCAGATCCTACAGTGGAACCAACCACATCTTAGGTTAAGAGGTCATGTGACCTCACGCAACAGCATGTGACCCTGCAAGACTGAATGCCTTCCTCCCTAGTATGACCTGGTGTCTGGAGCTCAATTTAGGCATGTTTGGGTTATGTATTAACATGCCGAATAACACAGTGATCTACATTTTGTCCCATGTTTTTTCAGTATACTTCCTGAAAGGTATTATCACATTGCATGAGCTAAGATTCACCTCTTTTTTGACCAAAGACATTAATGTGTGGCTTATAAAATAGTTAATCACAGAAAATGGTGACAATCGCCTGTGTTAGACATACAATGGATTGTAGGGTTTGATCTATCCTCCTGAAATGATTTTATTTATAAAAGTATTTTACCAGGAAGGATACATTGAGATTTCTCTTGTTTTCAACTATGTCCTGGGTCCACAAACATTGCATTTGGTATGATAATAATAAGTAAAAGGGTCAGAAAGTAACTCACCTATCTCAAACAGTTATATGACATCACCAGTTTATAACATGAAAGTGGCTGCTTTATTGGCTTTTGGATATTTAACCTATTTCTGTTATAAGGTTTTAATAAGTTCTGCATCTACAGCCTGTGACATCCAACTTCTACATCAATTTCAGCCTGTGACATAACGCCACCTAGCCCATGGATAATCTGTTTTCACAACTAAAAGTGTTACGTCTTTTAAAATGACCAAACTAGAGTTTAATCCTTAAAATGTAATATACCATGGAACACCTCGTCGGAAGATGAGCCACATCTATAGGATCCACCGTATGACACAGTGACAAAGAGGAAGGAGCCATCTTCCAGATGACATGCCTTCTTCTGTGAAAGAGAAAAAACATGTCACAAGGGTCTAAGACCGCTGTCTCCGATTTCAAACATAGCAGAACCATTTCTGCTCCAATGTATTATAAAGATATTGGGAATAATGTTGACTGAAAGGTTAATTTAGGTACTCAGGTTATGTGAGATGTATGAATTGCTTTGAGAGGTCTGTGAGGTATTTACTTTAACTGAGCTAACTCTCACCTCCACTCCGAGGAACTCCGCCAGCTGAATTTGCTTAAAATGTTATAGTTTGATCACATTATATTTTACTTCAAAACAGATGGCACAGAAAGGAATCTGTCCAAAATGAGGGAGAATACTAAACTCCCTGCCCCCTTTCCTAAAAGGGATTCTGGTCATAAAGAAAGAGAAGTATGGAAGTAATTGAGGTCTCAGATTAGCTCTCCTTTCATCTTCCAAAACATCCTGTCCCCAGAGATGAAATAGTGAGTGAGGGATATGGGAGCTTCACACGCTGGGAAAAATCTTTCGCTCTGTTTTAAACTAAGTTTTATCCCTCACGTGCAACAGAATTCCCGATATGTAGCTAGTGAACAAACTATAAAGGACATGTATATTTAATTAATCCAAGAGAAGATATAGTCAACGTTTTAGAAAGAATAAAAATGGTAACTTGCCAGGATTTAAAGGAAAAGAGTGGAGAAAGCTACAACATCTTTATTCAAATGGAAGCTTCTTAGTAGCGAAGATTGCGAATGCGGCAATTATGAATAAGCTATTAGGAATTGAGGATTTCATATAAGCTCATCCCTAATCTGGTGAATCATTACTTTTTTATTTTTGGGGATTTAGCGTCTCATATTTTTTGCAGCAAGGCTACTATGATATACACAAGTTGCTCAAAATAAAAACATATCATGGATTTGCCAACCCTGGAAACTTACGTTAAACTAAAATAAATAAAACATGTCAAAGATATTTTGTTGATTTGCTTGTAGAGCAAACATAACATAACTAATAATAATAATATAGTAAGGGGTTAAATACCAGCCATGCTTTCACACATATTTACATTTCACTTTTAACTAGGGACGCTTATATTAAAATTGCATAAAGCAGGCCAGATCTGTAGTATATACACATTATATTCCATTTTGTTGATTCAGTGTTTATCAATTTTAAATCATACAACATCTACTGAAGGGTGAGCAGCTGTGTGACATCACTGGCTCAGATGTATAATCTCATCACCACCAGCCTTTTTGCTGCGCTCACTTGTAGTCTTCTAGATAAAGAAACTCAGCACAATATGGTTGATGTCAGTAGCCTGTGTGCTTTGCAAATAAATAAGTGCAAGCTTCATTGGTTGACTTGTAGAGTATTTTTTTTAAGTCAAACCATTTAATTAACAAACATATTTTTCCACTTAGCGTTCCTGCCTGCCCATTTGTTGTTGGATACAGTTTGCAAATTGCGCAATAAAATATTTGATGGTAAAACAAAATTAGAAACGTGTGATTTCTTTTTTCTCCCCACCTATTAAAATGCAATTTCTTTCAGTCTATCTTTTAGAAAGCCATTCAAGTAATTTATAGGGAACCCTTCAAGACAACCTTCCTAGCGTTTGCTTTATTACTGCACATATGGAAAACCTCGATTCATTTTTAGGGATTTTAGTGTTGGCTTCGGTGTCACAGAGAATAGATTGCAAGCCTCGCAGGCAAGGTTGGGTTTCAGATTTCAGATTTGTTTGTCTCCTCTTCTGTCTTGCTTAAGGAAAGTGATGCCGCTACTTCACAAACTATCTTTAGGTTGACATTTTGAATCCAATAATTCACTACATAATCCTTCAGTAAAATCTTTGTTTTTATTGTGGTTCTAAATGCTGCTTTGTGACTCAGTTCTGATTAGCAAAAGCTTGGAATAGATGTGGCATTCCTTTCCTTAGCCATAAGCCCATAACCAGCCCCAAACCTAGCGGCATTCTTTACATCCTGTAGGACGCACTTCCTGGGATAAATATGTAAAGCGTTTAACCATGCACCATGCTAAATTAAATGATGAAACAACAGTTAAAAGGGAGAAAAAGAGAGATATTACATTACAGAGAGCTTTTTATTTTTTTTTGCTGTTCATGTTGAGCTTCGTGGAAAAAAGATTTCTGTACAAATATATAAAAAAACTAGTAGACGCTTTGTTTGTAGATAAGTCAGACAAATTATTTAAACAGCACTCCAAATGACGTCTCACTATAGATCTTTACTTTTGCCAAATATTAGGTTCATCGGGTGTCAGTGTGATGTTTGTGCTGTAAATTACATGTAATCGGTTACAACATAAAAATAATAATATAATCTGTTACAAAATACATCACATGTCCATTCCATAACTAACATAGTTAAAAAAAAAAAAATTGTGTGCAAAAATATAGATTTCATGGTTCCACTGAGCATGTGATTTTCCTGTGCAAGTCATGCAGACTTTAATATTTTTTTATTATGCTGACTTCATTTAACTGTTCCACTGCTGGGATGCAAACATTACAGCATTTATGCAGACATTTAAAGGGACTCTATAACCTGAATGTAGAGCATACAAAATTATTGAAATTGATCTATACATTGTGATGGCAAAATTGCAAGCAAATGTCTAAATTGGAAGAAAATTGTGTTTTAAATGTGTCTGTGGAGTCTCCTTCTTATGACATCACCTGTGGCACGGTATGCAAATTACACATTTACCACTGAAATACATTTCATTTACATACCGTGCCACAGGTGATGTCATAAGCAGGAGACTCCACAGACACATTTAAAAAAATTTTCTCCTAATCTGCGCATTTGCTTGCAATTTTGCTAATACAGTGTATAGATCATTTTCAATCATTTTTTATGCTCTACATTCACAGTAAAAACAATGTTTAGGTGATACAGTCCTTTTAACAGGATGAACTACACAGAATGCAAATCTATGCAAGTTATTTCTCTATCTACATATCTATCTCCCTCTTACCACTTTTCTCTACAAGTTTCCTATGAGGCCAAGTATCCTGGGATAAGAACAACTGTAGGGTCAAAGGTTAAATGTCACTATCTTACAGTCAGAAAAAAAATGGAAAGAATGGAAATAATTTAAAAGCAATAATGCGGTGTTGGACCATTACTGGCCTCTGGATTCCAGCACACACTAATACCGTAATCAGGTCTTGTCCATTCTTGGAGATATGGTACCAATAATTGCTCTCAATTAGGCCACTATTGCCTTTATTGCTTACACGTTTCATGATATTGTTAGTATTAGTTGTTTAATATAAAGCAAAAGCCTTTCCATGTTTCCTTCTTTGCCTGTAAATACAGACTCTTCCATAGAGAAGAACAACTAAAAGAAGTTCACTTTACTGCCTCATTTGACCTTATGGTTCTGATTATTTGTGAAATATTTGCATAGCAAATCATTTTATGCCAACTATTTACACTGAGTTCTGAAAATTAGCCAGAGGTACCATTCAAATGCGATTTGGGCTTATGTAGGGATCTAAAATAGACTTACAGTATGCCATGCTGCAAAGCTATAGCGTTGTGATATGTCAGGAATGATTGGTGAGTCGCTGTGTGACACGCCAAACTCGAAACCAGCAGGGAGTAGATACTCATCCGCATCTAATAATTGTGTGCAGTGCAATAGACGCGACCACACATCAAAAATTAAGGAACAATATCTTTCGAATGGCACCCAATAGGAGCACCATTTAAAATGCAGTTATAAAGAGGACTCCATCATCTAAATATCAAGTCTATTGCAAATGTAAAAACAAAATCACGAGAAAATGGAAATGCATGAATCAAGAGCAAATGTGTTTGACAAGTGTCTGGTGTGTCATCTTTTTATGACATCATCCCTGGCTTTATTTACAGATGAACTATTTCCAATGTGATATCTGTGATTCAAACCTATTGATCTGCTCATATTCAGTGATGCCATAAGCAGGAGACTCCACCGACACATTTACATTTATTTTTCTCTTAATTCATTTATTTTGCATTTGCATGTAATTCTGCTAGCATAATGTATAGATTATTTTTTTTTTATTATTTTAAAAATGCACAGAACAAACAGTGTTTAGGTAACAGTCCCTTTAATTAGGCCAAGATGGTTTTTAGCCAGATTTAAATGAATTTAGAGTGTCGTCGCTCTTTAAAGGAGGATAAAATAGACCTACATGCAAAGAACACAGAAGGCAATTGATATGCCACAGTAAGAGTCACCCAACACTGGTTATATCATGGGAGTTCATAGCTGACGATTGTAAAACAAACATAGAACAGAAGATGTCAAAATGTAAAATGTATGATTTTGGACAAGACAGAACTACAAGTTGTTTAGTGAGGGAGCAGGGTGAAGGACAGCTGTTTATTTTATCACTGGCTTGGTCCGAACATTTAGCAAGAACCTGTCACACACACAGCTTATGGTTAACAAGTTCTGCTACTTATATTTCAGCTTGTCAAAGTTCCATAGGTAAAGATTTGAAATATGACAATAGTTCAGGGATTTACAAATTCCGGGTGCCAGTGCTCCTAAAATCTATACCCATGGCCAGTACTATTTTTGATTGTTTTACATATTTACATATATTTGTTCCACATGTTGTGTCTGAACGTATATGCATCCTACATACTGCCGGGCTGCACATTGCATGCTCTTTCTGCAGCATATATGTGTCCCCGGAAACATGATGGGTGTTGGCAACTATGCATAAACCTCTATGGAAGTTCCAATTTTCTGGCTCCTACAAATAACCAGGCCGGCTCCTGAAATGTTCTGTCTGGCTCCTAAAGCCTGTTTGTCAAGTCCTGGCCTGCTATGTTTAATGGGGTATACAGACCTGGTTTTAGGTGTACCCAAAGTATACAATGACTATAAAGAGTCTGAAAGGAGACTTTCAGGCAATCCAGATTACTTGCAACACATAACATGACAATACAATTAAAGGTACATTAGAAATAAAATAACTAATTCTAGGACTGATTCATCAAATCATATTTCTGAAGCTCGTTTTTACCACCCTAGTCTTGTGCCCAAACTCCAACAGTAGAAACAAATAATACCTATAAAGGTAAAGTTAACAGACTGTTCTGGTTAAGCCACATCTAGTCCTCTATAGCCCCCCAACTCAACTAAGTTTGGGAAATACTGGCCTAGCAAACACCGAATCACTGATAGGACTGCTGGTGTCTGGACAGACAATGGTCTATGGAAGTAAGTTACCCAATGGCATTTGCCTATGTGTATTTTAGGATTGCACAGTAAATAGTACATTTCTACTAGAGAAACACAGCTGAAAGGCATAGGTAGCTTGGTAGATTTGACACCATCGGAAATTCCCTTCATATGTATAAATGAATCTCGGTCACGCGAAAACAATTCCCGAACACATGCTTGTAATGGCTTCTCTATCAACACACCATTTTGTACCAAATTACCTTTTGCACATTTCCAACCTTCACTAATCAAATCAAAACAAATGCAGGTCGGTGTCAATCACATTAACCCTTAAATAATACAGTAATAATGCACAATAATGCACCAAAGTAAAATCTATTTACTATAGATTTTACTTTATATATATACTGCTTTTTGTGTAGAAGAATCTACAAAGCTAGGCTAGGGTCAGGAGCAGGGGATGGGACTCTTCATCGCGGCTGCTTCCGCGCAGCCGCTTCCCTGCCGACTCTACAGCACAAGACAGATCGTCGCTGGAGATTTCATCGCGGGACATTTCATCGCTAAAGGTAAGTATTTTACCGATTTTAGTTTGTTTAGAATTAGGTTTAGTGTTTAGTGTTAGGGGTTAATTTTACTATTAGGGGTCGGGGGTTAGTATTAGGGTTTAGGAGCATGCCTTTTTGCTTTCAAGGTTAAAGAGAGACTAAAACCCATTTTTTTCTTTTAATTTAACAATTCCGCCTCATTAAAAGTGTAATTGGAATAGTGCATCTCCTCGCCTGCCAGAGGGAACATTTGATATCTATCAGTGGCGGTTTGGTTGGCCAAGAGACAAGTCTGTTTCTGCAAATATCTTTTTTTCTCATTAGTTTTATTGATGAGAGGGCTGGAAATGGGTGCAAATGAGCTGGGTCTGCAGCATTTTAAATGCCCTAGTGCCTAGGCTCCAACTGCAACTCTCCAGCTGCTGCAGAACTACAAACCCCATAATTCTCCACCAGATTTCTAGAATTGAAGCAAATTATCATGATGAAATACAATAACAGCTGGAAAGATGCAGTCAGACGCCTAGGCCCTAGTGTGTAGCACTTTCTAATTGTTTTGTCTGTTTTTCAATCTCTGTACCTTATCTTTCAGATTAGCTGTCCAGCTTATCTATCTGTGTTTGTCTCTGATAATAATGGGCGGGCTGATAAAACTGAAAAATGGGCCACTAAATTGTGTTTGCCCCATAATTTGGACAGATTCCTTTCTGAACATGTGACCAACTTGGACGCCCCTGATTTAGACATAAGGTCCATTGGTCATGTGATGACAATCAGGAACCTCCAAAATTGGGACCAGTTATGGGAGCACATGACTCGAGCAATGGAAGCTAAATCGTTATATTAACGCTACCTTTCATTTACTTGTTCGTCTTCAGCAATGCAACTGTGGTTTTTATGAAGATTTTGAGCAGCAGAGTGAACAGGTCAATAAACCCATCCCAACAACGTAAAGGAGTATGACTCAGAAGACAGTTGTTGGATTCAGCAGCCTTTTATTCCAGAACAACAAAAATGGTTTTCTCTGTGCATTTTTGTACTCATGTGGGACTGAATGATTAACCTCTATCCTGCTAAAGATGCTGGGTTTAATTTCTTTTTAAACGATTGTTAGCATGCAATAGCGTTCAACTTGGCAGTGAAAGGGTGTAAACTATTACACGCCCCTGCTTATTATTTCATTTCCCATAATCCCTTGTGTGCTTGATGCTTTTTTTTTTCACTCATGATGGAAAGTGCTGGGTTTAATTGACAGGCATTAAAAGAGAAAATAAAATCTGGCAAAGGATTTTTTTTTTTTTTAGTGAAAACATTTCTTAACTTCAAAAGAAAAATCCCTGGGATTTCTAAGTGAATGTTTGATGGGAAAAAGAGGGTACTGTAAGCGGAGGTTGTGGTAAAGGCAGACAGCTATTCCATGCATTGAGATTTTTATTTTATTTTTTTGGCTTGGGGTAGGGGCATGAACCAAACTAAAAAAAAAAAAAGAAGGTAGACCTATACGTAAAGAATAATTTTATAAGGTAAACGACCACCTACTGCTTAACAGCCATATTGGTACAATTTATATTTTTATGAGGGTATTTTTTTCATGTGTGTATATAGTTAAATAGGTTTTGGGGGTTTTCTTTTAGCATACTACACATTTCCTTAGTTATTCCAATAAATGGTTTTAGGTATTGTTCCTGGAGCTGTGAGGTCAAAAGCCGGGCAGCCGCGTCGTAGCTATTTTCCAAAATGATGTATCCAACCAAAATTTGTATTGTTTGGGAAACATATCTGATACTGAACGTGGCTGTAATCCTCAGACTATAACTAAGGCTGTGGCCCGCTGCCCTCCAGTGAACTACATCTCTCTCAGTTCTCTGTCACTCTGAAAGACTGGTTTAAATATGGAAGATACAGTCAACAACTAGAGACCTGCAATTTGGCACCCAAGCACTAGAACAAACCTTCACACACCCTACTGACCCTTAAAGGAGTGATAACCTGGCTTTGCTGATAAGCTATTCATACATTTGTTTAAAAGCCAATATAATAAATGAGGAAATGTCATCACTCATTGTGACCATAGAACAGGCCAAACACAAGCAATTATTTTTTAGTGTTTTTTTTACCTTTTATTAAGTTAGTAGTAAGATAGTAACACCATATAATTAATTCAGGGTACTCACACACAGGGTGTTAAATTATAAACGGTCGCACGTAGAAGTTTTGGGAATGTAAAAAAATTGCAATCTCTAAAAGTACCTATTTTTATACGTTCTGACACTTTAGTATGTGGGAAGGTTGCCGGATACTAAAAACACCTGATTCTTTATACTACTCAAAGCAGCATAGACGTTTTAGACCAGCACACACAGTGCAGACTCACAGAATTTGATGGCCCAAGACACTGTGCTGCCTGGGGCGAAAAACTAAATGCTGCCCCCCCCCCCAAAAAAAGCACACAGTCATGATCATTTAAACTGAAACTTATCAGGAAGTGATAATTTAATGCAAGAGCACCTTTCTATATGCAAAATTATACGGCGTGAGCATGGCAGGCCATGATTAAAATGTGTACCCTAAATGTCTGAGCATTTAAACTTAATGTAGAATATTTGAGTCATGTTATAGGTCAGTGGTCACATATTATGTTTTGGGGAATTGCAGATCCTATTTTCGTAATAATGTTTGTTTTACCATTTCTTCCTTTTCCCCGCGTGGGTGAGCTATTGGAATTTTTTTTAATTTTTAAATGCCCACTAAAGCACTTATTATATATGTAATAACAAATGTATTTCAAAGAGCTCACCCATAAGTTGAAAAGAGAGATGGTAAAACATTATTTTGATAATACCCTGTGCAATTCCCTAAAACATAGATATAGTCAGTGTCAGAGGAGTAAACACGGCATTGCTTGACATATAAAGGTAGTGTCAGATGAGTTAACCCCTGGATGGCTAGACAGTTATAGGCAGTATCAGTGGAGTTAACCCCTTGGATGGCTAGACAGATTTAGGCAGTGTCAAAGAAATTAACCCCTTGGGTGGCTAGACAGATATAGGCAGTATCAGAGGAGTTAACCCCACTCCCTTTATCCACACACTGACATACACACACTCACTCACACTGACATATACACACTCACTCACACTGACATACACACAAACACACACACACACACTGACATACACACACACACATGCACTGTCAGTTTTTAACTTACCTGCTGCAGGCATCTCTTTGCTTTGAGCTCCTTGTGTGAAGGAGGGACTGAGCCAATCACGGGAGGCTTCTGAACTCTCAGCCAATTAGCAGAGTTGAGAGGTGTCACCTGATTGGCTGAGAATTACTTCTATCAAGCTCGCCCAGGAAAAAAGACTGCTGCATGGAGCCTTTGACAGGGTGCCGCCTGGGGCAGCTGCCCCAGTCTGCCCCATTAAAGGGCCAACCCTTGTCATGAATTAAAATGTAATGCAATGAGCATCCTTCCTAACTGGTATGGAATGAGGAAGGAATTTACTAGAATTTTTGCAAAGCTTAAAGCTAACTTGGTTGCATTATTTACATATAGTGTATGGTATCCAATGGATAGATACAAAATGGAGTTACTGCTGGGTCCATGCACTAAACAGGGGTATATTACACATAATCAGTGAGAGAAAACAGAAACTGTAAGGGACTGGTTGAGTATCAGCTGTATCCACAAATGGTGGCCCTGTATACAGAAAATTCTTTGTAAGCTGCTACTAAGATACAAATATTGGCTAGAGTTTAAAAGGACTGTGTCCAGCGCTGTATTTAGCTCGAGGCAAAAAAGGCAAGTACCTAGGGCGGCAACAAAAAAAAAGCTGCCCCTGTAAAAAAAATGTAAATCTTGCTTGCTGGCAGAGACTATGGCTGGAGAGATTGGGAAATCTACCCATACCACCACTCTGCGCTGCCCAGGCACACAGACAAACTTCCAAGCTGCCTGTTCGGCTCCCCATGTGGTATGACAGGTGAGTGCCAGCAGTTCATGTGACCCAGCGCTCTGTCAGCACTGTCCCCATGTGGGGAGCTGAGCAGGCAGCATGGTAGGAAACCATGCTGCCTGTCACTAGACACCAGGAAACAGCGCTGCCCAGGGTAAGTCCTGGGGTTATGGGGGGGGGGGGTCATAGCGCCATTTAATGAGGTTGATGGGGGCATGTAATGGGGCTGATGGGGGCATGTAATGGGGTGATGGGGCATTTCCTGGACGTGCAAAGTGTGTGCTGTGGCATCTGATGGGCATGTCCTGGGCATGCAACGTGGGTGAGGGGGCATAAAATGGGGTGATGGGGCATGTCCTGGGTGTACAACATGGTGCTGTCTCCTGCTTATGACATTACCTGTGGCTTGATATGCAAATGCACTAATAAACACTGTGTAATGTAATTTACATATCAAGCCACAAGGTTATGTCATAAGTTGGAGACACCACAGACAATATACATATCTCTTAATTCATTCACTTGCTGGCAATCCTGCTAAGAGAATACACAGATAATCTTTCATTTTGTATTCTCTACATTCAAAGTGTACACAATGTTTAGGCTAGGAGTATAAAACCTTCAAGGCCAATGGTGCCATCACACTGTTACATACATACCATTTACATTTTCGCCATGAAAAAAGTTACATTATTTTAATAATCTTTATATTATTCATAAACAAACAAAAGCTAAAAAACTTCCCCCGCCTTCTAATCAGCATTACTGCTTAAGCAGACTTAACATAGATCCCAAGGAAGGGAGAGGGAGCACAGATTACAAGTATGCTCTGTGGATATGTCAGTAAGCACTTGGACCATGTGTGCATTTGAAGTAAACTGCATGGATGCTGCCTAACTCATCATGGTGATAGAATCAGACAAGGCCCACGAATAAAGTGCTGTATAGAATGTCACAAACATCACACTCAGGGAATACAGTTGGACATGGGTGCTCCCATATTATACGGCAGCTTTCTCCCTATTAATGAAAAACAAAATAAAAAAGAGATACAAGGGCAAGCATACGACATGATTTACTAATGCATGACATGTTGGAGAGAGCTGTTGGTAAATGCACTCCAATCAAATAAAATTTAAGGTCTAAGGATAGTGAATTTCTTCAACTTTTCACCAATTAATAGATTATTGGCACACAAGTATCAGCCCAAACCTGTATATCTGTGATAGAGCTTTACTAATGTCTACTAATGGAAAAGGTCCAGATATAAGGATGACTTTGGGGCTCGGATACAAAGAGATTTTATACAGTCTGTATATAGGGTGCTTGTTGTCAAAGAACCTAAGCAGTTCATGGTGTAGTCAATCTACCTTACTGTGTGTAACACTGGGAAAAAAGCATTTAATAGCTCAAACACCATTTTTATGTCACTATGGATATAAATTCAGCAGACTTTTCTATGCACATATAGTACTTCTCCTGTGATACACACACTGTAAAGTTAAATACCCACTGGTAAAAGCAGGAGAGCCTGTTAATCTATAGACATAAACAGGGAAGTTTGTGAACATATTCCCAAAACATTAAAATGAATGGTTTAAGGGCAATATGTGTAAAAGTCTCTACAACAGAACAGCTTCTGCTAGAAGTGGTAAACGGACAGCATTCCAAAAACGCTACATAGGAAATGATTTTCCTTTATAAAATGGCTGATTGTAATCAGAGGAAAGCATTCCAAGCCGCACTAAGCTTGAAGTTTGCATGATTTGTTAAATTGCCTTTGGCAAAATTACATTGGTAACAGCCTCGTATTAGTAGGATCAACGTGTCTGAATTCACAAGAGCAACATCTATTAACACCTTCACTACCAGTTCAGCAAAAAAAAACAACAACAAAAAAAAAATTGGTATTTTATTTCACCACCTTGATTCAGAAAATAATATTAATTGTAATTGATTCTTATCATTTATAATTAAATGCATCTTCCAAATATGAATGCATACTTTCAAAGTACTTTACACTGCATGTATTACATTTTGCATTGCTTAAAATTGAAAATACTTACAGCTAGATGAAATTGTGAAATTACAGCAGTTCGCAAGAAACTAGGACTGCCCACATTAGCTGAGTAAAAAGTAAATTTCCTTTTCTTTTCTTTTTTGCTACAGGAACCAATGTGAATAATGCCATTCAAAATCAAAGGAATTCCCTGTCTCTCGAATGATGTAATCAGACAATATGTTGCTGCACTGTTAAGAGATCCTACTTTGTACAAGAGCAAGGTCACTTAGATTCCACACAATGTTTTATATTCCAGCAGCCCAGGAAGTGACTTAATTAAACAGAATGTTATATGCTCAGTGTCTATATAATCAGTTTGGCTGTACCTGCAGTAAACATGCAATAAGAAATCAATGGGGGAGGATTGAGTAAAATATTAAAAATGTAATTTATGCAGAACGCCTGCATCATATCATACTAGAAAAACGCCTGTGCAGTAGCCTTCCACTTGCACCAAAGCGAGTTTGGGGACTAGACTGTCCCTTTAAGGCTCGTAGTAATACAGTAGCACATCCTAACGGTCTCCTTGTGTGTATAACCATGCTTCTAAACAAGCCATTGTGATAGGTGATAGATGAAACTGTTACCCAACAGAGCATGTATTATGTGGACAGACACAGGTGGCACATCATATTTTCTGGATGGCTTATTAAATTTTAACAAGATGGACTATTAATTGAAAGAATCCCACGTTCCTGTATCTAGTGGATCTCTTTACAAACATCTGCATAACTTCATATGAAACAAAATATAAAAACCTGTTTTTCATTGCAGACAGCCCATTTGAATTTTTCTTTTATCTTTTCATTACCATTTTCTAATCCTTTCATGTTGTAGACCAACCCCTTCCCGTTTTTCATTTGATGTACTCTGCAGAGGTACACTGTACCATCACAGCATACAGGGAAACCCTAAAACAATCATCATTAACAGGGCTTCAAAGAAGAGGTAAGTTTAGATGAAGCAGGTCTGATGGCTGAACTTAATAACTTCAAGGTGCCCAGTTCTGAAACCACTAAATCAAACTTTTAGTATTTACTTCAGTCATTCAGTATCTAGCAACTGTGTGATGTCACTAGTGGGGTACTGAGAGTGCTTCAGTCAACTAGTTCTGCACAGAGGTACAATATGGGGATCCAAATTCCAATAATGTTGAATGACAATAAGACAAAACACTTTAGGTTGGAGTATGTGTCAAAAAATGTGTACATTATGGGTGGAATAAATTACATCTAAACAATATTCTAGTTATTAGAAGAATGATTAAACAGAATAGAAATGAAAATACAGGCAACAGGCAAGAGACACTGGAAGAGAGGTAACATAGTTGTCTGATGTGGTGAAGCTGTATTTTAAAAGAACCCTTCACCTAAAAAAAAAGAATCCATACATTATGTTACCAGAATTGAAAGCAAATGCAAAGATTGAAAGAAAAACGTATTTTAAAAAATGTCTTTTGTGTCTCCTGTTTATGACATCATCATGACGCTTGATATGCAAACTATACATTTCCCATTGAAAGTAGTTAATTTGCATATCAAGCTCCAAGGTGATGTGATAGACAGGCAACACGACAGACTCCCTTAGTCTATGATTTTGCTTGCAGTTCAAGCAATGCTCAGATACATTGCCTATCATGTGTGACAGCAACCTCTTCAGAGTAAGCATGACGCACTGCTAGAACTTCATGTGATATCTTTTACAATAACACACATTTATATAATTTATGGATGTGGAAACTTGACAGAGCATCTGTGGGTTTATAGACTCAGAGGGGATATATACTATTTGAATGGATTGAAAGGTCAGTCTCAATTCTGGTTTCATGGTACAGAAAAGCAATAGGAATAGATTAACAGTAAGAATAAAGAAAGTAATTTAAAATGCCCATAAACGTGTTAAAGTATAGTCAACATGTTGTTTTAATGAACTCATTGAAATGGGATTCAGATTCATGCCTATTTATTCCAGGGTACTCTGGAGTCTGGACCTTCCCATTACTACCACTTTAATATCTCAGCTGAATCAAAGCACCTGAAAAGTGTCTGACAACCTCCACCAAACATATCTTGCACTTAAAAGATTGGTAAATTAATAAAAATAAAATACATAAGACACAGTTATTCCACCTTTCAGTGTTCTGGTATAAAATTAAATCCAGTACATTCAGATGGTAATTGTAGAAGGATTAGTTCCAACTCTTTCGTGCACAAGCCTTGTGTCCAGGCATCTTAATCCACAGTAACAGAAGTTTAAAATATTCATTTTAACGTATTTTAACGAATCAGCAGCTCAAACCGAACATGGTACATACATCCCAAGTATCCTTTTTGGGGGGAGGAGTGACAGTCTAAATTTGGCACTCAGAATACTTTTACCTTTCTAATCTTTACCGTACAGGTACTATTTTCATACGCAGCTTTACCACAATAAGCACAGTACTGTGTGTTAAATGTGTAAAAATAAAATTGCAAAAATAATTTTTTTTTTAAAGTCACCTAAATATTCTATGTGATATCTTATTGTGCATACGATGGTAAAATTGTTCATTTTATGCAGGGGATCAATGTAATTAATTTTATTTAGTATTTTTTTTAAAAAAAACATAATTAAAACATTTCTATAAATTCCAACATCCACATAATAAATAGTTTTATTCTAATAGAGGATGCAGGACACCGCTTTGAACAACAGAGAGCATTTAACGGATCAGCATTTACTACTTTAAACTTATTGATGTATATCTAGAGAGACCTGAGAATTGTTACACTTATTTCTAGTGGTCAGTAGAAGATAATTTATTTTCATTTGTACTGAAATGGCTACATATGCTATATATATATACAAATACACACACATCTCTTACCTTATTATTTATTTTTATTTTTTCTAGAGCTTTTATTTTTTTACAACCTCTTTTTTAGCTGTTGTTTTTTTTTTTTTTTTATTAAGATACCAAGCCCTTATATAATTTTGCTATTATGCACATAATAAATATTTTTCTTGAACTTATGCTTTTGAATTAAAAAAAAAAAAACATACAAAACACAAGCTACCTGCAAAAAAAGCAGTTTGGGTTTTTCTACGTTTTTTTCATCTTTTTGAGAAAGTGGGCATTTTTTTTTTACTTGCATAATTGCTAAGTTTGTTAAAGCTATTTGTTATTATACACTGCACAGACTTAAAGCGCACAGTGCTTTTGGTATCTACTCAATTTACTTATTCTAATATGTGCTGTGATGTGACGGATTTGCTTACCTAGATCAACACATCCTAAAATTCTTTCTTCTTGGGTTTTACGAAGCATTGTTAACTATTCTTCCACAGTAATCCTAAACATACAGTTCATAGGTGTTCTGATTCCACGAATGATTAATCGACGTCCCAGTGTAAGTGAGAACAGGTGTTATACTTTATATGCTGGGTATGTGCAGAGAAACAGACAAGAAAGCTGCAAGATTATTGTTTTTCCTCTTTCATCTAGGCAAAAAAAATGGTTAATCGTGCTCTGTGTTTTGAGTTTTATTAACAATATTTAAAAAAAACGTAGGAATTTCTTTTGAGGGTCATACATCAAAAAGATGGAAAACAAAACAAAAAAACGGAGAAAAAGAAATCACACAAAATACTTAAATTCTGCCCTTTTTCTATAATAATATTAGTATACACGTTCAGGTTTCTACTCAATGATTTCCTCTTCGAGAGCAGATTCAGTACTTTCAGTACTGTGTTTAAATCAGGTTTGAAGGCATGGGGAAATTTGATAAAGGTTTATAAATTAATAGAAAAACGTTGCACAAGTGGTAGCTGCTTAGAAAAAATATCTGCACTTTTTTTTTTAACGACTTAATTGTGCAATATCTGTATATCTGTATATTACATGTGGATGTGAGTTGAAAATTTGGTTTATTGGTACCTTATACAACTATCCAAATTATAACATCTTTATAATTTGTGTGTTTATTTTGCATATGTTTATTTCCTCTTTCCTATAATTCATTGGATGTGGGTTTGAGAATTATCTTTTAATAGCAATATTCTCAAATTGACAGGCATCATATTTTTTTTTTTTTACTCTTAAATAAACACCTTATTGTGTATTTGATTTTTAGCCACAACTGAAAATGATTTTTCTTAGTTCCCAAGAACAAAAAATAAAACATGCAGGTAAACGGTATGGCACCTTTTGTTAAAAAAAAAAATCATGAAAAATACAAACACTGATACAATTGAATTTAAAGCCGCTTATGGATTAAACATTTTGATAATGAATACATTGGTAATTCTGAATTGTGGTCATTTATTCAAAATTGATGGCATCTTCTGAAACAACTATGTTTTTACATACATATTGTAATTCATTCTCTCTCTCTCTCTCTCTCTCTCTCTCTCTCTCTCTCTCTCTCTCTCTCTCTCTCTCTCTCTCTCTCTCTCTCTCTCTCTCTCTCTCTCTCTCTCTCTCTCTCTCTCTCATATACATACACACAGATATGTGTGTATATGTATGTATATACCCTATGCGGACAAAAGTATTGGGACACACCTCTTAATGATTGAATTCAGGTGTTTCAATCAGACCCATTGCTACAGGTGTATAAAATTAAGCACCTAGCCTTGCAGTCTACATTTACAAACATTTGTTGGGGAAAATGGGTAATTCCAGTGGCGTAGTGTGGGGGGTGCAGGGGGGGCCGGCCGCACCGGGCGCAATATCTGGGGGGGCGCACTAGCCCTATGCGGCCGCGTGGCCGCCAGGGCCGTCTTTAACGCGGGGCAAACGGGGCAGCTGCCCTGGGCCCATTTACTCCTGGGGGGCCCCAAGGCAGCTGTCCCGTGGGCCCCCAGCCCCTGCTGCCGCATTCACAGCGCATTGCGCTTGTGAGCGCTTTTTTCCGGCAAGCCGCATCCGATGGATGCGACGGCCGAAAAAAAAAAAAAAAAAAAACTGACGCCGGATGTGACGTCGCGTCACATCCGGTTTCTGTTTCCCTCCTCCGTGCAAGAGGGAAGACTGCACGGAGGAGACATCCGGCGGGGGACACGGAGCCGCTTCATGTAAGTACGGGGGGGGGGGGGGGCTGGCTTGCACAATATTCCTGGTATCTGACTGGCACTATATTACTGGGCATCTGATTGGCACAATATTACTGGGTATCTGATTGGCACAATATTACTGGGTATCTGGCACTATATTACTGGGTATCTGATTGGCACTATATTACTGGGCATCTGATTGGCACTATATTACTGGGTATCTGATTGGCACTATATTACTTGGCATCTGATTGGCACTATATTACTGGGTATCTGACTGGCACAATATTACTGGGTATCTGATTGGCACTATATTACTGGGTATCTGAATGGCACTATATTACTGGGTATCTGATTGGCACAATATTACTGGGCATCTGATTGGCACAATATTACTGGGTATCTGACTGGCACTATATTACTGGGTATCTGATTGGCACAATATTACTGGGTATCTGAATGGCACTATATTACTGGGTATCTGATTGGCACAATATTACTGGGCATCTGATTGGCACAATATTACTGGGTATCTGACTGGCACTATATTACTGGGTATCTGATTGGCACAATATTACTGGGCATCTGATTGGCACAATATTACTGGGTATCTGACTGGCACTATATTACTGGGTATCTGATTGGCACAATATTACTGGGTATCTGAATGGCACTATATTACTGGGCATCTGATTGGCACAATATTACTGGGTATCTGACTGGCACTATATTACTGGGTATCTGATTGGCACAATATTACTGGGTATCTGATTGGCACAATATTACTGGGTATCTGATTGACACTATATTACTGGGTATCTGAATGGCACTATATTACTGGGTATCTGATTGGCACAATATTACTGGGCATCTGATTGGCACTATATTACTTGGCATCTGATTGGCACTATATTACTGGGCATCTGATTGGCACTATATTACTGGGTATCTGATTGGCACTATATTACTTGGCATCTGATTGGCACTATATTACTGGGCATCTGATTGGCACTATATTACTGGGTATCTGATTGGCACTATATTACTTGGCATCTGATTGGCACTATATTACTGGGCATCTGACTGGCACTATATTACTGGGCATCTGGCTGGCACAATAATACTGGGCATCTGACTGGCACAATAATACTGGGCATCTGACTGGCACTATATTACTGGGCATCTGGCTGGCACAATAATACTGGGCATCTGACTGGCACAATAATACTGGGCATCTGACTGGCACTATATTACTGGGCATCTGGCTGGCACAATAATACTGGGCATCTGGCTGGCATAATATTACAGGCATCTGGCTGGCACTATATTACTGGGCTCTGACTGGCACAATATTACAGGCATCTGACTGGCATAATATTACAGGCATCTGACTGGCACAATATTACAGGCCTCTGACTGGCACAATATTCCTGGCCTCTGACTGGCACACTATTACAAGCATCTGACTGGCATAATATTACAGGCATCTGACTGGCATAATATTACAGGCATCTGACTGGCACAATATTACAGGCATCTGACTGGCACAATATTCCTGGCCTCTGACTGCACACTATTACAGGCATCTGACTGGCATAATCTTACAGGCATCTGACAGGCACCATATTCCTGGGCTCTGACAGGCACCATATTCCTGGGCTCTGACAGGCACCATATTCCTGGTATCTGACTGGCACAATATTATTGGTATCTGACTGGCACAATATTACTGGTATCTGACTGGCACATTATTACTGGGCTCTGACTGGCACAATATTGCAGGCATCTGACTGGCACAATATTGCAGGCATCTGACTGGCACAATATTACTAGGCTCTGACTGGCACAATATTACTGGGCTCTGACTGGCACAATATTACTGGCATCCGAAAGTTACAATATTACTGGCATCTGAATGGCACAACAATTATGGCATATGTGTGTGTGTGTGGGGGGGGGGGGGGGGTAACATTAGAGGTACAGGATTGAGGAAGTTGGCTCCATCTAGCCCAGTCTTGGATCATCTCCAGGGTATGGTTCCATTTTGATGTTTAGTTTTTGTTCTTGATATTGTTTGTCGTTTACGATGGTTGTGAGACGACATATAATAGCATGGCCCATGCTAGGTTACTACATGTGTATATTTGTATTCATAGACCTGCTGAAAATGTGGAGAATGTGTGTAATGCATGTTCGCACTCAATAAAGTGTTGGAAAATAAACTTGTATTTAGATGCATTTTACTTTAATTACATAAGTATTTTCATAACAAACAATACATGTGCTTGGGGGGTAAGGGTTTCTTTAACTAATCTAGTAGAAGAGACTCGAGTGCTAAAATCCACGGGTTAGGGGGCGCAAATTACTTGCCTTGCCCCGGGTGCTGACAACCCACGCTACGCCACTGGGTAATTCTGAAGAGTTCAGTGAATTCAAGCGCGGTACTGTGATAGGAGGCCACCTTTACAATAAGTCAGTACATAAAATGTAATCCCTGCTAGAGCAACTGTATGTTATTATTGGAAAGTGAAAGCGTTTCGGAACAGCTGCAACTCAGCCACAAAGCGAAAGACCACGTAAAGTCACAGAGTGGGGTCATAAAGTGCTTGGGCGCATGGTGTGTAAAAGTTGCCAATGCTCTGCTGATTCCATAGCTGAAGAGTTCCAAACTTCGACTAGTATCAATATCAGCACAACAACTGTGTACTGGGAGCTTCATGGAATGAGTTTCCATGGCTGAGCAGCTGCATGCAAGCCTCACATCACCAAGTACAAAGCACTCGAGTTGTGTAAAGCATGCCGCCACTGGGCTCTGGAGCAGTGGAAACGTGTTATGTGAAGTCTGGGTTTGGCAGAGGCCAGGAGAATGTTACCTGCCTGACAGCTTTGTGCCAACTGTAACATTTTGTGGTGAAGGGATAATACTATGGGGCTGTTTTTCAGGGGTTGGAATAGGCCTCTTACTTCCAGTGAAGGTAAATCTTAATGCTTCATTATACAAAGACATTCAGATAATGCTATGCTTCCAACTTTGAGGGAACAGTTTGGTGATGGACCTTTTTTATTCAAGCATGACTATGCCCTAGTGCACAAAGCAAGCTCCATAAAGACATGATTGGATGAGTTTGGTGTGGAAGAACTTGATTGGCCCGCACAGAGCTCTGATCATAACCCTCTCATACAACTTTAGGAAGAAATGGAACATAGACTGCCAGCCAGGTTTTCTTGTCCAACGTCAGTGTCTATAGCCTAAAACCTTGTGGAAAGCCTTCCCAGAAGAGTGAAAGGCTTTACAGCCTCAAAAGGGGGAACCAACTACACATGAATGTCTATGTATTATATCATGAAATATCATAAAATCTTCCCGCTGGTGTAATAGTCAGGTGTCCCAATATGTTTGTCCATATTGTGTGTATGTATCTATATTATGTATATATATATAAACATACATACATACATACATACATACAAACAAACAAACACACACTCACATACAGATAGATACATAGAATTTATTATGGCATTTGTATTGTCTATTTGGATCAACCCCTCTCATATATTGTACCCTCACAATTTGCCTGGCTTTTTAGAGGAGAAAATAGGGCATTCTTGAAAAACATTCTGAAAAATGTATTAAAATCCTTTTTGTATCATGATGTGCCAGGACCATCACTTGTCCTTGAGAGGTTAAAGAAAAATCTATAGCACACATTTAAAATGATTATTAAATAACAAATAGAAGGATGTTCTGTTAAGGATTCCTCCTCTCAATGTGTGAAATAGTCTTGTTTCTATTAAAGGGATATTTCCCCATGTGGCAAACAATCAACAAAAATGTCCAATTTTGTATCAAGTGGTCAAGCATTGTAGCTGGATTTAATAGATATCAGCTTAAAGATCCCCTGTGTCTTTAAAATAACCTAGTTTTCAAGTCAAATATGTCATCCATTAGACAGTACAGCGTGCTCATCCACAGTCATTTTTAAACCAGGTGTACAGTTATATGCTTAGTATCTTTCAGAACTGCACAGTGTGTAGTGTTTTCAGAGATGTACTCCGATTAATAGCAAGAAAGCTTTAGCAATTCACAAAATTAGATTTATAGCTTATAGTAGACCAAAATAGCTTATAGTCGACCATTAGTGAAAAATGAAAATCGGCAGACTTGACTATGTTTATCTGTGTCACTGTATTGACAGGAGGGTTTTTTTATTTTTATGCAAAATAATATTTATTCCAAATGCTGCCAGATGCTTTGCTTGCAGTAGTAGGATATTTTTCAGAAAAAATTGTAATAATGTAATTGGATTCCTTAACAGAAGAGAACAAAACACGGACAAGTTATGTTTTCATTTATTTTTTCCATATATGCCAAATATTCTCAGTAGTTTGTTTAAGCCGAGTATCTTATGATCAGCCAAGCAAACAAGAAAGCTAGAAATAAATATAATTCTGAAAACATTTTTTTTTTTATAAATGGGGGAAAACATGTTGCAATAAATAAAATAAAGATTTGCATAAACAACATGATTTGAACACAAATAGAGTAACTTTTTCATAATTATCGTTGAAAAACAAAATATTTATATATTTAAGAACCATGGTTTCCTGGACCTCTCCAGAGCAATGCACCAATCGTGAAGATAACTATTTGGGTTCTATTCACTTACCAATCTTTTCAAGTCACTTATTAGTGGCCCCCTTTGAGTATTACAAAAAGTTTTTTCTGTTTAGAGAACAGTACGACACATTGCTCTATCCTTAATGGAAAAATCAAACATTTTAATTTTATTTTGATCCATGTTGATTCATGCCAGTATGTTGTATGCTATTAGTACTCCAGTCTAACATATCACGACCACAAGAGTTCAGTGTTGCCATAGAGAATGCATTGGAAGAGTGTTCATACACTGTGTCCATACTACACTACTCTGTACCTTCTTCGTTTGTATTAATCCTTAGAATTGTGAAGTATGAAGAAGCTTCTTCACTGAAAGAATGGGCAGTGATTGGGATCTGTCTCACTAATCCCAGCAGTAGAACATGTTGGGGCTCACCAATTCGTTAAAATGAGTGTCTAACCTAACCCTAATGTCACCTTTTTTCAATATTCCAAAGACCTTTACCGTGCCTCCTTCCTATTGGATATCCTTCATTGCTTCACAGACTCAGTATATTAGCGTTTAACAACATTAAACAGTATATTACGGAGACCATCTGTTTAATGTGGTGGGCCAGATAACATTCAGAAGCTTAGGCTGGGTTCTAGAAGCTCATAAACTGAGGTGATGTAAAAGAAAACTACAGATTTTTTGAGTAGGAAAATGGTTTGTACAAAAACCCTTGTAGACCATTTCTAGCTTAGAGGGATCAAGCTGGAAGTAAGTAGTTCCCTTCGTACCCAACATCTAGAAATGTCTAGAGATTCATTGAAGTGATGAGCAACCTTTCGAAATAGAAAAGTAACTTCCAATTTCAGTAATTAATGAACTGTCACCATGTCTTATAAACCAAGGACTGTGTAGATAAATCTTAGGGGACATTCTTTGAATGTTACTGATTATCTCATGTTTGCTATTGGCATCTCCCACCACACGCAAATCTATTTTGGGCAAAACATCAGATATTTCTGGCAGTCTTCTGTTTACACATTAATCTAAAAACAATAATGATCTGAGAAAAAGAAGATTGTAAATAAATATGATGAGGATCGAATGGCTGGAAATTTAGGACAGGATTCATTTCAGCAAAGTTCTGTCTGAAGATCAAAGAGGTATTTGCTTAATTTGTTTGCATGTAAAAATACACAATAGATATAATAAACAATGTATTAATATTAGAGTAAAAGCAGATGCAATGTTCTTTTTATTTACTGTTTTTCTGTGTTTCCAAAAATACACTGTTCACCATGGTAACAAAAACAGTATTTCTTGAGGAGAAAGAGGAATGGGTATAATGAACATTAATTAGAAATGCCCAAGTGTTTGGACTAAGTAGGAAACAGGTGACATAATAAGCTGATCAGAATTTTAGATATGGGCAAAATTTAGTGACGAAGGACAGAAAGTAATAGCTTTGTATGAGCATATATTATACATACATAACCTATTCTATAGTCTTGTGTGAAATGCATTAGGTTGTAGTATTTGTTGTAATGCAAAGAAGATTTAGTGATACTAAACAGATTACACAGGTAGCAACAGAGACAGAATCACCCTTATAATTGTAAAAATCAATTACCAAATCAAACCACCATCATTGGCTGCTACTGCCAGTCAGGCAAGAGAGTGCCCAGAAGAATAGTCTAGTGGTGGTTACCAACTTGCAGATGCAAAGTCTGGAAATAAAAATATACAAAATCACACTTTCTATATATGGATTGTCAGGTGTCCCAGATTGGACCAAAGCTAGCACAAGAATGACTAACCCCAAAACATCATATCGTCACAGGGAACTGACAGAACAAGAAGCGACAGCCTTAAAAAACAAGTAAATTTAGAAGAAGCAAGGGTTAAAAATGTAATATGCCCTTGTTCCAAGTAAATCTGACATGTATCTTTACAGATAGGCAGAGCCGGTGTAGAGGCTGGCGCTCGCTTATAGTGTCAGCGTGCACACAGCTAAGAACGGGGGGGGGGGGGGGGGGGTTGCCTAGTTAAGGTCCCGTCTGCTAATCCCAGGTATAAACAAGGGTCTCTCTAGCAGAGACAGACAGATGCCGACCAAACCAGGCTGCCTGCTTCCCATGGAAGCATAGCCACTGCCGGCCAGAAGATAACCTGACACGTACTATCAAAAGCACATGCAGAGTTAGGAAGGATAACTTTGGAATAGGAGTGAACGTGAAAATGAATGCGCATATCAACAACTAGAAAGTATAACACTATAGTAGGAGGTAGCAAACAGATATTGAGATGCTGGCACTGTAGTACAAGAAGGAGCAGAAAACATGCTGAAGATTTATAGTTCAGTTGTTTGTTGCAGCACATTAAACCAGGATAAATGTTAAGCAATTGGGGAATTATTTTATATTATATGGCAGAGCAAAAGATATAAAAAGATACGTTTTTGTGATAACTGGCACCTCCCATTTTTCCCATGTAGAAAGTTGAGTTCTCTAGTCATATATTTGTTTCTTTCCTGCCCCCACTAAATGCTGGAGAAGCCATGATGTCATATCAGAGCACCCTCAGCTTTCAGTGGAACCGAGTTGCAAAAGACAGCAATGAGGAGAGCAACAAGGCACTATGCACGTGCACACCTATATATAGTGTGACAAATGTTGGTAGTTTTTGCGCCAGTCACAAACTTCTACTTTAGCACTTGATCCCCATAGTTTTTGACACTGATGTATAAATAGTGTTAAGATGAATAAAAAAATGTGCCATCCCCATTATACATAACAAATGATGATTGGGTTTTTTTAAAAACGTTTTCTGACACTTTTGCTTGTGGAAATATTTATACATAACCCCCATAGTGTCATCAGACAGCCCCCAAAATATTCCTGCACTGACTTCCCAGCAGACTCTGATCACCATAATCTCACCCAGTGTAAAGCTTAATTTTTACATGTTTTCAAAAATATTCAAAGGATTCAGAGATAGGAAGAAACAGCATATGTTGTACAATTGGGAGGGAGGGTAACTTTAAGCACTTTAGTATAAAAGCTTTATCTGGCCCCCACCTATATCAGTTTGCATAGGGCCGCAGCCTACAAAGATGGTAGCTTGTAAAAAATGTATATATACTATAAACTAAACATTTAAATGTATTAGGCTTGGTATATTAGAAGCATCCTTTGTATTTTCTACAGAATTAACTTTATCTTTCAAAGTTATTATTCAAAATGCTTTTATTTTTAAAACATAACATATTATAGAACATATCTGTTTAATCCAACACATGGATTGTACAGATCATCTGACATTAGTGCATTTAAATTATATTAGTAGATTACTAGTTAATATATTAATACTATACACAAGTAAAAGCCAATACAATAGTATTGTACTTGCATTATGTGAGCCCAGTAGAAAGTGTTAGAATTGATGGACAAAAGTCCTAGTGTTTCTCTTTCCTTGCAGGGATGCTTGGGAGCTCTGTTCAATACTCCTGTGAGTCTGCTTTATACATGCCCTCCGCTGTATTCAGATGTTGTACAAAGACTGATTAAAACCTTACAATCATAAAGCATAATCATCCCAATGGGAGAAACCAGCAGCTCAGATATATACAGCTTGCTTTACTCCACATCAATCTACATCCATGATAGTTGTGATAAGTTGATTTGTTTTAATCATGATTTTCAATGCCTGTTATAGTGAGCACACCTCCCTTAGAAGGGCAGACACTTCCAGAACTGTAACATTCAGGTTTTAATACAGCACCAAGAAATGATTTCCCATCTTAAAGTGACATATAGGTCCTGAAACGGGAATTCACAACATAAGACACATCAGTTCGTGCAGTACAAAGATAACTATGTCTTGTGATATTTGACAGTTCACATGTGAATATTATTATCTTCCATTAGCTTACTGGGAGGATAACCATGAATAAGCACTAACTCAGGATCGGGGCAACTCACCCCACTCCTGCTGGGGTCAGAATGCAACTTCAATAAACCTCAGCCAGCCTGTGCTTTAATTGTGCGTAGCAAATCCATAAGATGGCTCTTATAATAGTCTATTATTATATAGCACATATGTAGTTGCAGTGTTGATATGTATTTACAGCATTTTAACAGGAGCAGACGTCTGACTTTCCCAGACTCTGTCTGGTCCAGCATAATGAGAGTTGTAGCTCTCATAACAAGCTGGTTGGCGGCTTAATGGGACACTTAGACTCTGCGAAAGGGCAAAGCTTGTGTCAGAACATAATGACTGCTGATGCTCTACTTATCAGATCTTGTAATGACAGGAAAGCCACATTACCTACTGCAAACAATCAACCACAATTGTGCTGTGAAATTAACTATTTTCTACTTGTCTCTGGAATCCTGTACAGTTATTATGTAGAGAAATTATATGGATTGAACACAGGATTTTTAAAAATTTTTTATTCTTTCATGTTTTCCCTGTGTTTTTTAAATAATGAATTAACATTTTTCAAGTAAACACCAAACATTACAAGTATTGAAGCTGCCACTTAGTTCAATTCAATCAGTGGGTGAAATACCCACAGTCAAGTTTGTGGGCAAAGATGAAGGGGAAGTTGGACAATATACAGATCATTTTACTTACATTGCTGCATCTTCATTAACTTAGATTGGGAAAAAACAGCAGTATGTAGTAAGGTTTTAATATACAATTTTGACTGCTGCTAATGTGTTATAAGTTTAATGTCAGTAAAACTTTTTTTTATCAAATTATATATTAAAAGTTAGTGAATTTATATTAAAAGTAATGTTTTTGTTGCTACAAAAAATGCACAGCTTGTATCTACCTAATAATAATGACAGCATACATATTATAATTATTTAACCGATGAGCCTGTTAATTTTTTTATTTTAACAGTTTTTATTGACCACAAAATCATTGGAGATTAACTGCACTGATACAATAGAGGTTATGTATAAAGTTCAATGGAATTTACGTAACACACAAAATTGCGTATACATAGCTTCATTTATATAAGTACTGTGGCAGAACAGTTGTAGTGATCCCTAAAATCACTACAAACAATCATACAAGCTAAAACTATAAACATACACTGTGTATACATCCAGAATATACAATGTCCAGAACAAAGATTTACTAAAGAAAAAAATACATAAAACCCAGTGGTAAAATATTAAAAGCAAATGTGGATAAAGTGCTCTAAGATAATAATAATAATAATAAAATTGCTCTGGCAATTGTGAGATTATTTCGTAGCACTTTTCTTATAATAATTTAACTTGATTTTACGTTTGTTATTTTCTTGCGCATATGTGGTATAATAGGACTTATTTTAGAGTTCATTTAATTTTTGGAAGTAAACATGGTGTGTTCTCTTGGTACACAGTACACTATGGAATTACAGGATATTGACAAGGGAATAGCAAACGTAAGGCCAAAGTAGCCAAGATGGAAACATTCTGATAGTCCAGCTATGTTTGGCACACTGTTAGTTTGCAATTCCCTTCTCATTTCCCTCTTTTGTCAATAAAGCCGTATGTTTATAGTATGCGGACTGTTCTTCTTCGATATAAAATTAGTCTTCACATCTAACCCTTATGTCCGTCACACTGATTCCATGAATTTAGCAAATAATGTTTTGCAGGATGTTTACTAAATTTCTTTGAAGACTACATCTCTGTATTCAGGGAGGGGCCACTTTTCCCTTTTTAAATGCCCCAGTAGGTAATACTTTCGATCTTTCTATCCAACTGTCTTGTCTGGCTATCAATCTCCGCACCTTATCTGCAAGCAAATGTCTTTCTTACCTATCCCTGATGATACAAGGTGGCACTAAGGGCAACTAAATAGTTTTTGACCCATGACTAACAGTTTCTAGCCGTCGCCTGTCTGTATTCACACACCTCTGTTCCATGGCTAAATCAGTATCCCTAAAAGGCGCTTGCTGGAATGCACGACTTATGCGTTTAGAAGACCATTAAACCAACAGGAGAGTAAGTAAAAGCAACATGGTAAAAGAAACGCTGAGTTTATATCACATAAAGCATTGCAAACCATAAACATCTGGCCTGTGGTGGCATTGAACACCTGGTCACTTCTAAGAGGCACTTCATAATGCAGACTGACATGAAAACCATTGGTTTTTAGAATACATATTCCAGATGGCTGGATCACACCACCTGGCATCCCGTTGTATGTTTGCAATCCAGTATCCTTGTTAGCAGTTTCACATCCTCAATAAGAAATGTTAACAGGGAAACTGAGCACAAGTGGATGTGTAAAAAATACTCAATTTCCCATTTGTAAAGTGCAGAGAGCCACACGGTTGTTGACAAGGCAAAGTGGTTGATGGGCCGGCTTAGCGTAGGTAATTAGATTAATTACTAAATCCTGTGCATGAAGGGACACTCGAGTAATGACATGGTTTTGTATTTAATTGTAGTCAGTTTAGTACTTTCGTTTTCATTTGAATAAGTCATTTAATTTGATTTAATAACTTACTTTGGAAAACATAGTCAATAAAGGAAAAATAAAAGTTTTGAAGCTAAACAATCCATCGGAGAAGAAACCAGACCTTAATTGTGATCAAAGTGAACTCATTGCCATGGCATTGATACCAGAATTTAACTCTATGAGTATCCTCGATCATCAAAACAGTTACAAGTGCATCAGCCATGCAAAAAGCAAAGAAACCACTTTGGAAGAGAAAGGAAATAAAAATTTAAAAAAGCAAAAAAATATTTTTCTTGTACAATTGCTAGAAAATATCCAGATAGTTGATGGAGGGGGTAAAAGTACATAATTTTGTTTTTGTCCTCCAAAACTGTAATAGGATGAAATGCTCCCCCTTTTACAGGGGCACAGCTACTGTAAATGTATACTGCAGGATGATGCAAAAATGAGTGGTACCATTGCAACATGTATTTTCCCTCAATAAATGTCCCAACATAAAGAGCAAACGTCATCTAATCTAGTGATGGTTGGCTCTCTAGATGTTTAGGAATAACATTTCTCATTATGTTCAGTCAGATGACTGAGCTTCTTGGGGCATGCGATATCCAAACATCTGCCGTGGCAAGGCTAGCCATCATTGACCTAACATGTACTTTGCCTTGGAGAACCTTCCATGGGGATAGAGGACACTACATTATAATAAGTATAATATTGTCTACAATGATCATCAAAATCCGTATCCAAGGGATTCTGCCTTTCAAGACTGATTCACTATTAAGCCCACCAGATGCTGGGTCACTATACCCAGAATCAGATGTTGAGTGACTGGTTGCAAAACCTTGTCATCATGGCCCCCGCAGCTAGATGCATTCCAGGATCAAGGTAGCCATGACTGCTAAAATGTTTTTATTGGCACTTGAATTTTTTTTTAATTTATACTGATCTCTATGGATTTATTTGTTCTTGGATTCTAAAACATTTCAATCTGTCTTATCAAATTGCAGGTTTAACTCCTAAAAGCCCTAAGGTTGTGGTACAATATGAAATGCAGTGAAGACAACATGCATTAAATCATGTGAACTGGAACATTTATTGTGGCATCAAGTAATTCTGTTACTTTTTCCTTTAGGTAGAGAGCTACAATTGCCAGGTCAGCCAGGTCAGCCAGTGTTTTGCTGGACAAACATCACTTTTAGCTGCTCCCATCCAGAAGAAACCAATCAGTTAATCAAAAAAGAGGTATCCAACATAACTACCTTGATTAATTTGACTATACCTCACCAGAACAGGTTTGTTGACACAACCCAATTTGGATATAAGATGCTTTGTTTGAACCATTTGTGTGTAAATATATTAGCAAAGACAAACTAATGTAGGGAACCTCTTTATGGACCTGTGCTAGAAATACTGCATCATACAAAATAAATTGATGAAGCCCAAGGACATATAACAATCTGGGATCTTACTTAAGGTATGATCTCTGCCTCCTCACCCCTATAAATTATGTTTTATTGTTAATCCATTACTCAATTGGAGTAAGACTATATAGTCAAAATATTTCAATATATTGTGTGCTTTTTTATTCCATAGTTTTGGGTTCAGTGTGACAGCCCACATCTCTATAATATATACTTTCATTATATAAACGTGCTAATATTTTTGGTTTGCTGAAATTGACACTGCTAAATGCATACAGGAAAGGCTATATCTAATTATTATGTACGTTCTGTTATCATGAACTATTATTCAACACTAAGCTTCCATATAAAAAAAGACCAATAAATGATGGTTTCTTATGATGATCATGCAATTTCGTGGATGAATGATAACTATAGTCCTTCCTTTTTGTGGTATATCTTATCGCTCTGCAAGGCCGTGTCATATTAACGGCAGAGCAGTTTTATAGAGTTCAGTACCATCCGTCATGGTTAAACTTGAAACTGAAGATGTTTGGGAACTACGTATTCTATACGGTTGCCCAAGCATCATGGGATAACACAGCTCAAAAACATCTGCAGTGCCAAAGTTTGCTATCGCTAGTCTAGGCCGACTGTATATAGTGTCCCTCAATGGATATTTCTGAAAAGATGCACAATTTCCTTTGTTCACAAAAACCTATAGGGTAGCCGTTCTAGCCTAACAATTGTATGAAAGAGATTATCTATACTTAGGACATGGCAATCCGCAGAAGTTAGGGAGCCAGGACTTCTGCATCCCCTCCTTATATGTTTTGATAAAACTCTATGGAAGTACCATTTCTTGTGTTTCTAAATAGCTCTAGGCTGGCTGCTGACCTGGGCTAAAAATATAGGGTAAGCCTTCTATATTGCTCTTTGATTGTTTAGAACTGATGTCTCAATGCTGCTTTGTTAAAATAACATGATATAACAGAGTACAGTAGAAATTTCAGCATGTTATCAATATTAGCATCTGGTGTAAGGTAGTAGGTAGCGACAGAAATATATGCAAATTTAAATCCATTTTGTAAATAAAAGTAAGATCATAGGAATTTCAAAATGTTGTTACTGGAAATGTAACTCACTGGCGTTACGTAACATCAGAGGTGGATATCTTGTTCTTCACGGTACTAACTAGCTGTAAGGGTTTTTTTATGTCAATAAAGACAACTGACATTTCACGTTGTCATCACAAACTATGACCCAATGTATGCATTAAGCGTTGTACTACAGAAGCTTTACCAGAGCTGTACAGAGATACTGTTAAATACGGATAACATTGCATGCTGGTATAATTTCTTTAATCTGGTCCTGTTATATATTCACTTCAGGTAAAATATACACTTTGCACAAGCAAATCACTAGATACTATTTAATAATATGCATAATTTTTGGAACATGGGGAGCATCTATAAACATGGCGCACATGCAGTTTGCGTCAAATACTGGCACAATTGGCATATATTTAAATTATGCCGGTGCTCATTGCGCCGACGCTGCCTATGTATAAAAAAATCAGTCACTGAAAAGTGCTTGATTTGTATCTGGGATCCTCTGCCAAACACAGTGTGATGGAGGTCCCTCTCTCCCCCACTGGTAAGAGTCGGAGTTATAAAAAAGCACAATCGCCGTTATACATGTCAGAGGGTGATTGCGTCTTTTTAAATAAAACTCCCAACACTTTGAAGTGCTGGAGTTGTTATACATGTCCCACATTGTGTTCTCAGTCAATAATCTGTTTGTATATGCACAGGCATTACAATATAGAACAGAAAGGATATTCTTGGATTGCATGCCTCAGGTGTGTAAAGTATCCAATAAACAGGTTGTAGTTTGGATACAAGCAGGACCTTTTAAGAAAAGATAAAACATTTTATCTATGTATTTGCAAGGAGTATGACAAACACTCTATGAGAAGGGCTACTAAACTGGTTCATGGGTTGAAGGATAATACTTACCAGGAAAGGTTAAAGCATCTTAACATGTATAGCTTGGAGGAAAGACGTAACAGGGGCGATATGATAGAAACATTTAAATACATAAAGGGAATCAACACAGTAAAGGAAGAGAGTATATTTAAAAGAAGAGAAACGACCACAACTAGAGGACACAGTCTAAAATTAGAGAGGCAACGATTTAAAAGTAATATCAGGAAGTATTACTTTACTGAGAGGGTAGTGGATGTATGGAATATCCTTCCAGCGGAGGTGGTAGAGGTAAACACAGTCAAGGATTTTAAGCATGCGTGGGATAGGCACAAGGCTATCCTAGCTATAAGATAGGGAACTGTGGACTAATAAAATTATTTAGAAAACTGGGCAGACTAGATGGACCGAATGGTTCTTATCTGCCGACACATTCTATGTTACTGTGAATATGTGGATGTATGGCCTCTTTATGTCAACGTTACTGTTCCTAAGAGCATCTTACCTAGGGAACAATACTACTATAGACTACGTTCTAGCGAGCAGGTTCATTCCATTATCCAATCACAAGGTAGTAGAAATGCATATTAGTTTATGTGGTTACACTGCACGCTTGACCTCTTAGGGGTCATTGTTAAAGAGCAATTCTGAGGCAAAATTCTAAAATTGGAGCAATCACCACGGAAACCAATGCACTGATGATGGTTCCACTTTTAGAACTTTGCACAAGATTTGCTCTTATTACTGAAAGAGAGATATTAAATCCTAAACATGTGCCATTTAAAGGGTTCCCCTAATTTTTACCTTTTCCCCTGTTCTAATGTTATGGAACAAACATCGTACCTATAAATCTTCAGCATGTTCTGTGCTCTTTCTTATACTATAGTGTTGTCATCTTGGGTCTGTCTCACTGTGCCCTTCCACCACTGTGTCATACTTCTTAGTAGTTTATGTTAGCATTTGGACACGCATTCACACCCCTATCTGTTTCACATTCACTTCATGAGCATCCTTCCTAACTGTTTGTGTTACGATACTCATACAAATCGCTATTCACAAATATGTTCCTCCCTCCCATTTTACATGATTGACACAGACACACAACTAGGAGTGGAGTGACCTTTTACAAAAGACTATGGGATATCTCTTCAATGGTACTTTGCAGAATAAACATTAGGAGTTTCTTCTGCTTACTTCATTGGGGAACCAATCATATTTTAGACAATTCTAAATCTCAACAGGAAACACCTGTAAAGTCCCTGTAGCTAAATTTGAATATAAAATATTTCTTTAAAACAGACAACATTTTCACATTTGTAATATAATATTAGTCTAGCAGACTGAAAAATCTGAAAATGAAATCTTTAGTATTTTATGACAAGCATGACAGATGTTTCCGGTGCTATGATAAATACAGTAGAGTGTATCAAAGGAATAATAATGATATCAAACTTACTAACTGGATTTATTGCCCATAGAAATTATAGCCATACGTCAACCTGATGGCTGCATCCGATGCTGAATGCTAGTCCCCTGCTTTGCAGCTCCTTCTGTGAGTTTTAATGAAGTGTGTCCTGCATGCTCTTAGCATTTCCTTTAGAGACATTAAGGATTTTATTGAAGAGGTGTGTTAGCTTTTGTTAGATGTCATCAGGGGGAAATCCACTAAAGGAGTGTTAGTTCTGTTCTCACCTCAAGTGTTTGGACAAAATGGTTTTAAGTTGGAACCACTTCAAATAACCCTTCAGTGTGGTCATGTTACAGTAGGATATATATATATATATATATATATATATATATATATATATATATATATATATACATATATACATATATATACACACACACACACACACACACACCACACAGGTGTTTAAGCCATTTTTTAAGTGACACAACTTTTACATGCTGCCCTGAAAAATGTATAGTTTGTACGTGTGCAGAAGGTAATAAGGTAATGAGATCTTCTCCTTGATCAATTTTACTGGTTCCAATTGGACACACTTGTAGTCTTCATTCTACAGGGGAGCAGGTAAAAGTGATATATGTCAAGCAAAACTCTGACTGATCTGGCAATCCTAGCTGTACACCTGAAGGAAAAAAATCTTGCAGATGTGTGTTTCGTACAGGCTCCTGTGCAATATAAGCATGCACATATTGCAAGATACTTTGGATACTCTGTTCTAAGAAAGGTAAATCCCACTTTAAAATACTGAGAGCTGAGTGGGAGGGTCTGTAAAAGCTGCAAACACATTTTTTTTACAGTAAATTAAACGTATTAATATGGATATTAAAATGTTAATGAATACAAAAGTTTTAAAATGATTTATCTGTAAGATGCATTAAGAAAGGTAGGTGGTTTCAAAATCAGAGTGGTCCTTTAAGCTGACCTGAAATTATATATAATATTATTCCGCAACTTAGTGCTAAGTCAGATATAATAATACAAAATACTTTTTTTGTAAGATAAAGCAGACTGGCACATATAGCTTGTTTTGAATAGAAATTCTGCAGATTACTAGAATACAAACAAACTTGTGGGTTAATATATTTATGAATATAAACATACATACACGTGCACATACATTTTCTTAATCTAGATGTTAAGCACCAAAAGTTATAACACAACGGCAAAACATGTACTCTCCAATAAAAAGGTTAATTAAGTAGATAAAAAAATAGGTAGTAATACTTAAATTAATTAAGCTAAAAATGTTGGTCAAGACAGGGAACTTTGTTGGCACAATAATCATATTGATGCACCATATATATATTATAATTATTTGTGTCCAGGAAGACTGCTAGAATAAAATAGTCAATGTAATGGAAAAGAGGGGGTTAATAAATAAGACATTGTACAGAAATATCAGTACAGGTTAACCGCCTGCAATTGTATTTTTCAGGAGAAATGACTCAGGTTCTCACTGGCAAAATGGATGATCATGTACTCATGTAAAAACAATATATTAAATTCACACACAGACACTCAGACTACACAAGCTCTGAGGACGATGGAAGCAATATAATATTGTCCCTGTCTTCACCATGATCTCCTTTACCTCCACATGTCAGTCTTGTTTAACTATTTTAAAGCTGGACACATAGTTATCAGCAGCTCACAAATGACCTTATCCTCAGTATTACAATTCCTAGGCCTTTGCTACCGTAGAGCGAATACTGTAAGAAAAAAAACAACTGTAATTTGTGCCTTTCTTCATATGTGCAACACATGTTGATAATATGAAACACCTACACTCTGATAGGACTTCTCTGATGCAAACACGTATACATATTGTAATAAAATAAACACTGCCGGGAAAAGATATTTCAGCACAGAGCGACTCTCTCACTGATTTAATAAACCGCAGGTCTTGAAGATGAGTTATCGGAATAACTTGTATATGGCTCACTTGGTTAGAACAACTGGCTGACTATGCTGTATCCACGGCAGGACAATTATGGAGGAAAGAGGATAGTATACGTACACCAAACAGCAAGAACCAATGCAAACAGATTGGTTGTTTTATATAGTGTCTGAGCTTTTTGTCCAATGCGGTCTAGTAACGACAGCAGAAACCCAAATAAATTGGGCTTCGTTACAGTTTGTTTTGACTAGTGACAGAGCGCTGCACAGAGTATAAATAAATCATATGCTATAAATCAAATAATTGCTGCAAGCATTTTCCATATTTGCATGGGTACATCTGTCTATAAATGGTTGAAATTCTCTCAAATATATTCTAAGTTCTGAAGAGATATTTGTTCACAGTTTAGTCTTTCATCGGTCCAAAAAAAATACTTTTCTACTTTTTTCTAATGTTAAAAATTGTAGAAAAATTCTGTCAAATACAACAAGAATCTTAAAATTAGGTTACAGAAGTTTACGTCTGCCGTTTTGATGACTTTGATTTGTGAGATTTAACTGACAAATATTAAAATGAAATAAGAAGAAAATCCCATTGTATGGACTATTTACGTTTGATAGCAATAGTGACTTTCAAACAAAGCTCTATTCATTTGTGACTTTCTTAAATGGATCTATCAATTGTGTTGTACATCCATACATATTAATTTAAGGTAATCTGTCGAAAAGTGTAATATAATTATATTTACTTTTAAACAATCCTTAATTAATATACATTGTTGTATTGGCTTTCCTTTAGAGTCAAAATTTGCATTTGTCTGGATATTGAGAAAAACACAAATCATCCCATGTTAAATTAACCTGCGCAGTCTACCTATTAGGAGATATTTATTTATGAGCCATGGGTACAGATTTATGCATGATAATCCATAAATTTGGGATATATTGCTACCGGATGTTTCCAGACCTCACTGTTATGGCTTTTTAAAAAATCAATTAGCACAGAGCTGATTACAAGTACTAATTAGATCTTAAGCTATGCATACAAAAAACTCATAGGAATAAACATGGCTCCTGTAGGCATACAATAAATATATACAAGTATATTATTAACAATAATTAATAATCTACTTGTTATACATTAATATTTGCTGTAATACTTTTTACCTTAGGTACTACCTTAATTGAAATTTATTTTTAATTTATTGGACACTTTATTTTAAGTAACTGACACTGAAAGAGTTGCAAATATTTGGTTTTCTACTAAAAGAATTGTAATTTATCAGTATTTTTAAAGAGCCCACCGCATTATTAAACCAGTCCCACATAAGTAATGATGGATTTTGTTATTCGTTGGTGCAAACCCAGTCTAGTTCTACCGTACATGGTTTTTTACTCCGAAGACGTGAATGAAGGCTTGGTCTATTGTGTGTAACTCTATGATAATAAACATTCAGCTTGCTCTCTGCTCTAGCGTGTGCAGGAGTTGAATGACTGGTGTTGTGCACAGTATAGACTCTGCTTCCTGTGAATAGGAGCCTGCAGTTCATTGCTCTTTGATTTGCTAAAGGTCCCTGCAGGAGCAGAGAGGTCAAGTGTTAATTAAACAAACATGATTTTGACATTTGTCTCTGTAAATGGACGTGTCTAATAAAATTTCTTCCCCGTGGAGAGCTCAAAATAATATATCACCTTAATTATGTCTTAGTACTGGTAAATGGATATGTTTTAACACACAGGCAACTTAAGTCTAGAAATACAACAAAAGATGTAATATTTTATTTTTTTATTGGTTTTAGTGGCTTGTTTTAATCACCTTGCTTTGTGGGTCAGCTTGACATGAAATTAAACAGTTATCATAAGAATACCAATTTAATTACATTCTGCTAAAAGTAACAAGACATTTTATAGTGAACTCCAGTGACAGGTTGTGTGACAGTGGGATTGTAAATATATTTATTATTGCTCTTTATTACCATACATGCAGGTGATGCTGTTTAAGTGGTTATATTTTTACAGCAAGTATTCATTATACAGTGCACTCCTTTTTTCTAGTATGTAACAAAATAAACTCAATTTTAAAACATCTGCAAATTAGATTTTATTTTCTAAATTATATTGTAGTGTCTTATGTACAAATAAATATGTTTCTTATATGGTTGGTCTTGTCTGTTCTAAAAAAAAAATGAATTACACATGTATTATTTTGCATATTGTACTTTGAAATAAGCCATGCAGAAAGAAGACGTCTAAACATGGCATATCTGATGCCAATCCTACTTCATTATGAAAACATAAGGACCTGTAGACTTGTTTGACCTCTGCCCTTTCACACTGTGACCATATAATGTGTGGTCACAGGATGTAAACTACTTTGTCAGACAGGGTGTCAATATCAAGGAGTATTGAATGTAATAGTATAATATGTGTACAAATAGATATACAAATACAACATTTTGCTTAATAGGTGGTCCCACTTAAAATAGATCAAAGTTAATGGGAAAAATAAATTCACTGTCGTGTGCAGTACCACATTCACATTTCTGTTCAAAACCTAGTAAAGTTTACCTCAGACGATCCAAAGATAAAGACTGTGAACCGATGTTCCACAAAATAGACAAGTTGTCCTACTTTAATAGGGGGCTGGTGGGGGTGAATATTGGCTACTGACAAATGTGCAGCTATAAAAAGGTCTGCATTACAAAGCAGGTCTCAGAAAAAATGATTGTAAAGAGAGAAATGTAAATTATATTTTGCAACGTCCGTCTAAGAGGGATGAAACCACTGGCTCTTTCCCACACAAGATGCTATACAGCAAATAAACAGACCACAAGTGAATGATTTTGCTCAGTAATATATAATGCTTATGGATGTCTATTATACTGCGGCGTATTCCACAATTTTAAATAATTCCGATTCTAAAAGTACTTGTGGTAATGACAATAAGCCATGCAAAGGTGGTTGTAAAAGTATTAAAAATATCTCCAGTTCCTGTCAAGTTGAAAGACTTTACACACTTTCAAGTTTAAAAACCATCTTCTCTATAGATTCCTGACTGATATGGTTCATCTTGATACAAGATTTCATTGCGTGTTAATAAACCATTTCAGTCTGAGTTTGGCCTTGCTCATGTGCTGTAATGCTAGAATGCAAAGGAATTTATATCTGATCTTCGCAGAGCAGTAAGTATCCAGAACCCTAGAGACTTAAGTGGCAGATGAACAAAGAAGACTATTTGAGAACATTATAAGCGAACATATTTTCCAGAGGAGTGGGATTCTACAGAGATTAGACACATCAAAAATTAAATAGATATTTAAACCTACACATGTGACGTATTCTCTCCAAACTGACAGGTGACACAGGGTATAACTTATATAGTGCTACAGCACAGCATAGTAACATTATAGAGACCACAAACGCATGGACACATCACTGTGCTACATAATGATATTAAAATCAAAGCTAATTCTAGCTTAGTATGGCAGCTCCTCTGATTACACAATAAAGTCATTTTGAAAAGGTTAATATTTATCAATGTATATGTTATTTTAAATATTGCTTAAATGTCAAGCCTTTCCAGCTTTAGGTACTATGTGATGCACAGTTAGTTCCAGTACATTATCACTGATAATGGTGAAAATTTGGCTCTGGCCAATACATTCTGAATGTTACATAATTTGTAGCAGGAGTTGCTAATAAGTAACCAATTCAGAGGGTGAGGACACAAACTTCATCTGTCATACACGCCAGAAATCACAAGTGCAATTTGTAATATATCAAACAACACTGTGCAATTATCTTTTAATGTTAAATACGAAGTGCTTTTTACAATGTGACGTAACGCTGTATTTTTTATTTTAGTGCACAAATGTATCTGTGATCTAAAATAATGCAAAATATTTACCTTTCAAAAGTAAATATAGTTCACAAAACAAATTGATTTATGGCTCTATAAACTAGGTTTTTGCTGTGAAAACTATTCTAACTAAATAGTCAATGTGAATAAAGATTGTAGGGGGTTTCAGGAGATGCAGGTGATCCAAACAAGATGTATGCATGACGTCAGTATCTTTTTCAAAGGAATAGCTGTGTAATACCCACAGCTTTTAGGTATTACAAGGTTATGGACAGAGGTTTGCACACACATATTTATTAGGGACATGCTTGTATTTGTTGAATTTTATTCAGGCTAAACATGGGCTTCTAAAAAACAAAGATCCAGGTATGTACTATTTTATGTTTTGAATAATTTAATTAATCATGTATTATACTTTACTACAATGTACACTGATGGTAAACATAAACAAGAACGCTAAAGAAAATAATTAAAATTATACAGGAAGCACCAGATCCAAGTTATTATTGGTGTCTATTGACAATCATCCTAAAACATCCGGATGCGGTTGAATTCTTTAGCATCAAGGTATCGGATGCTTTGGAGATTAATGCAGACTCCACATAAGATTTGAAATTTGTTCCCAAGCAGTGGGGCAACTTCCCACGTACCTTCTGAAACAGCAAGCAAGAGGGGCATCAACTGAGGGCTCAGTGGGATGTTGACATAGACCAGGCACCTTCCATTCTCCACACAGAGAAGGCATAGCTGAGTCTTTCATGGGCAAGGTAGTTACAGCTAGCAATCTTGTGGTCCAGCTCATCACTCTGCAATACTTGGTACAGGAAATCAATATAGCGTGAAGCCAGCTTCAGGGTCTGTATCTTGCTGAGTTTGTCAGATGGCAATGTAGGAATTATCTTACGCAGCTCTGCAAAGGCATCGTTTAGAGACTGGGTTCGCTGACGCTCTCTCACGTTGGCGATGATCCTCTGAGTGTGTACATCCTCAAAGGTTTCTATATGGGGGCTCCTCTTGTTACGCTTGCAAGGAGGTGAAAGGGGTACCCTCCCGTCTCCTCCTTTGCCAACCAGCACTGTACGTTTACGTATGGCCTTACTCTGGCGTTCTGCCTCTTCCTCGCTGGTTACCAGGCTTCCTTCAGGGGAGTCAGGACATGCTCCTTCTTCCTTCATCTTAGTAGGACTGGTCCTTGCTGTCAACGTGATCCTGTATCAGGTGTCAGTAGATTGATATTGGGGTTGCCAGGACCCTTCAAAGTGATAGCAACAATTCACTGAAATAGATGTATGAAAAAAGTGGAAAGCAAGGTGGCAATGCCAGGACAGTAGACACAGACAGTTGCACTTTCCAGCAGCCTAAAGCAGAGTGTGCACTCCTAGGTTTAGCAGTCTTCCTGAGTAATATTCCAAACCTTCCCTTTTTTCTTTCACTCCTCATTTTGGGATGGCAAGGAGGGATTTCAAAAGAAATTGGCCTGGTGCTTCTTCCGATTGGGTCGCCCAAGCCGATGAAGTGGGGAGGAGGGATCCATAACGTCTCTCCCTCCTTCTTAATTCCAACTAGCTCGTTCCCCCCCTCTCTCTCCTTCCCTCAGTCAAAACCAATCCATCATGGAAAGGTAGTATAAACGTTGCCGGACATTATGGGTTCCAGATTTAAGCCCTGCAGGCACAGATGCACAGTGAACGGAAGGCTGAAGCAGACTGCCCATCAACAGAGAAGTAACAAAGAGGCGGCATCAGACCCCTTAGGCGCCCACTGAGGGGGGTACTGAGGCCTTTACTAGGGGATCATCGCTACTCCTTAAATCTTTCGGACACTTTATCATTTATGCATAAACAGTGCACCATGTATATACCATATTCAGAATTCAGAACTAGTTTTCAATCACCATATGTTACTACTATGCAAAAATAAGATCTTTTTTCATAACACTGGCTGGTGACAGTGTTATTCCATTTAGTGTCTTTTTGCCACTAGGTAAAAAGTATCAGCTTTTAACAAACACAATGTTCTCCGTAGCTCTTGAATAGAGGGGGTGGGGAGTTTACTCAGCCTTTACAGGAGAATAATCCAGTTGTGTCCCCAATTACCCCGCACAACAGCGGCTGCCAGTAATGTTTTTCTCTTCTTTTGAACCAATCCGACATATCAATGGGTTTAGACACATGGAGCTACAGCTGCCAATTCTGAATCTTGCGTACACATATACACCCAAGCTGCAGAGCTGTATACTCATTCATGGAAAATGAAAATGAATCATCTCTCTTGTCTAAACAGGATAGCAAACATGTTGTTGTTATTCTTCCAAAGAAAACAAGGAATGGTAAAAATAATAATTATATTTTATTTTTGTCCTTGGCAAAGTTCTGATTTGTTTAGAACAAGAGAATTGCAGATGATTTTGCATGATCACTCATTTATAGCTTTGGCATAGTTTAGGGCAAATCACATTGCGCTATACATTATGAATCTCCTTATGTTAGGATTTTCTAAAGCAGGGGTAGGCAACCGTCAGCAATCCAGATGTTGTGGACTACATTTCCCTTGATGCTTTGCCGGCATTACTGCAGTAAGAGCATTATGGGAGATGTAGTCCACAACATCTGCCGTGCCAAAGGTCGCCTACCCCTGCTCTAACATTCTATAACATATCAATTTAAACTCCACTCTGTAATGTGCAGAAAACAACAGCAGGACTGAAAGTGTTTACATAATTTGGAAAGAAAAAAATAAATAAAGTGCAAGGCAATCTTTAAATACAGAAAATGCTTACTTTAAACGAGAAGAGGACTTACAGTAGATTTATGACTATGGTTGCCACCTTGGCCATTTTTATACCGACCATATATTATTATTGCCTGCTACTTTGCAGTGTCTATAAATTATATGTGACCAGTAGGAAGTCAATTAACTAATCAAGTAGTTCATCTCACTGGACCATGTGGAATATTTAATTGATTTCCATCTGGTTACTTATGACTTCTACATACTGCAGGGCAGCATGCTAAAATGATATGCGGCCGGTAAAAATGGCAACCCAATTCCTGACATATAAATAACTTTTATCTTGAGTGCCCATATACCCATCAGGAAGACAGAACAGTAAATGAAGCTTAAGATGTTTAAAACTCCTGGAGCAGCAGGTGAGTTGAGCCCCTACTCACAATAACAAACCATCTAGAATTAGAGGCATAGAAATATTATTGTCAATCAAAAAGCAAACTTTATTTATAGCGGGGTAAATCAATTACGTATTAAATCCAGATCTTGATGAAAAGTTATCTGGTAATTAAAAAACAACAATGTATCAATTATTAAACAAGCTGCAAAACTTAGATCCATTTGTAAAAATTATGATTTCTATGATTTATAGAGAAAAATCCATCCAATTGATAGCGATTATACGCGTTTATCTAAAATCTACAACTGACTTATGTTTTGTGCTTCTATGGTGAAGTTGATTCAGAAAGCCTCATTGAATGAAAATCCATGGTCCGATCATAGTTACAATTTACAGAATTCAGGGATCCTCAACCTGGAAACTGAAGGAATACTTGTTCTCTAGCCAGAAAAACAGAGAGTATTTGATGGAAATGAGTTATTTTTTAAGCAGAATCTCCCCCGGATCTTCACTATTCTAATATATGGTGTGCGTTTCAGAGGATATATTATTAAGATTGAGAAAAATCATAAAAAGAAAGCCAGATTAACTGATTTATATATGACTTATTTAGGCATGTCTGCTAAAAACAAAAAAGACCCTAAAGTAGAAAACATCCAAAATTAAAACAAATTTATAAGAAATTAGAAATCTTATTATCCTGTAATGTATATAACACTGTATTTTGCACACGGTGGATGGTTATGCAAAATATATACTGCACTAAAATCAATGCTACCGGTAGGGTTCTTTTTTATAAGGTCCCCTCTTTACATTGACTGACCCTCTGATCACCCTGATCACACATACAGACAGGTATGCACTCACGCAGACACATAGCAACCATGGGTCAACTTTTTTTTTCTTGCACTCAAAAGTGAGTCACAAAAAGGTTTTGCATAGGACCTCCATTTAAATAATAATTTGTTTTAGTTAAGTGCAGTGAGAAGAGATATATATGAAGAAATAAATAATAGAGGGGTTGAATGAGCTTCTTAATTAAAAACAGGTTTGTAGCGTATTCTCGATGTTTGTTAATCTGAAACAGCTCTGTTTAGGTATATATAATTATGAGGTAATTAAATGGTATCATTTGTCTTATATGGGTGTGGACAGAATTATCACAACACACATCAGATGCAATGTTTAACTAAAATGGTATATTTTCAATAAACCAGGGATAAGCAACCATTGCTCTGTATAACCTTGATGAACTAAAAATTCCCATAATCCTCTCTTGGGAATTGCAGTTCTACATAGTCTCAAGAGGTGCAGGTTACTTGCTCCGAAATAAGGAAATAGGTGGGAAAAAGGAGAGAAGTCTACTCACCCCAATCACTTGTAGAGACCTGAAGGGTCCTGGCTTCAAAATCCACTGGGAGCTCAGACAAGAGAAATGACTGTCTTGGAATTGGGAACATAGGGCGACTGGCAGCAAGGGGTTAAATACAGGATTCCGCCTGTAGCAATGGAAGGGTTAAAGCAACATTCAGTACTGAACAGGGTTCAGCTCTGGCATATGTGAACAATTAGCACCATATTCCTACCAAATGAGAGACAGATGTGTCATGACCAGTACATTATCTTTGATGTCCTGCACTCTGCCATGTGCCTTAACCCTTTCACTGCTAAACACGCACACCGTGTAACTGTTTGCACTTACCTGCTGAGCACTGGCTGGCTAGGTTATGTAAAGATGACCATTCTTCAATGCAGTGTCAGCTGTCAGAGTTTTACAGAGAGATAATATGAGAAAAAACTAATAGCGGAAACAAAAATAATAATTAATAGGACACGGCGATAATGTTTTGTAGACAAACAGTAGCATGTTCCACATACGATAAATTCAGAGTCGTCCATTTTAGGTCTCGAGGGACAAGAACCTGAAAGAGCTGTAGGACTGATTTCTTGCATCATGAACCGCACATGTTCACAGGTTGTAGCATTGTACTGACGCGATCCACGTTTCAAGGGCACAGTGGATAAACACATGACAAATTATCTACTATACATGTGTCTACTCGTGTAATCCATAGGCTCAGGATACTGCAGATAATGAATCTGTGAGAATTATTTTGCAATATGTTTGAAAATTCATCAAGTGAAGTTAAAGATGAAAACATTGCTGGACTTTTATTTGTATTCTCGTAAAAATAAGGAACATTTGGGAAAGACTTCAATGTATTGTTCATAATATCTCAAAAACAGGAGTAATAATTCTAAAACCATTTCAGTTTCAGTTCCATTTTTGTTTTCCTAAAAAAAACTGACATCTTTTTGAAAAATAAGCAAGAAAAATCTCCAGTGCAATAAAACAGGGGGATTTAATTCTTCACTTTTATGAGAATTCAGCTGTAAATAGTTTTTGTCCCTCCTATTAAAAAAAAATATTGTTTTATTTATTAAAGTACTCATAGAAGTATAGGTGTTTTTTATCCATATACTGTATAATTAGGTTTGACAGATGGACCATTTTTGCGAGACATATAACTTTTATATGTGGCCATATACAGTTTATATGTGCACAGAAACATGCCTGTCATGTGTCTGTTTTTGGAGGCACAGTTCCTATTTTAAACCCAAATCCCTCTGTCCCTCTTTACTCTTCTGTTGTCCCAATTTTCTTTGAGCTCAAAATCTTTGCTTTATTTGAGTTTGTCACAAAGCTGCAGAGCCATAAGGTGGGTTAAAACTGCAGTAAATTTGTTTTTATGCTATATATATATATATATATATATATATATATATATATATATATATATATACATATATATATATATATATATATATATATATACATATATATAATATATAGATAATATATTTATTTAAAATAACAGAATGTTGCAGAATAATGTAAAACCTTTTTTATTGGACTAACAGTATTAGGAACAAATTATTTTGGAACGACAAAGTCCTCGTTTTACAAAAGCATTTCTACCCAACCAACTAAAATGCACATATTAAATCTTACATGTCCTCGTCAAGGGGTGAGAAGAACAGGGTTAAAACAATAGGGCAGATAAATCACAGACCTACTCAAAAAACAGAACATTTACGAGGATCCGAAATAGTCAGGCTTGAGTAGCATAGACTGCAAATATAGGAGAGTGTGGGAAGGGGGAGAGAGCGATGGTATATAAGTATAACAACCATGGTGAGATACAAGACGCTAGATAATAATCAAGTTATAGAAAGCTGTGGTAATGTGCTAATAAACTAAAATCCACATTAAGTTCTCTGTTTTTGCAATCATAAAAATATATCATTTTGGATTCAAATATCTTTCTTTCGTGGGTGTTCTTCAAATTTCCTCTCAGTATTTTGATTGGCATGATCTGTTTGGGTAAAGTGGTGTAATAGTTTTCTTTATGGCAATTGATGGAATATCTGTGCAGATTAATACTTACATTCACTTACTATACACAATATCACAAACTGTCTGTGCTTCTCAATCTAATAAAGTTGGCAACAAGTGTGTAAATATAATTTAAATGAGAGGTTTTGGTTATATGAATTGACCAGAGCATAATTAAGCTCACCCGCCAGGTCAAGGCACATTCAGTAGGGTAGGAACCGACTCTCACCTCCTATCTAGTGGGCACACAAAGTCAGTTTGTACCGATACCAAAACCTTTTTAATGTGTTGGAAGAGGTGCAATTAATCCTCCAACCAGATTCATCCTTTCATTCAGTTGCTGACAGGTTTCACCAATGTAATACCTTTTTTCACATATTTTTTCAAGGTTATAGAAATATGCAAAATTATCAAGTATTTACAGACAAAACATATACAGGGATAGAGAAGGAAATTAATTAAAGAGACGATCCTGTGCATTGAAGTGCAGCTGATTAAAGTTAAATGTGCCCCCCAAAAAATGGCCCATCTGGAAACCCTAACTGTGATAATATGCTTGTGCTGTAACAATTGTTCTGCTGATCATATGCATGTTTTAAGTAAGGAACTTGCTGCTGAGTAAAAGTTATAAAATATGTAGATATGTGATAAACATTAAGTACACAACGGGGTCTATTCACTAAAAGGAGAGTTCAGGAAAGATGAACATTTCATCTCACGTGACGTGATTTGCAGATTACACATTTCCCATCAAAGCCAGTTCATTTGCATGTCAAGATACAGATGATGTCATAAACAGGAGACTCAAATTAAACATTTGTCTCCTAATGTAGGCATTTGTTCACAATTCTGCTAACACAATGTATAGATTTTTTTTTTAATTCTTTATTTTTACATTTTATTTAGATATATATATCAAATTATACGAAATCACATTATTAGTCTGAATGTATAGATTTTTTAAACAATGTTACAGGCCATGTAATTAAAAAACATAGGGCTTTATTCATGAAAGAAATAATTGCAGGGAGCTGAGAAGGGAATTTCAAGCGTTTGGCCAAATTCGCCAGTTGGGAAAAAATCTCCCATTCAAATGAGATCAGATGCAATGGGATTCATATGGAAGGGGGAATTTTCCCAAAATGGCATCTTCCTAAGTGTAGGTTGTATTCACATTATTTTGTTATTTCAAGGTATGTTTTCGTTACACATCCCTCTGGTGTGCATCACATTTTCATGTCCTCCTCATCCTGATTAGCTAATTCCTGTGGCAGTATGGAGATAGGCGGCACTTAGGTCCACACATTTTTGTCCTTTTACATGAGCTAACATGCAGGTCAAACATAATTAGCAAAAATAGCTTAAAAGCTTTTCTATATTATTTTTAAATCTTAATACAAAATATAGGTATTGTCATGCTTTATTTCACAGATAACCATCTCTCTGACATAACAGTGAAAAGGGAGAAAAATCCTCAAATATGAGTTAGGAAGGTAAAAACAATAAAGATTTTATGAACATAATGGCAAAATATAGCAATTCTGATCAAACTTTATTATTCCATTCAATATCTCAAGTCATATTTTTTTTATTTTAAACAAATGAAATAGCATTAATATTTAAATAAAATTACAGCATAGTCTAGTCCAAGTTAAAATGGTCCTTATTAAGAGTTGCACTCTGCTAAAAATCAAGGCTATCCAGCTAATAGCCCATAAAGGAAAGAATTATAGTTTGTGATGTCATTCTATCTCTCAGTGAAAATAAGTGATGAGCGTTTGTGGTGTCTGAAGTCACTGTAACCTTGAGAAACAAACCTTGCCTGTTCATAAGGTTTCCATCAAAAACATTAGTTGCATGAAGATTTTGTCTTCCCCTCCAGGGAGAAAGCACTCCACAACCAATCATTCACATTCCTAGCAACTGCTTTCATGCAGCCAACAATCTACTATGTAGAAAACACATATATACATCAAAGGAACACACCTAAACATGCATATAAACCAGCGCTTGACAAATCCTGGGGCCAGGGAGTCATTGCTCCTAACATCACTAGTGCTGGTTCCTAACTTTTTTTGATTGTTTTACATAGAACCCTGGCATCTACATATTACCAGACTGGCTCCTGAATTGGTCTGTCTGGCTCCTAAAGTCTACATAATTGTGTCTAGCCCTGACATAAAAATCGTCAAAAAAAGTATACCTTTACACCGATCAGCCATGACGTTGTGACCACCTTAACTTGTTACTGCGCCTTTCTGACCCCCCCCCCCCCTTTTTTTTTTTTATCTGTACACTATAGTACTTGGGAGAGTGCAATAGGGCATTGTGTTCAAGTTGATAGCAAGTATTGTTATTTTTGCAAGATTTGTTCACACAAATCCTTTTTATTGTGTTGGTAGCCCTGACCAATCGATGCATGGACTCCACTAGACCTGGCGATCTTGGGAATTTGGAAGCTGAGTCAACAACTTGAACTTGTTGTTGTGTTCCTCAAACCATTCCTAAACCATTTTTGCTTTATCGCCGGGCGCATTATCCTGCTTAAAGAGGCCAATGACATCAGGGAATATTGTTTCCATGAGAGGGTGCGCTTGGTCTGCAACAATGCTTAGGTAGGTGGCACGTGTTAAAGTAACATCCACATGAATGAGAGGACCCATGATTTCCCAGCAGAACATTGTCTAAAGCATCACACTGCCTCCATCGGCTTGCCACTTATCAGTGGTTGTAATGTTATGGCTGATCGGTGTATCCACACACACCTTACAACTATAGCCATTTATCCTCCGTGTTAAAGGAACAAAGTTTTGAAAATAATAGTTGTTATTGATACTTAAAAGCCAACAATAGCGTGAAAAAAATGTTCTCTATCATTTACTGGAGTGGTATTGTTTTGCAGAAAAAAAGTACATTTTGGTTTGGTTACATTATTGTTATGTTCTCTTTTTGTATGCTGATAATGTGAGTGGTACCTGCTTCCATCCTGCTGAAAACTTCTTTGGCCCCAGGTTAAAAATGGTAATCTGAGAACTATGATATTAATGGAGCTCTGTACTCCCTCTTAAAGCAGAAATCAGATCAGCCAAACTTGCGAACATCATTATCATCATCACACATTTATACTTTCCAAGATATCCTCTTCTGGCTTACCTGAATGTCAGTGAGAAATAATAAGTAACGGATACTGCAGTGAGCTAAAACTGTCAATAGAGAAAAGATGTATCGCTGAATATGTGAATTGCTGCTGGCTGATTTAATTGCCCTCACATATTTTACCTCACGTGAGGTTCACATGCTCAACTTGGCATCTGCACAGGGCCAGTGCCTTCTATAGACAAGGTAGGTGCCAGCGTAGGGTGTAATTTTCGTGGGGTGCCCTCCCCCTTTTCCCCACAGGGTGGCATTGATGTTCAGTGGCGCTGCTCCCATCACAACTGACGAGTAGTCGAGTAGTGCCGCTTCACAGCCGCGCACAAGCACCTCCTACATCAGGCTCAGCATGTTACCGTCACTGACGAGAAGCGTCACTCCGGATCTACACAGAAGCCCCTCCTACATCAGACACTGTATGCTGGCACCATTTATTACATGCGCCGCTGTAGCCACTCTTTGGTAAAGATCTTCATGGTGGCAGCAGAGGCCCCGAATGTGTGATTGTGTATGTGACACTGTGAGGTTGTGTGTTTAACTGCATGTGACACTTGTGTGTAACTGCATGTGACGCTGTGTGATTGGGTGTGTGACTGCATGTGATGCTGAGTGATTGGGTGTGTGACTCCATGAGACGCTGTGTGATTGGGTGTGTGACTTCATGAGACACTATGAGATGGTGTGTGTATGTGACTGTATGTGACATGCTGTGTGATTGTGTGGGTAAGGTAACAAATAATAAAAGAGGTGGGATATAAGTGGGCGGGACACAAAGGGGGTGGGGCCAAGGGGGCAGCAAAGCTAGGTTTTGCCTAGGGTGTCAAACAACCTTGCACCGGTGCTGCATTGCACTACACAGAACTAGGTAGTATAGCTCCTCTCTGTGTCACAAATGAAAGAAAGTGACTTTCTCATAGGAAGGGAAGCTCAGGCAGGGTAGAATTTAGACTCCTATCATCATCTTTTTGTGTCCATCAAACATAGTAAGTGTGCAGAAGATGAGACAGCGAGTATACACACTGTAGAAGAAGAGGCAAGAGTCCTCCCGTAGAAACCTCTCTACCCAGAAAAGTGTGCTATAGTTCTGAGGTAAAAACCTGTGAACCTGTCATCACACAAAAGTACATTTTTGGTGAGAAAATACAGTTCTCGGTTTTATTGAAAATTGTATATATGCTAAGAACACAGTGTCGCGTTACCTGCTCTGGGAGGTGTAAGACAGACAGGACATAAATATTAACAGCATCAAAACGAAAGTCTAATGTCAGTTGTATTTTCATGAAATAACATTTCTACAGTGTCTTTTACTGTAGATTTTAGAGCCAAACTTCCTTAGGAAAAACTGCTGGATTACTTATGATACACTTTTTAGTTCTCTTGTAAACATACACAGTCTTCATTTATATTATCCAAGAATAAAAATGTAAAATAGCTGCTCAAATAAACACTTGTAAATACATTATGTTTAGTCACACATTTACTCTCCAGTATATATCAATTTAAACAATATTCACCTTCCCCTCGCTCTCTCTCAGTCCCTCCCCACTATTAGGGTTGCCACCCAGCACAAAAATTTGGCTTGATGCCAATGTTAAGTCACCAGCAACCCACTATAGTATCTTGCTAAGCCATTCACTATGCCATTATTTTGCCAATAAATATGCCAGTATTTTGTCACTCAATATCCTAGTATTTGGCCATTAAATATGCCAGAATTTTGACACTCTATATGCTTGTATTTTGACACTCAACATGCCAGTATTTTGCCACTCTATATGCCAGTATTTTGCCATTAAATATGCCAGTATTTTGTCACTCAATATGCCAGTATTTTGCAATTCAATTATACAATATTTTGTCACTCATATGCCAGTATTTTGCCACTCAATATGCCAGTATTTTGCCATTCAATATGCCAGAATTTTGCCACTCAATATGCCAGTATTTTGTCACTCATATGCCAGTATTTTGCCACTCAATATGCCAGTATTTTGCCATTCAATATGCCAGTATTTTGTCACTCAATATTTTGCTAGTTACATGCCAGCCTTCTCCCCCCTTCCCCGGTACTTACCTCCTTGCTGCTCTGTCTCCCGGCCGTCTCCTCCATGCAGTCTTACCTCCTGCAAGGTAACTTCACATCCGATCGCATTGATTTTTTTTTTACTTTTTGTTTCCGGTAGCCAGTGCGATCCGCAACCCCTGCACACCCCTCGAGATGCTGACACTGACTGTATCACCCAAACATTGTTTTTACTGTGTACATAGAGCACGTTATATACATTGTATTAGCAAAACTACAAACAAATGTCTAAATTAGGAGAAATATGTGTTTTAATTGTGTCTGTGGTGTCGCCTGTTTATGACATCACCTGTTGCGCGCTATTCAAATTAACTGCTTTTCAATGGGAAATGTGTAAATGACATACTGTGCCACAGGTGATGTCATAAATAAGGGCAGACCCCACATATACATTTTGCTCCTAATTTGCTTTTAGTTTTGCAAATACAATGTATAGATCATTTTATTATGCTCTACATGCACAGTAAAAACAATGTTCAGGTGATACAGTCCCTTTAATAAATAGTTTTCTAGAGAGCATGGTGAATATGCATGCAGAGTGCATTGCGCTTGATCCCACAATGAAAGATCTAGAAATAATATAAATGTTCTATTTTATTTTTTTTTTTTAACTTTCTTTAATCAAAAACAAAAGTTAAAACACATTGCCACAGTGTCAGGCAAGTCTAATATATGAATCTCCACATAGAATGGGAATGCTATCATTTCATGGACAGTTCTCCTTTAAAACACCATGGTACGTCTTCTGCAGAGAAGAACTGAAAACATAATAATGAAAGTTTGCTTCATGTATCTATTAATCAGAAAGTTTACTTTTTCCATTTAGCAGAATTCTTTTTTACCTATATTTTGGGAAATGTTGGCATGTTAGAAGAGGATACCCCTGGAGAGACTCCGGGATCATTAAGCTCTTCTGAACAAAATGGTGGAAAACGTTTGTTTTTGTTGCACACTGGATAATGAAAATGATATGTGAACAGTAAATCCTAATAATCTAATATTCAGCTACTAGTCTAGAAAGTGTTTGAATAGCTGAGAGTAGGTGTTTTGCAAATATAGTGCTTTATGTTTAAACATTAGCATGTATTCTAGTACAGTCACTGAGGTGTGTGACAGGAAGATACGGTGTTCTGGAATTACTAAACCTCGGAAACTAAAAACATGTGCGTTTCTTGCAAACCTTAGCCCTCTGTCCCATTGGTGCATTTCAGTGTGCGGTTGCTATGGTGATAGTTGCATAAAAATCTTTTTTACTTGAACTTTTCTTTTACAAGTATATGTACTTGTCCAAATCAATAACAGAACAATACCTCACAATGATAAGGCCGAATGAAACAAATAAATATTGTTGGTAAATATGTTTTCTGGATCTAGTCATGTGCCTTGACTATGGTCTGTTAGACGTACTGTAATAATTAGCATAAGCTTCAAGTAATTTGTTAAGGAAATATCATTTTACACTGAGGTAAAATGTTTCCAATTATCTTTCTATCAAAGATATTTCTTCTAGCAGGTTAGAAGGCATGTTAAATAATAACTTAACACATAAACCACTCCGCATCCAAATAAACTACTACGGGTAATTGGTCTCTACATCAAGCTTTTAATGCTGATTATTTGGTAATTATAGCTTATGATAACTGGGCACAATGTATGTTGTGCCAATCATTGCAAATTGGCACAGGAAATGTTGGAACATTTCACAAAGAAGAGCAACAAACAACTTGGATATATGGTTTGTATCCTACCTATATATAGGGTTGCCACCTGGCCGGTATTTTACCGGCAGGCCGGTAAAAAATTGGCTTGGGGCCAATGTTAAGTCTATGGAGGAAGTAGCTTGGCCAGTATTTCTTTGTAGAAAAGGTGGCAACCCTACCTATATGGCGTGTGTTATAGATAGTAAATAGTAATATGGACATTATTCTAGGCAAATTGTTATTATTCACAAACATATTTTTCTAGCTTTCCCTCTGTGCCTGCAGCATAGAACTAATATAGAAAATCTGTACAGTAAAAGAAGCAGTAGCAAATCTGTATGTTAAAAAATAAAACCAATAGAAAATATCTATATGAAAAAAACAACAATAGAAAATCTCTATAGTAAAAAAGATTGAGGAAAAACTGCATAGTCCCAATCACACCATGCACTCCAATTTGTGGCATAGCTGCAGTTTATAACGAGTTTATGAACAATATTCAACATAGAGAGGTCTACTCAGTAAAGAAGGAATTGAGACAGAAACTTAAAGGGACTGTATCACCTAAACACTATTTTTAGTGTGAATGTAGAGAATAACAAATAATTGAAAATTCTCTGTACATTGTATTAGCAGAATTGCAATCAAATGCACAAATTAGGAGACAATGTGTTTGAAATGTGTCTGTGGAGTGTCCTGCTTATGACAAAACCAGTTCATTTGCATATCAAGCCACAAGTGATATCATAAACAATAGACTCACAGACACATTTAAAACACCTTCTTCTCCTAATGTAGGAGTTTGCTTGCTGTTTGCACTGGAGAATTTTTCCATTGGCCTACATTTTGAAATTCCCCACAAGTCTCTCTTCATTGAGTAAACTCACTTCATTTCAGAATGTACAGCTATATGAAATGATCTATTGCAAGGCTCTATAGATATTTTTTGCATTGAAGGGTGCACTTAATGGTTCACTTTGATCAAATGTATTACATAGAAACATAGAATGAAATGATATTGACTTTTTATTTGGTGTAGTGTGTTGCATTATGCATGCTCTACTATTGCATATTCCTTTCAATATTGGAGCAGGCAACACAAAAAAGCAGGTCCCACCTCTTGCACCAGGAGCATAACTAGAAACCACAGCACCCGGGTGTGAAAATTCCCCTGGGGCTCCCCCTGCTGCTTGATTTAACAAAGCAACATATCCCACAGTGCCAGCTTTTCCCTCCAACAGCTTGTCTGTGCCAGATTTGCTACCAAACAGTTTTATGGGCCAACTTTGTTCTCAAACAGCTTGTCAGTGCCATATATGATCCCAAACAGCTTGCTATTTGCTATCAGTGCTATTTTTGCCCCAATCAAACTGACAGTGCAGTTTTTGTCCCCAAACAGCTTGCTAGTGCCGTATGTCCCCTAAAAACTGCTTGCCTGTGCCATATATATCCCCAAACAGCTTGTCAGTGGTCCTCGGGCAGCATGTCAGTGTTGTCTTTGCTGCAAATCAACTTGCCAGTGCCATCTTTGTCCCCAACCAGTTTGCTATCAGTTTTTCTGTTCCATTTTGTCCCCAAACAACTTGGCAATGCCATTTTTGTCTTTAAACAGCTTTTCAGTTTCATTTGTTGTCATCAAACATCTCGTCAGTGCCATCTGTGATCCCCACCCACGTTTGCCAGTGCCATCTTTGCCCCTAATGATCTTGCCAGTGCTATATGGTCCCTTAGAACAGCTTACCTGTCCCATTGTTGTCCCCAAACAACCTGTCAATGTCAAAGTTTTCATGGTAATGAATGAGTAATGCAAATAAAAACTCATAAAACATTAAAGGGAGTTTTTTTTTTTAGTTTTTTTTACTGTGAATGGAAAATGGTGTAAACATTGTGTTAGAAGAATTGAAATTAGGAGGACAATGTTTCAAATGTGTCTCTGGATTCTTCTATTTATGACATTACGTGTAGCTTGTTATGAACTGTGTTTCAGTGGGAAATGTTTAATTTGTAAATCAAACATTTAAAATCAATTTGTGCATTTGCTTGCAGTTCTGCTAATTCAATGTATAGACCATCATTTTGTAGAATAGATCATCATATGTTACTGTTATGCAAACACACAAACAGAGTTGTGACTACAACATGAGGACATGATCATATTTGTTTCTTGCACTGATGTCCATGAACTAGATCAAGTTTATTTCCACAAGTTAACACGTTCAATGGAAGAAAACAAATCTACCTTGAGGCTACTTTATAATGTAACTTCAATGCAGGAAAAAAGTCATCTTAATTCTAAGGAGTTTACTATGATCAACTAAACTGTAAAAATCAAGTTTTAATAACCCAGCTGGAGAAGTTTTCCATTTCTGCTGTCATTATTAAATAATATTATTCAGTTATATTTGGCATATCCTTGAAATAGAATAATCTGGTGTAAATCCAGACCAGTCACCAGACCCTGCTGCGGTGTGCTTACCTTCTACATTCTTTTTATGTAAGTGACTGACTGTCTCTCTGTGTGTTTATGTGTGTGTATGTGACTGACAGTGTGTGTGTGTGTGTGTGTACATGACAAACTCTCTTTGCGTGTGTGTATTTCACTCACTGTCTCTTTGTATGTGTGTGTTTGTTTGTGTGAATGTGCCATTGTCTATTTTATATATATTTTTATAGTATATTTTTTTTGCTGGCTTCAAAAACAAAATTACATTTCACACATTGACAGTTATATACTTGGGGGCAAATGTATGGATTTTGGATAGAAAATTGGCTTAATGATAGAATGCAATTGGTCCTTGGGACCAAGGTTTTAAGTGGAGTACCTCAGAGGTCTGTTTTAGACCTTTTAATTTGTGTTGAATGCCATGTCTCAGTGTTTGCTGATGGCACAAAATAAGGTAAGGCCATACAGTCAAAGCTTGGTGTTTTTTTCTTGGCAGGAAGTGAAAGGCTTCTTAATCGTGTGTGGGATAAGGCTATCCTAGATATAAGATAAGGCCAGGGACTAATAAAAGTATTTAGAAAATTGGGCAGACTAGATGGGCCAAATGATTCTTATCTGTCGACACATTCTATGTTTCTGTGAAAGGTCCTCTCCTGGTGAAATGGTACCAATCAAACCACACTGTTTGGTCATTTTACACATGACCATAAACTTGTTTGGATTTAATTTGCATGTTTCAGGGGCACATGGATGCCACTGTTTTACATACATCTTTGTGTCTCTGTTATCTGTGCCATGTATGGGGAATGCTTTAGTGGTTATGTGGGTATAATAATAATATTTTTTCATAATTTTGGAAATAGAATTTCACTAGTTATCTTGATATATAGGCTTCATACTCTTTATATACAGTTTGATATACTTCTGCCAACGCTTTTTAAAATAAATAGAAATCAATTAGTGGGTCTAGGACTCTTCTTTGCCGCGGCTTCATCGCTGACAGTTCAGTGCGGCAGTTAGAACGCTGAACTGTCAGCAATGAAGAATAGCGCGGCCATTTGATCGCAAACGCGGCTATGTAAGAGCTGACAGTTCAGCGCTGAACTGTCAGTTCTTGCAAATGTAAAAGTAAAAAGAAAATAACCCCCCCTAATAAATGATTCCCCCCCCCCAAAGTGCCCCCCAAACCCCAATACTAAAATTAACACCAAAACCCCAATACTAATACTAACCCCCGACCCCTAATACTAACCCCTAAACCCTAATACTAACCCCCGAACCCTAAAAAACTAATTCTAACCCCCTAAACCCTAACCCCCTAAACCCTTACTAAAATAAACTAAAATAGATAAAATACTAAAATAAACTTACCTTTAGCGATGAAATGTCCCGCGATAATCTCCCGCAACGAGCTGTCGTGTTGAAGTGTCCCATCCCCCCAATTAGTGGTGTAAGGATTTATCTTTAAACAATGGTTCTAATATTCACACAAATTGTATCCTCCAAATGCATCTAACTGCTTTGTGGAAAAATAATCCTTGGCACCTAATTAATAAATGATGGAAGTATATATTTTCTAAGTGAAAATAGATATAAGTTTTGTGTCTGCTTAAGGAGTTACAGGCTTGTGCCACAGCACCCATAAGTTAGTTCTAGACAGGGCGGTCTTTAGTGTTGAGACCCTGGACAAGCCTCTACACCTTCTCCTCACTCTTCTATCACTAGTGCCCTTTCATTAATCTCCCTGCAGCTCAATTCCTTTCTCTGTGCCCTCACTTCCCCTCAAAACTCACATTCCCTTCATCCCCAGCATAACATTTCCTAGTCCTTAAAGCCACCAGCAACAGAGCTATAACTTCCCTAGCCCCAGCACCATGCTTCATAGTTTCCTCTCCCACCTCAATACTATGAGTCTCTCACAAATTCACAGTCTCCATTTCCCCCAGCACCACAGACCCCAGTGTCTTTACCCCCTATCCCTATTCCTTTCTCCCCTAGCATCACATCTACTATCTGCCCCATAGCATCACTGTCCCCATTTGTTTTGATCCCCCATTTCACAGACCATACTCACCTCTTCTCCTTCAGGAGCACAGTTCCCATTATCTTTTCCCCCAGCATCACTGTCCCAACTCTACTCTTCTCCCAGAACCATGTTACATACTCCAGTTTTCTCAGCACTTACTAACTGTAGTTTGCCCAGCACAGCGCCGTAGTCCTTACTCCCAACTGCCCATGACAGCACTAGATCCTCACTGCCCTTTCCCCAGCTCCACAGACCACGCTTGCTTTTTCATCCCAACATCATGGTTTACACTCACCTCTGGGTCCTTGAGATTGGAGGTGAAGGAAAATGTTAGTGCTGCAACTGTTGGGCACAAGGGACTGCCTCTGCGTCTCCTGGCCAACAGGGTAGCTGCGCCATTTTGTCCTTTGGTAAGGATAGCTCTGGTTCTATATAATTGGTACCTTCAGTACGCCAGTTTTTGTGGACTACATTGTGCATAATGCTCAGTGTACTGAATATGATGAGAAATTCAGTCAATAGCAGCTGAATTCCCAAAAGTCAGTCATCACAGCCCTTGATCCAGCAGTACTGGGAGGGTAATCCTATTTGTCTCTATTCAATGTCCAGAGTTAATAACCAGTGATAGGTGATAACAGAGCCCATCATTTGCTCTACAGCATTACACAAGCAGTGAACAAGTCATAATTCATCAGCAATGTTAATGTGTAAAAAAAAATATTTATATTTTAATAAATCACAGTTCCAATAATTTACAGTTTCAAGGAGAGAATTTTAAACAAACGCATCTTAATTACTAGTTGAAAATCACCCATTTCAATAATTAGGTACTTCTACAGTGAATAATGCAATATCGGGTGTTTATCTTTTTTTTTTCTTCTTCTGTTTAATAAGAAGTGGATGACGTGTACTTTTATCAACCAAATGAGCCATATATTGTTAAAGGATGACTTTAATAATTGTTTATTAAACTAGAGACATACTCTGCAGCACAGTGATTGTTATCAGTAATAGATTTAATAATTGAGGAATATGATTTTTGTTTACTATTAATGGCATGCAGGGTATATTATGTGAAATTATATATATATATATATATATATATATATATATATATATATATATATATATTATATAAATATTGTTTGCCACACATTATCTTGTAAAAAAAAAATAAAAATGGTCAGTTACAATTTGTTGGGAAACATGTTTATTGTTGGATGGATTTTTTTTTTTTTTTTTTTACAAAAATAAAAATGTATTTTTTTTGTTCTGGACAAATGTCAGAACTCCACAGTATCCACTCTACGAGGAAACATGTATTTTCATTTACACAGTACCAAAACTTGAAGCATATTTTACAATAAAAAAAAATGCAGGCATAGTTGCAGAATTCTACAAAACCCCAATCGCATTATTGGGGAGGTTCTGAACTTTGGTGTACAGCTAATATCTTATTTGGTTGGGATAACAGTTGATCTCTGAAGCATATATTGCTTTATTATGTGCTGACTCCAAAGTGTTTGACTTCATATATATGTGAAAATATTATATGTATATATGAACTTATGTAAATATAGATGGGTTTATCAGTCTCCGTGCAGATTATTCTATCAAACATTAATGCATTGCTTTTCATGTCACATTATTTGTAATTTCTGCAAACATCCAGTTTTTATAACCCGTGTCCCATTTGAACACGACACGTCATTTCAATGTTGACTAGGAAATGGTGACATCCAGTGGCATTTAGGGGAGTAGCAGTCACTTCCTTACACAGGTTGAGCATCCCTTATCTGAAATGCTTGAAAAAAGAAGTATTTTCAATAACAGATCATTTTGGGTAACAGATTACATCTGCTAATCTGATTTGCATTACATCTGTAAAACTGCTTATCATTACATTCACATCTCATTATAAACATTTCAGCCTTCATCTGTACAACTGTTTCTCTAGGTGCAGTGAGCTAATGACCCACACATCTGCATCTGATTACATATGCAAATCTGCAAACATTTACATTCACATCTCATTACATATTTAAATGTACATCTCATTACATTTGCATCTCATTTCATCCGCATCTCAATACATCTCTAAATTTGAGAAAATATGCATCTCCAAATATCTCTAAAAATATGCTGCTTATTACATCTGCAAATAACATCTCATTACACCTACAAGGCTGCTTCTCATTACATATACAAGTCTGCATCTCATTACATCTCCAAAGGTGGAACTCACTATATCCACACATCATTACATCTTCAAATTAGCATCTCATTTCATTTACATCTCATTACAGCTGCAAACCTGCATCAAATGACATTTGAATATCATTACATCTGTAAATATGCATCTCATTACATCTGAAAATCCACATCTAATTACATTTGCATCGCATTACATACATTCTGCCTTCAATGACCACTAGTTTGCATCAAAAACAGACAGTACTAAAATGGCCTGTCATATATATATATTATATATATATTACAGCCACATCTCATTTCATCTGCAAACCTGCATATCATTAAATCCACATCTTATTGTATCAGTACAACTGTTGTTTCTCTGGGCACAGTTAGCTAGGGACCCATGTCTGTGCTTATTCTGTTAACTTTTTAATGGCAAAAAATGGTGCGCAAGCCACTTCTCACCAAAAACAGACATTGCTGAAATAGCCTTCTCTAGGTGCAGTGAGCTAAGGACCCATTTTATCCTGTTTTCTCATGGAGACAAAAAAGCGGTGTAAACCACTTCTCACCAAAATAGACAGTACTGCAATAGCCTGCCCTATAAAATATTCAGGAACCTGTTTTCACTCAGTCACCATTTCACAGGAGAGCATTCCATTATCATCATCATCATCAGAATAATCCAAATCATAATAATCCCATAAAGCAGTCTAGATCCAAACTGCATGGCAAACCTCCTCCGTAAAACTGTTGTTTCTCTAGGAGGAGTGAGCTAATGACCCACAAATCCGCATCTAATTACATTTGCATCTCATTACATTTGCATCTCATCTACATTCACATCTCAAGACATCTGCAAACTCGCATCTCATTACATCATCTGCAAATCTGAACCTCATGGAGTTTATTTTGACTCCACACCAAACACAAGTTCCCCGACCAATACGATTGTCAGACTCTGATCGCCTTCTGGTCACCAAGGACATTTTGAACTTGGAAACGAAAAGTCCTACCCGGCTTTGTCACCAACCTTTTCCTAGTTTCCAAGAAAGGTGGAGGGGTCTGTCTGGTTATCAACCTAAAACCCCTAAACACATTTGTGGCATACCATCATTTCAAGATGGAGGGTATTCACTGCCCCAGGGACTTACTTCTGATCTGCAACTAGATGGTCAAGTTAGACCTACAAGATGTTTACCTGATGGTACTGATAACATCAACGCAATTCCAATGGGGTTCCTGAATGTGGCACTTCATGTGCCTTCCCTTTGGGCTGTCTTCAGCACCTTGGTGCTTCATGGAAATACTAAAGCCCGTGCCATCATTTGGCAATCTTTATAAAACGGTATAGAATTGTGTGTATTTTCAATGTTTAATGTGTGAACATATAGTATATTTAATATAAATATGTTTAATTTCTTGTTTTTCTTTAGTTTTGTTATGTGAAGGTTTTGTACTAAATACATAGAAAAAAAGAAAGATCAAATAAGTGAAAAAAAATCAATCATCTTGGTAATACTGGGTCCCAAATTCTTTCTTCTATAGCTACAGCTTTTTGGCACTTTTGCCTTGCCCACCATATTTCCGTATGGGTGGAACACATCCCAGGCCTCTCCAATTGCGACGGTGATTGGAACTCATGTTGTTTACGGGACTCCAGCGATTTGCGTTTGGGCCTTTAATTGTGGGATCCACTCAGTATAGATCTGTTTACTTCCCGACTGAATACCCAACAAGCTATGTTCTTCATCTGGACACTCTGGCGATAGATGCCTCCAGATTTGGCCACCAGGCAGACTTTATGCATTCCCTCCATTCTGCCTGGATATCCAGCAGATTCCAGCTGTAAGACAGCCACTTGCTCTTCCTGGAATACCGTATTTGCTAGATTATAAGACGACTAAAAACTAAAAGCCTGAATATAAGACTACCCTATAGGAAAAAAAAGTTTAACTTGTATATATGTAAATTGCTTTTTAAGATTTAATAAAAAATTGATATTATACAAATGCATTTCTTGTTTTTATTTCCTTGCGGCCTCTCTCCCCCCCCAGCGTAGTCTCTCTCTCTATCTCCCCCCTCCCTCCCCTAGTCTCTCTCTCTCTATCTCCCCCCTCCCTCCCCTACTCTCTCTCTCTCTATGTCCCCCCTTCCTGCCCTAGTCTCTCTCTCTATCTCCCCCCTCCCCTAGTCTCTCTCTCTCTCCCCCTCCCTCCCTCCCCTAGTCTCTCTCTCTCTCTATCTCCCCCCTCCCTCCCCTAGTCTCTCTCTCTCTATCTCCCCCCTCCCTCCCCTAGTCTCTCTCTCTATCTCCCCCCTCCCTCCCCTAGTCTCTCTCTCTCTATCTCCCCCTCCCTCCCCTAGTCTCTCTCTCTCTCTCTCTCCCCCCTTTCCCTGGTGGCTAGTGGGGGTAGCTGGGGGATGTCTGCACGATATGTGCAGACATCCTCCATGCTGCCCGACACCTCCGTCTATAATGACTGACAGCTGGTCCGTCATAATAGACGGAGGTGTCGGGCAGCATGGAGGATGTCTGCACATATCGTGCAGACATCCCCCAGCTGCCCGCTTTTCCCTGGTGGCTAGTGGGGCAGCAGAGGATGTCTGCGCGACGAGCGCAGACTCCCCTGCTGCCGCCCTGCACGATCGCCGGGACTTCTGTGACGAAAGCGGAAGTACCCGGCTTCTTCATAGAAGCCCCGGCGGTCGTGCCGGGCGGAAGCAGGGGAGTCTGCGCTCATTGCGCAGACATCCCCTGCTGCTAGAGAGGGGGATCCAGGTCCCCTGCAGCTCTGCTGGGGACCTGGATCCATGTCTTATAGTCTGACCTCAGTTTGAGGTCAGATTATAAGACGACCTCGAATGTAACATATCGGTTTATCTCCTGTCACCTCCTAACTTAAATCTTCTTTTTTTGCATTTCCTAGTCATGTTTTTTTATTTCCCTCCATTTTTGTAATTTGAGCTATCTTGCTATACATTAGTGATGCTGCCATGGCTTGGCCAGGAATATGCCCATACGTACTGTCATTTTATTTACTGGGCCTTCCATCCATGGCAGCATCAGGTTTTCCTCCTCTCTTGCTTTTTTCTTTTCTGAAGTTTTTCTAAGAATTAAATAGTAAGGCTGAGGAGTGTAGAGGAGAGGGAGCCTCTATCTCCAGCTTAGTTATTTTTTTTTAGTTTTATTATTTTCCATAATCCAAGTTTAAATTGAGTATCAGGATGAAGCTAAATAGTTTAAAAGCAAGTACCACAAAGTGAAAGACAATAAGCACCCAACCTATGCCTTGTACTGATGCGAAAATGGACTCTTTCACCTAAATATTGTTACATCTGTGCATGTACAAAATAAATAAAACAATTATCTATATATTTTGTTAGCCAGATCGGAAGCAAATGCACAGATTAAAAGAAAAATGTGTTTTAAATGTGCGGTGTCTCCGGTTTCTGACATCACCTGTAGCTTGATATGCAAATAACACTTTTCCCACTGAAAACATAAACAGGAGACACCTTTAAAACATATTTTTTCTTTTAATAAGTGAATTTTTTTTCTCTTAATATATGCATTTACTTTTTCTTTACTGTACATGATACAGTACTTTTACCCTGTAGGTCAACTCTCAAAGTGCTTCTCTCCTTCCCCAATTTCTTTTGCACCAAGAATTCAAGTAAAATGGTGCACAGAAGATTTTCTGATTTCCCCAGCCAGCAATTTTTTTTTTTTTTTTTTAAGTGCAAGTGCCTCTGCTGGCGCACTGTGCGGTCACACACCTGGCAGGCCGTCCCTGCTAATGTTCATCTTGGATCATGACATTTACAGGTGGCTATAATTGAAAGTGATACTGTAGTCCAGGGGTGGGGAACTACATCTTCCATATTGCTCTTTCAGCTAAGAGGCCAGAAGAGGAGTATGGGAAATGTAGCGCTTTAACAACTAGATGGCCGCAGGTTCCCCACCCCTACTTGTAGCACCTGTTCAATAGGTTCGCCATCACTGTAGGTAGAACTTGCCCATTAATAAACTGTATGCTTTATAATCTTGCAGCAGTGGAGTGCTAGGGGGTTCTTTCTAGTTTATTTCAGCATTTGTTGACCTATAACTGCCATGGTCCTGAATTTGCCAGCATCCATCCAGCTCATATCATATAAATGAACAAGTAGCGACTTGTTGACTGCTATTAAGTTAATGACCATAAATATAAATATGTTTAGTCTTGTGGTTTGTGTGATTAAACCCAGCAAAATAAAATATATGATAGGAACCATCTTGTGTTCTAATGATTTTTTGTCATTGTGAGAAGGCTTGATTTGCATGCCATTTTTAAAATCAGAGACGAGTTGTTTCTTTTTGTTTGTGATTGTACGGCATGAAAAGTGTTAAACATATATATACTTTGGTTTTTATCATTTATCTCATCTATTGTAATTCCTTTTAGAAACTTATCAGCCAAGGATATCTGCAAGGATGGGTGCGCCCTCAGCTTGGTAATTACACATGTGAATGTTAATACAATTTTATAAATAGGTCATTTTATCAATGGCCCAGCAACCTTCATGCTTTACTGTGAAGAGTTTCAGTTGATCCAGTTGCCAAGTGTTTTTCACTCCTCGTGCAGTGATACCATCGTTTTATAGCTCTGTCCCAACTCTGCCTCACCCCATTATGTGACAAATGGTCACATCTCTAGAATGTCACAGGATTTTTATTTTACTAATTATCATTTTTGGTTCACTGCTGTGGACAGAAATCTTAAATGAAGACACTTTAAAACAGTGTGTTGTTTTATGTCAGCAATGTTGCAATCAAAGCATGAAGAAAAGTCAGAAAAAAGGAAAAATGTCCAGCTCATCAAATGCACGTCAAATAAAAATCATATTATACATATATAAATGTGTTATATTGCAGTGCTCCCATGGCTCCCGCAGAGCCACCAGGGCATAAGATATAGCTACTGCATTAAAGCAGACGATTGGCGAGATCTCGGAACTCACCTTGAAATCCCGCTTGTGTCATGTCAAGGGTAGCAAACTAATGGAATTTAAAATTCTAATCATACTAATACAACAAATACATATAAAGGCACAGATTTAATCATTTTACGTCACTGAGGTTTATATTTATGCAATTAAGTTTCGATTGTAGTAGAGTTAAAATGATAGTGACTAACCAAGGTCATTGTAGTGTGGAACACTTGGTTTTAGTTTCAGATGCTAACTAGAACTTCTCTACCTAATTCACCTGACAATGTGCATTGTGGATGACGACACCTACTCATAGGGTGTAAAGAAATGTTCTGTAAAGGTATAATTTATTTAGCCAGTTGCTGCTGATATTGCATGCACTGCGTATAGTTAGAATTTTACACTTTATCTAAAAAAGACCATGTTATCCATACATTTATTCAGTCAAATCAAAACATTTTATAGTATAAACCATCTGTTCACACATGATCATGGACTGATGCGAACACTCAGTTTGGTGTCATTATATTTTTATTGCTTTGTCAATTACTTTACCCCTCATTTCCCCACAAAACCCCCCACAAAAGATGGAATGTCACATTTATACAGTATATACACTATGTAAATTCATTGACACAAGAACACGCAGGCTAATAATCACACTTGTAACCCTGGCAATTGTCAGATAATCCATTGTTTTGGGCGTGGGCTGCCTGCTTTTATCACATGCATACAGTAAGTTAGAAAAATGTTTGTGTGGCAGAAAATTCCAAGAGGTCGGAGATTAAATATGATGCTTTATCTACACCAGATGTTGGCAGATATTGTAGATAAAAGACATTTTTTTTTTAAGGCTCTAGATTTTTTTCAGGTAAAATGCAATGCTTTCTTTTCTAGTTGACACATTGATGAGTTATAGTGTAGATAAAACTTGTGGCTGTGAGGGTGCAGAGGGAAGGGAGAAAATTGGAGGGAAAAGTGCTGATGGTCCCACAGGATAAAAGTTTGGTTTTGATCTACAGGATCTAGTGATTGTAGGATTTAGGCAGCATTTGACTTTGATTTATTACTCAGCCCCTCAGCTTCACAAGTCATCACACCTGACAAGGGCACAGAGTGTGGTGGTAGAATAGTGAAAGACACACTGATATTTCAATTTTTTTTACCACAATCACTTCAAAGGTCTTTAGAGTTCTGGGATTGACAAGTATTATGAAGGTAGTTGGCAAACAGTCTGGCTGATGATGAAAGGAAAACAGCACAAAGCTGCACCAGCCGGGGTGTAAATCTTGCTCCCTATTCTTTAATCCTGCTGCTTTTTTTTTTTAACCAGAACTCATGTGTTAACCGAACCTTTTCTCAACATCTTCTCCTATGCATACTTGCAGAGGCACTCTGTGGATTGTGGAGCAAGGCTACAGTGGTAGCCCAGCTGTAGATAGACTACAACTCCCATTACTCAAAGGCAGGAATTTTAGTTTGTCTACAAGCTCCACCATTTGGGGCTACAATTCTCTTTGTACTAAGCCAGCTTCCACAATGCTGGATTCAAATTCCCATCATTTTTAGCTACACCCGAATGTTGCAATTAAAAAAGTTCATAAGATTACTCAAAGTGAACTGCATCGATAGCAGCTTGAAAGTTAGGCAAGCTAGGAAATCTTTCCAACTTGGCTAGGATTGGCTGATTTTTGTAGTTCACTTGTCAGCTCATACACAGTGAAAAGCCCCCTTTGTTGCTGGAGTATGGAGTACTACTCCCATGACCTCACAACTTTAATCACACTCTACTTCTCAGATGGTACATAGTTATAGCTGATCAACTCTTCATGATGGCTGTTATACGATGGTCTTATGTTGGCAAAGGGTGCTGGTCCAAGGATACATAAATTATAGTTGTCACCTCCACCTATACACACAAATGAGCCCTCTGTTTTGTTTTAAGATGCTCAAGAGAGCATACATCTTGCATAGTGGACAGAACCGCTTTCATTATCCGAACCAAACAATGTCAAGAAGGTGGATGCAGGAGATTAAATATGCAACAGGAAAAAGGAGAACCAATCTTGAATTGTGTCTGAAATCTAGACATAAAAAAATCATCTTTGGAGGTGAAGTGCTTTATAAACTAACCACACAGTGCTTGGACATAAAACCCTTAAACATAAAGTAGGCAGCCAACTTGGGTAGAGTGCATTTGTGTGAACATATAGTAATTCTAACACTATTATTAGAATTACTAATTTTGAAAAACGACCAAATTATTTTTGTATAATTGAACTTTGCAAATATTGTGGATGAAGCCAAACTGACACACCAACATAATGTATTTCTGGTCTTTCTTTATAATATATGCATCCATACCCTAGAACCTTCAAAAACCCATGTGGAAACTGTTGCACAAGGGGAAATTTTAATTTGATATAACATTATTTGTTCAAAATGTCTTCTAAAGCATTCATTTTACAGCAAAACAATTGTTCTTTTTTCATTTTTTTCTACATTGTCCCTTACATAGTTGACATATGATCGGAAAAAAAAGTCCTCATCTGTTTGTGATGTATGTGGGGTGACCCCCATAGTGCAAATGAACAACACAAAATCCGTTCCAAGCAGGGATTAGTGGTCATGAGGAATATACAGACAATAAGGCATTTTCTTAATTTCCAGGTGTGCCAGGCACTTAGAATTAAAATGTATTTCACTTTTGTCTCCAATGGATGATCTGTAGAGGTCACCTATACTTTGCACAGCATATAATCCACAGTGGTATCCACGATTCAAGTCTATGGTGATTCCATGAAAACAAGATACACCGTTGTCTGTTGGCATTTTTCAACAAAGTGGTAAAAATAGGCTTCTTTTGTTTGGCATTACCACCAAAGATCAAATGGATTAAGCTCAAGGTAATCCCCCCCATCCAAATCCGGATGTTTATGAGTTAATTAACTGCATAGAACCATTGGGTTTCTCCATACGATAAAGAAAAAGTGTATTGGGAACTGATTGGTTTTGGTGGCAGGTAAATTAAAAGTCGTCTTCGCACAAAATGACCATACTTATAAGGACTTGGAAAGTCTTGTTATTTTATTTCTGGTGTGGCAAGCATCACTGATATTCTTCTCTTGGTCTTTCTATTGACTCTACTATCATCTCACCTGAGAGATTTCTTTGGTCAAGCATAATAATGTCTTCAGCTTTTTTTTGTTGTTGTTCCTGTTCAATATGTCTGTCATTAGAAGATGAAGCATATTTGTGTTCTGTAGCAATCGTACATGCTTAGGCAACAAATAAAAAATAAAAAAACACTTTTAGGCAAAATCCCATATTGCTCATGGTCGTTTCGTTAGTACATGATGATCACCAAAATAGTATATCCTTATTAATTAACTCACAGGTATGGGACAATGTCTTTATCTCAAGGGTAAAAAGAATCAGGCAAACTGCACCAAATTTATCAATAAAGGTCTGCTGGTTCATATGACTCCATCTAAGATGATGTCCACAGGTCATAGACTCATGGGTGTGTCTTCCTCCATTGGCTCTTCCTGGGGACCACTGTGGGAATAAGATTAGGCTTTTATATGTATAGAATTCTTACTTGTTTTCTTAGGCAGCTACTATTTTCTTAATGTCTAATCTTAAAGCAAATTATCACTGAAACAATTACTTTTAGGGAATACAGTGATTTAAACATTCCAGCTATAAACGTTAGGCATCTGAATAGACACAAATAGTTATAAAGTGGCAGGAGCTTGGTGATTTATTATTGCAAATATCCCAGGCCCTTAGAAGATTAAAACAAACCCATCTTAACCCAACTAATCAAACAGAAGGCTCTAAAGCAACAAAGAGATGCCGCTGAGGTATCTATAACACTGAATGTGGTCACTGGGAGAACAGATTCAGTCTGTAAAACATCCTTACCTGTTCACAGCTGCTGCCATAGAGCCCCTTCCCACCGAAAGAGAAGCTAAAGCTGTCACAGTTTCCACCTCATCCCTGTCATGTTTCTGTGCCTCCAGGAGTGAATAGCCAAGTTTTGTTGCAAACCGCTTGACAGAAGTCCAGTATTTACCTTTTAAAAAAAATCATAAAATCCATATTATATTGCTGGAATGCCTGTCAGGAGACAACAATATGAATGTTAATAACTTCTGGATCATTATTTCTGGCTAATGGACTTAAATGAGACAAACTATTTATGCTTGAGTCATATAGGGAGACCTATTATTAATGCGACCACTGTGGGCACACACAATGCAAACACAATGCTATAAGGACTCAGGAATGAAATGAAAGCCACTGTGGGGACACGGTGTGCTCACTGTTAAAGATTGACATGATAGACTGCAGAACTGTCAATATATGCACTTGGAGTGAGATACACAGGAATGGGCGAGAGGGATGTAATTATGGTACAGAAACCCTAGGGACAATTCAATAAAGTGAACTGAAATAATCAGGCAGTAATAGCAGAGTTGGAAAACATCTCCAGACTTGTGTATCTTCCAACTCTGCTATTAAAGCCTGATTTAATGGATCATTTTGGAAGCACCAGCCCTATGAATGTTCTACATTAACTACATCCAATGTGTGCAACTTGCTCTTGTTGAATATAGTTAATGTAGAACATTTTATAAGACTGGAGCTGCCAAATTGACCTGCTCAAAGGTGCTGCCGAAATGACCCAGTCCGAGTGCAATAGTCCCTCCCTCACCTCGCAGTGTGAACTACATTTCCCATAAGACCTCGCTTTAATCCTACGGCACTCAGCAAGGTGGAAGAAAGGAGCTTCAAAACAGGACTCAAAGAAGGTGAGCATCCCTTATCTGAACCAACCCTTATCCAAAAAACAACCTAATTCTGATTTTGGGTCATTTCGGATAATGGATTTTCGGATAAGGGATACTCAACCTTTATCTTATTCTTATGTTTCCATAAAAAGTTATAAATTATTTTAATTGTCTATTTTTATTTCATTACTTGGCACAATGTTTTGGGATTTTGGAAAAGGAACTTACTGTAAAAACAGAAACGTATACACAGATTTGATACGAAGCAGACAATAACATTAGGATTGTAAAAGGATCAGTGCCATTAAGGAATAATTGTGCTTTAACTAAAAGATAAAAGTTAAAGGAGAGCACAGTTTGTTATTATATCCTATAAAAACGGAATGGAAATGCACAGCATGAAAATAAATCTACAGTCTGTGCTAGTTAGAGTGCAAACAAATACACACCAAACCGAATCTACAGTCTGTGCAAGTTGGAGTGCAAACAAATACACACCAAACCGAATCTACAGTCTGTGCTAGTTGGAGTTCAAACAAATACACACCAAACCGAATCTACAGTCTGTGCTAGTTGGAGTTCAAACAAATACACACCAAACCGAATCTACAGTCTGTGCTAGTTGGAGTTCAAACAAATACACACCAAACCGAATCTACAGTCTGTGCTAGTTGGAGTTCAAACAAATACACACCAAACCGAATTTACAGTCTGTGCTAGTTGGAGTGCAGGCAAATACACAGCAAACCGAATCTACAGTCTGTGCTAGTTGGAGTGCAGGCAAATACACACCAAACCAAATCTACAGTCTGTGCTAGTTGGAGTGCAAGCAAATACACAGCACCGAACTGGTATCTATTGCGTTTCCTGAATGGCATCATGTGCAAATGTTCTAATGCTGGTTAAGCAAAGTGACCATCGCCATTTTTGTTATGATTAAAGGATCTGTAAAATAATTGTCTTATTTATATAGCCAGAGGGTACACAGTTGTTTAAAAGGAGGACATGAACCCAGACAAGGACTGGAAAGGAATTGTGAGAGTTGAAACTCACCAACAGTTGGGTTCATACTCACAATATAGAAATATTTATTGGATCTAACAGCATAAAGAGGCCCTAGCCATTTTTAAAAGGGATTTCATGTTTTTAGCAAGAAGGCTTTCAAGAGGAAATCCCTCTTTTGGAAATTCAGCTATTTAACTCATTGGTGGCAGAGATATTATTTAATGCACGTTTGGGCTGAGACACAGAAGCATAATTAAAATAATTTACTTAGTTGAAAGGCAGTTTATTAATTCAACTAAAGCGAGTGATTGGAATATGAATGTACGCAAGATCGGATTATAGGTGGAACAAAAAAACAGCTACAGAGTTTAAAATGTATCCAGAGCATCCTTGCCTCCAGGAGCGATCAGAGCAAACTTAGGGGGTGCGGTTTGAATAGTTATAGGGACCTGCTGAAAGCTTTTAGCAACTCTGGCCAAATTGGCTACTCAAGACATACTTTAGAGACCATTCTATGGCTGCTGAATGCTCATTAAGTTCTGGTATTAATTGAAATGAGATCCCAGCAACATTTGTGACTGATTTATCACTCAGGGAGCCTTGTGACAGGCTCTTTGAAGTTATGTCTTCCAGATTTGTGTTGAAGCAGGAAGGTCCTTCTGTGCTTCCCAGCTGGAATGGCTTGCCACGCATTATATTGCTTAGTATTGCGTGGCAGGCTGCTCTGTCTGATAGAGATACTTCCTTTTCAAGAAGCATTCTCCCCCCTTAACTCCTTAAGGTCCAACAACCATCAGCGTCATCTATCCTTACAAGGAATGTCCTACCCATTTAATTATAACAATGCTTTATAAGGATGCAGGGATTGCAATAAAAACCCACAACTTACTTTGGACTTGAATGCAATTTTCTAAAGAACGCACAGCATTCGGATTGGGCCGCTGCCGTAATGTTTCTTCAGACAGGGGATCCAGCTATTAAAAAAAATAAAGACATTGTTATATACTGTTTCCCAAACAATGCTTGCCAGGTGCTCTGTTGGTAAAAGCCACTACAAGCCATGTTCATATCAAAACATGTTTGATACAAAAGAATTACCAATAGACACAATGCAGCTAAGTTAGGAAAGTCTGTTAGTCTTCTTTTTTTAATTTTTTTTATAAATATAGGTGTACATTTAAAAGATGGGAATATAGAATGTGTCGTCAGATAAGAACCATTCGGCCCATCTTGTCTGCCCAATTTTCTAAATACTTTTATTAGTCCCCGGTTCCATGTCTTGTGCCTACCCACGCATGCTTAAACACCTTCACTGTGTTCACCTCTACCACCTCCAATAGTAACATATGATCCATTAACATAATTGAAATAATGGTAATAACTTGCCAATAGATTGCACCATCAATTCCTTACCTCCTTTCCCAACAGTGCTGATACACAGGCCTCGGATGCATCACATATTGATGTCAGGTCATGACCACCTTCCAGAGCGAGGACCACACGCCCTTCCGCTAAACTCATAAGTTGATGTGTCATGTGACCAAAGCCTGGAGATACAGCCAGAGAAAACGTTAAAAACAGTGTATGTAGTGTGTGTCATACATATATATTATCGTAATCCAATCAAATGTAACTTGATAGAAACAAGTGGCATTCATTCAATAGCCTATGAATGGCGCAGGTAATAATACATAAAAGGGCCCCAAGCTAAATTTTTTATAAATATATAAAACCATGAACAGCATAACATCCGGTTTGTGCATGTTCCTCTATCTCTGTTTTGTCTGGTTTTATGTTTTTGGGGTTATGTATTAAGGTCATTTATGGGTCAAAGTTCTGAACGTGATGTAATCAGCAGGAACATTCCATTGGTTTCCATTGTGACTTGACTACTTTTAGAAGGTTTATAAAAGTAATATATTGATTCTTTGTTAGCGATTTTTGCAATTTCTCACAATTCCAACATTCAAGATATCCCATGCACTTACACTTTGCTGTCACTTTGTATCCTCCAAGAGGGGCTGGATGTCCCTCAGCTGCATCAAATCCAGCAGAGACCAAGACAACATCAGGTGAGAACTCATGGGCAATTGGCATTACCACTGTCCTGTAAAGAGAGAAGAGATTACATAGGTGTTCAAACGGGGTGATTCGAGACATGCCTTTAATGGCAACCTTATGATATCTTACACAAGTAAACAGGAATGCATGATTTAACTGATCTCGCACAGACTGGAAAACAATAATTCATATCTGCATGTCACTGCCACTGTCACTGAGACACGCGTGATTTCAATCTAATTTTCTCTCCAGGATAGCGTGTTACCAAACAGAAAAAAATAACTTGACTCTCTCTACATTATACTCCTCCTGGATTGCATTTGAAAGGTATTTCCTGATATCTGCATTACATATTTCGCACAGTTTTATAATCCTTTTGATGTTTTGGAAAGTAAATTATTAACACAATTCAGTCATTTGATGATGAGGACTGTCCAATGGTATTGTGTAACCTTTTGACAGCATGGTGAGTTTGACAGTTAAAGTTAAAGTTGAATTTGTAAATTATAGAATTGACTATATTTTTGTGTCAGGCCGAGCTCACAACATATACCGTGCCCTGCCATGGTTAACTTGGAGGCTGTAGTCTCCGTTACTGCCTGCTTCAATGCCCACCATGAGCTGGATTGATGAGAGTTGCACTTCACATCTAAGAGAGTGCTACCAATACAGTGACATCAGTGATACATTTTTATTCTCACTCTAAAATCCCTCAGAGTCTGAATACAGACAGCTGGGATCCAAATGAGGTAAATCATTACTGCTGACCATCTTAATAAATTTCCTTATAGAACAAGCTCATTACATCTATTCGGGACAAGCAAAGTAAATCACTTGTTTTATTATATTACACTGTTAACAGTATTTGCGTCTGTTTATTCCAGTGTGGTGATGTCTAAGTGTTTAGCAGCCAGGGGATAGACAATTATCTACTGCTAAGTTGATCAGCCAAGCAATAAACATAATGCTCAGCCAAATTCAACATATATACCTCAGTTATTGTTAAAGTGGCCTTTAATACATTAATATTATTTCCTAATATGTTGATCCAGTGGATATTTTTCATGTGCTACACTATTTTCTGTATACAATGGATATAGTGGCAAAAAGGTGACCATTGTTAACTTTATTTGAATATGCCTACCCAGAATCCCTTGCAGTGGCGGTGCAAGTTTAGTATTTCTGTCTGAAAAGCAAGTCTTCTGGCTTGTCTCGTGTGTGTAGATTTGTGTTTAATAATGTCTCTGCTACACACTATATTCTATAAAGTGAGATCACAGAGTTGGCCTTACATAATGTATTGATAAAAAGTGAGATTTTAAGATAAATTAAATTTTAATTCTAGATTAAATGTTTTGGTCCAGCATTCTGTGAAATAAGCTAAAGAGGATCTTTTTTTTTTTACCTGGATCTAGGTAAAAAAAAAAAAAAAATACAGCCATGATCCTCTAGCAGGGGACGCTTACCAAGTTTGTCTCTTCACAACTTGTAGCTAGATGAGTAGTTGAGATGAAATTAAGTAATTTCACCTGCAATTCACCTTTCAGTGAGTTTCCCTGTAGTGTTACAGAATCATTGCCACTATCTTTAAACATAGGTGGAATAGGATAGTGAAAAAGAAAAGGTCCCCAAATAGATGTACCTCTACCCTGGTCTGGTACTATCTCTTGGATAGGCTTGGCACTGGAAATTAAGACATTTTGCATTGGTTGTTTTATCACTGAAATGGTTATTTCCATATAACAGAGATCTAAAGGAACAATGGTTGACATTTTTTGAAGGGTGAAGAAGTAATGGGACAACGGTTCATTCGATATAGTTATGCAACATAAAGGTTAAAAACAAAAAAACAAATTAAGGTAATTGTGTAGCACAGAGTCATTGGCAAACTGGGAATTAATGCCATGTCACCCCACTGATGCCAATTATCTATGGTTGCCTAAGGAATTACTCTTTTCTGCCCATCCACCTCCCTCTTAGACCACCATTTTATGTCTCTGTATACTTTTCATGGTGTACCTGTAGCGTCTGTGAACAAAGCAAACGTAAATACCTATCCCAGAGAGCTTGCAATCTTACCGGAGGAAGTGCTTCATAAAAACATGCAATGAGGATCCCAAGAAAAGCCCCGAGCGGAATTATGTTTTATTTGTGTAGAAAACCTATTTATAGAATCCCTTTCAAGTAAAACAGATCCAGATGTAGGAAAGTGGAAAGGGGGGCAGGTGGGCAGGAAGAGGCTAAATCATACAGGGAGAGGAATAAAGGCATTGCAGCAGCCACATCTAAATTACACTTAACTCCTTCACAGCTATGTTATGCCAAAAGCCCCGCTGGGAACACACTGTAGCTCCACAAGCAGCACGTCAACTCACAGAGCCGCTCAGACTGTTGGACAAATCTAGTTTGCATATTGTGTGCGCATCATTTATTAGTGATACACGAGGCTGCCCGACATGTAGGATCAGGCAAGTATTTAATGCCATCTTACTGTATGACAGTCCATTGCCATAAAGAATCCATGCTTTAAATTGATTGGCTTACACTGCCTACAATATGGCAGGGCTCAACAAAAACCAAGAAATGAGATCTGACACGTAGATATTGCCTCCTTCCTTGTAGGAGAACGGGTCTTTGTATGCAGAACACCGGCATATATCATCCCATCTGGCGCTCTGCATTCAGTGAAGCGCGTGGGAGCTGCATGTACGTATAGATCCATGCTTCCTCATGCTACACTAGACCCTCCCCCGCCCAGTTGTTCTGGACTACAATTGTCTCATGAGAACTTCAGTCTAAAACAGCTGGGATTTAATACCCAGTTGTAGTGGAATGTTTTCATGATGCTCGGCCAGCCAAATGGGTGTGTGGGCATCATGGGAAATGTAGTAAACAACAGTGGGGATGTAAATGCTTGCCATCATTGGAATGTGGTTATGTATGGGTGTGCCTGGTTGATGTCATGTGTGTAGGTGCAGTATGTGCTATTGAGGTCTGGCTCCTAACCTTTTTTGCTGGCTCCTAGATGAACTTATCGTGTCAAGCTCTGTGTGATAAGACAATTTTACTGTGGACTATGATTCATGATTCTCAGCTAGCACTTTGAAATGTGCTGCTTCGGAACCTAAATATATAAGAAATACTATAAATATGATGTTGTGCATTATTTTTGTACAGTGTACGGAACACGGGTCTCTTTAAATTTAACCTATAGTAATTTCGGGTATTGAAAGCACTTCCAAAACATTTACCTGCATTAAAATATTTTCAAAATAAAAGTATAATTTTCCAGTGGGATTCATAAATATTTTTCACGGTTCCGAAAGCAATGTTCTAGCTTTAAACACTAATATATTTAAACATTATTTTCAAGGTATTATTTTATTTTTAAGAAGCTATTCCACAGACAATTCAATATTGTGAAAACAGTTAATGCAAACTATAGCTATTGAAGTTCTCTAAAGGTGATGTGTTCCCTTTAATCAATATATTAGGGCCCTTTAAGGGGAGGGTGCTTCTGGGTAGTTTCTAGCTAATCATATGTATGGGTGTTTTTTTTTTAATGTTATTTTAGAAAATGTAACAGCCATTTACCAGTGTAATAAAAAATAACTCTCTTTATCAAGTAATTAAGAACTGAAATATATCTGATATCATTTTGATACCATTATGTCACCAGTGTCTGGTTATATTACACATGTAGTAATTCAGAAGTTAAGAGAGAAAGCTGCCTTTTCCATAACCATTATTACTTTTTTAAATGTATTTGTATATAAAAAATGTTATATGTTAATGTATGTTATATTTAGGGTTGCCACCTGGCCAGTATTTTACCGGCAGGCCGGTAAAAAATTGGCATCAGGCCAATGTTAAGTCTATGGAGACAGTACCAAGGCCAGTATTTTTTGGAAGAAAAGGTGGCAACCCTAGTTATATTCTGTAGTCCAGGCCAGTCAAAGTATTAATGGCAGTAGTATATAAATAACACCAACCAAAATGAAGAACTAGTGACATACTGACCATCCAGTCCTGTAGTATCAGTGCAGTCTAATGGCTGTCTATTTCCCAGATGAAACTTGATATATAGCTTAGACATAAAGTGTGGATAACATGTTAATGGAAGAAATCCTGAAAATCAAGTGATGTAAGGAATCTTAAGAATCAAGTTGGACAGTATGAGCTGGGGGATTATATACATTGCAAAACAGAAAGTAATACAATAAGGGGGATTCCGTTAGAATGCCATCAGGCTGTCAATTCAACACTTCTATAAGGAATTCACCATTTTGCATTAATGAGACTGAAGAACACTGTGTGCTGAAGAGCTGGCACATGCCAACAGCTCCCAAAAAAATGCGTGAGATATGGTTTAGCTGTCAAGAATCTTAAGGAAAAGTGGTCACTCTTCAAAAATCAAGGTTCATTGCTATGTTTTCTAGGGCATCATTTTTTAATGTATTTATTTTCGATTTATCGATAGAAACTAAAGACCTTATTTTCATCCCATTTTATGCATTTGATATATACATTAAATACATAAACAAATGTGGGGTAGTGTTAGTGTGTGTGCGTACGTCAGTCTCCACACACAAAGCCACTACAGATCCATCATCCCCCAGGAACTGGACTTAGACTGTTGCATACTGGTCCCTGCGTTATACAGCCAGAAACCATCTCATTTAGGACTTTATGGTGATGTCTATTTCCTCTGGTTTATGCAATTTAAAATGTATCACATTCATACTTCTTAAATATTCTGTCAGTTTCTCTCTTAATTACTTACACAACTATCTTTGTCACTCTCCATTTGCTTCCAATCTACTCCCACATTCTTGCATGAATTTATCTGCCATTTTGTTCATTCAAAGTCTCTCTAAGACCCAAACACAAAGCCACTACAGGACCATCATCGCTCAGCGAGTGGATTCAGACATGCACCCCTGGGCTAATTTCCTTTCTAAGTCTGATTCATCACTTGATGAGACTTGACTTCTCAACCACTTGGCAACCTCCCCCTCTATACACAATTATTAGCAGTGTGTTAGCCGCTTCACTCACTATACTCACCTGCAGTCTCAAAGTACTTTAATTTCTATGTGGTTAGAGTCTGTAGGCCTTAATGCACCCACCTAGATCACCCATTTAGTAACCTCTGGACTGGTGTGACTTCCCCAATACACTTGTATCTTTCCCTCCCCCACCTTTCCTCCTACCTCTTCACTCACCTTTTGTTCTCATGGACCACATTCCCTCTAGATTGTAAGCTTGCGAGCAGGGCCCTCTACCTCATGTTTTAGTAGGAATATGTTTGTCTAATTTGGTCCCTTTTTATGCCCTGAACCAAAGCACTGCATAAATTGCTGGCACTTTATAAATACATGTTAATATAATGTAATGAGTGAAAGCATAACATCTATTTACACAGACCACTACAGACATATCTTATAGTGTAAAACTGCCTGTGTATACACATCTGACTGATCAGACTGCTTATATAGCCTCGTCAAGTAAATGATGTGCAGAGATCCATAGAAAACGAGAGACTCCAGGCCAGACTAGAGCAGTAATTTGACAAAGCAAATTGTCAAACATGATTTCTAAATGGAGTAAAAAACATTTCTGAATATTTGATTATACGGTACTTTCTTTTAAAGGATTTTTAATTTCCCTAATTTTGAACCGTACATTTAAAAAAAAGTTAGTACTTACTGAGTACCCTTACTAAATGTCTCCATGTAACCTAGCTTATTACCGCTTCTCTAAAATGACTGCCAGTATTATCATTATGATTAAAATAGGTTTCTTTAAAATCCATCACTCAGTTTTTTTTTCTCAGATAGTAGCATATTTGCTTAAAATGCATGTTTTTTTCCAGAATAAGAGAAGAGGCACACCGCATGAATTTTAGTTAAAAAATTAGAACTTGCCTCAGTTTGTCTTTCATTGTGAAAATCATATTAAACTATTTCTCACCCTTTAAAGGAGGCTGAGTGAGGAAGACTGTCATCTTCCATTGTTATTACCATCCAGCAGAAGAGGGAATTTTAATGTTCAAATTTTTCACAATTAAACACAATAAGCACAATAGTTTACAGCATCTGATCGACACTCCAAACATATCTACAAATGGTGACTAAATGAAACGGTTTGAGCAATGTTTATCTGGTGTTCAGGATTTAAAAACACCCACAAGAAGCCATGGCTACTGGGTGTTCTAGAACACTGTTCCTTCATTACAAACATGAGACTGCTGCTTAGATAGCACTGCCTGGCTGCTGATTACTGCACACATTTGTCAAACAACAGTCTATATTCTTGTCAACAGAGGTTATTATCCTGCTTTAGTAATGAATGATTGCTTGCTAAACACCTTTACCATAGTATAGCACACTGAATGAACAATAATCACTAAAAACGTGAGATAAGGAGAAGACTAGAAACTAGCAGAATAGAAAGCAGACAGACAGGGTGGATTTGTGCTGGTAGTGGAGTGGGGTCACTACTGATGAACTAACCCTAAAATGGGCTGCATGCCACACTATCAAAACAAATGAGGTTAATTAAGGACAGTTCAAGCAGGGCAATTCCATATTAGTAGAGTCCATGCATAAATAGTAAACACTACACTTGTTTACAAAGTTGTGAAGTGTATAAAGTATAGTAAGTAATGTACTTAAGTGCAGCTAGCAAAAGATCTTTGTATCAGATACCAGTTCCCATATGTGAAATAATATATAAAACTGGCAAGCTGAGTATCATGGGAGTTATAGTACAATAACAGAAGGAGGGCCAATTTGATCCATCACGACTAAGTACAATTCCCTCCAGGTGTGGACTATACCCACGTGCTTTTTTGGCAAGATCTGCACAGTTTGGTATGGAGAAAATGTGTTATATTCATATCAACCATGTTAATTGAATACCGCTTTGGCATTCAAATAGCTACTTATGTAATGTGTGTTCCACCTACATGTGCAAACAAAGGGATTAATAAGTAATGTGGGGGAAATGTGGCTGCACTGATGCTGCCCAAGTAATACCTGTAACTGTGGACACCCAGAGGGCTTCAGTCCCCAGCTCTCCTCATCCGGCACTTTCCACCAGCACTAAAATGCACTAAAAGTTCAGAAAAGACAGAAACGAAAAGGAGTGAAAAGTGGGAGCAGAAAAGAGGAGGCAGGAAACCTAGATAAAGGAAGAAGCAAGGACAGGTAGCAAGAGTCAAACAAAACATGGAGAGACTCACCGAAAAGCTGCAAGATATTCAGCATCGCCCATGGGAGGGTCTAAACCACCCGTCCATGCAACGTTCACATTGAAGCCCTCACCGCAACCAGCACCAACCTGCAAACAAGTCAAACCATCAGACACATGCATGAGGACTCTGATAACTCTGATGGCACATCACATAAAAATCCCAGTCTTCAATACCAATGGTAGAACAAATGCAGAAAGAATGTATTTAGTTAAGTATAGAGCAATTTGGAAAATTGCAACATACTTTAAGAGATTTCTTAAAAATCACTGGGAAAAAAATCCCAGTGATTGACAGTGATTCACACCCTAGTAATATACTGTATATCAGTTTACAAACCTATTCACTAATATTCAGTGATCAAACCCAACCTCGGTCCTCTCATTAGACAATGTGTGCACATGTTAGGGATTTACTGTAGTCAGTGATTCGCGGCTTCTAAACGCTAAATAAATAAATCACAAAACGGTCGACTCAATAAAGCGAGAATTGCGTAAAATTGACACAGACATTTTTAATTTAACGCCAGGTTAGCAGAGTTGGAAAAATGCTCCCATTCCGCTGCACTGGAGAATTTTTCCTTCAATTCTCTCTTTATTGTGTAGACTCTATGAGGTTTCTGTAGGTCTTCATGCATCCACAACATGGAGATCTGCAAGTTCATCTAGTTTTTTTTTTCAGGAGATGGTTTATCTTTTGAAGTTTGCTTCAGGGCTTTGCAAGCAAACTATGTTTGAAACTTGTATGCCACCATTTACCAGATGAGAAACAAAAGCAACACCGGATCTAGTCACAGGAGCAAAAGTGCAGGAGGTGGGTGGGTGCTCCACGGTGCTGATTAGGCACAACAATTAAGCATTAAGTACCTAACGCGTTTCGCGTGTCACCACGCTTAGTGGTGACTAAGTGAAACGCGTTAGGTGGCCTTCCCTTTTCACTTTATCATCCGTGGATTGTACCTTACCCTGTTTGTTTAGATTTTTTTAAAGCATTAAAGCACTTTATTCATTCACTACTTGGCGAGTGGAGTGCACACTTTGTTCTACTTAATACCATTTACCAGATGCCTTAGTTATAAACTGTCGCAGAGGTGGTAATAATTATTGGGTAACACTTGTGACAGGCAGCTGTGTCATTTTATAAAAGCAAGTAAAAGGGATAAACCAGAGAGAGGCGTATATTATTGGAGTATTTAGCTTTTTTCCATTTTTTTCTCCTTCCCTTTCTGATCTCCACAGTTATTTAAATGTAATAGTCAACTAACATGTAAAAATATGAATTCTTCATTCTACGGTTTCTCATAATAAGGGGAATTTTTGCAGTTAAAAATGCACCTTTGTGTTGATATTAGACATATCTCCTAAAAAAGCATTGCCAAGAATATAAAAATTATCAATTTTACCAAGTATGTTTAATCTTGTACTTCTTGTATCTTTAACATTTCTCTTTGATCCCTTCACTTGAAGACAACCTTTAAGGACCATAAATCGTTTTTTAAAAAGCCCACAGCTTGATACCAGCCTCCATAGAAGTGAAAGAGATTCTCTTGTGCAAGATAAAATGACACTGCTTGGAAAATCTGGGCCTTTGACTGCTCATGTAGTTAAAATGTTAACAGTTAAAGAGATTAAAAGTTTTTTTTTCTTGTGCCTTTTCTTGCAGGCTACAAATGATGAAATGCAAGTGTTCTGTCTATCATTTTTATAACACTGTTTTCAAAGGAGTTATTTTGGGCAGGAATGCCTATTCCCCATCTGTTCTCCATCTTCCCTCCTTTTTTTTGTTGCAAACTCCTTTGTTCCTCAAAATATCAAAGTGATGATGACAAACTGTTTATGATGCAGAATCCTCTCGGCCCTTAATCCCCAAGAGTCCACTCTGTAGTAGAAGCTACACGTGATCTGTAATGTCAGTCCTCTTATTTTATTTTGTAACCCAAGTTTTAAGTTAGGGCACAGGAAATTCAGTGTATTCTGACAGCGGGTGTAATGAATAGGTTGTCTGGGTGCCATTATTATAAGAGACTACTGCAGTTGGTTTAAAGTGAGGATATGTGGACATACCCCATCTTGCTTTGTGGTTTGTCGACAAGGAAAATAAAAAATGGAATGGATTAAATATCTGACAGAACTCTGTCATCTGGTGAAATTGTTACCTCATCTGCTGCTCCACTGCCAGGGAAGAAGTTGCCATTGTCATGCCGATGCAGGGAGATGTACAGTACATTGGGGTCTCTGTAAAACACCTGCTGGGTCCCATTGCCATGGTGCACATCCTGTAGGGACAGAAACCAAAATATTACCACAAAAGCGGTATGAAATGTGGTGTTTGCTAGTCTAGGTCATGATGGTAGTAGAATCTGTAGCACATGTCAAAGGACAATTCATAGCACTCTGGTCAGCAACACATGTCCAGGGATTGTTGGCATTGTAGCTTGAAATACTAAGTTTGACAATCCCTGATCTAACCGGCTTATGACCAAAATGAAACCCACAGGAAGCCAAACTAAAACTTCAGATCCATTTGAAAAATGTTTAATATCAGAATCTACTTTTCCATTACCACAGGAACTAAAAGTGATTGCTGTGTATTATGGCACAGATGTCATATAAAAGAACAAGAAAATAAACCAGACTATGTAACAAAATTGAGTAAAAAATGTAAAGTTCATATGAATATACCAATGGCCTTTGAGGGGCTAAAACCACACTGAAATAACCAAAACAGCCACACACACAAAATAATATAAAATTTACCACCAACATGACCACTAGAACCACAGTGCCATATCAAACTATCCTCCACTTAAAAGGGACACAACCACACATCCGGAAAAATAGGGGAGTAGGGATAAGGCCCAGTTATAAAAGTACACACCACATAAACAACATGGGCACCTTGTTCTCAAACCAAGCCTGGTACAATTCAAGCTTTACTAAATTATATACACAGTAATATCCGTTATCCCAAGAATGAGAAAACCACACTACCAACAAAACAGTGGGTCAGTGCCAAGCCAGGAAAAGAAACAAGGTCTTAAACGCTCACGAAAAAGAAAAAATCTTCTTGTTAACAAAGAACAAAGGGGCTGCAGGCTGCCAAAAAAATCTGGATCAACTAAACCCTTTTATTTGCTCAAGTAATGAGATCTTTAAAGTAGAGACCCACATACTGCACCAGGTATTATTTGGGAAGGAGGTTTCAGGGTCTTCTGACAGTAAAATCTAAATATACATATTTTGTTTAAAAAAAACAAGCCCTAGTCAATTCATTAAAATTATTATGCAGTGGAAACACACAATTACAGACATTTATGCCAACACTAACCCTGATCTGCTATGTTTCATTTACCCTGAGGTGAAAAAGTCTAAATGGATTTTTATTAAAAAGTCAACGTGTGCAAGAATCCATTCAGTTAGTGAAACATCTATGGGGGCTATGTTTAAGGGTCAAATAAGTGGCCCAGTCACCATGGAAAGCAATGTTTGTGCTGATTACATCACTTTTAGAACGTTGCCCCAGAAGTTCCCTTTAATCTGCTATGTGCCTTTTATATGCCTGCTCTAGCTCTATCCAGAAAAATATTGTATCACTTTCTTAAAGCTTTGATTGAGAAGACAAAGTTAGCCATGCCTGCTGTACAGCATATGCAACTGTTGCAGTGGTTGGATTTTCTTTGACAACATATTTCAATCACAGAGGCGGAAACCAATTTTGTAAACTGTACCAATTGTGATGCACAAGTACAAGTTCGTTCTGAAGTGGGTGACATCATGAGAAATGCATATGTGTATGGACCACATTATAATTTCTTTACTTACAGCAACAGTGAAATACAGTCTGTGAGCCATGGAAAACTATGATTAATTATTAAGTAGTAATATAAAAGCAGTCTAAATCAGTTATTATCAATTTATTTAAAGAAAACTGCTCATTTATATAGCTAATAAAATATGTGCAGTTAATGCAGATGGGCCACATTTGGCCCACGTCTTGCCCTGTATGCCAATGCTAGCACAATTCATCTCCCCTACTGCAATAAGTATACCAGACTGATGGAAGAGACTCAAAGCCTGATTGGGCTGGAAGAGACTCTATTTTGTTAAACTATGTTAAATTTGTTTCCTCCCCTCTTATATGTATGTTTTGTTTATCACATTACATGATGATGCTTTATAAAGAATATAATAATAACAAAGTGTGTATCACAGGGGTCCAAACTTGAAGATGCAGCAGGTCTCATCATACTCACCCAATCCACAATAAGTATCTTCCTGACGTCTAATCTTTGTTGTAGTTGCTTTGCTGCAATAGCCACTGAATTAAAAAAGCAGAAACCCCTAAGGAAACAATAAAAACCATATGTCAGGACACACTGTAATCTTCAGGATACATAAGAATCCCTACGTCCTATCACTGCTGTGATCAGGTAGGACAGTATATATAGTATAGTGTAACAAGAACAGAATACAGCCGATCTATTCCTTCATACACAGCAGAAATGGTTAACTTATGGTTTTATTAGTATTTCGAAATGTTTTTTTTTTTTTAGGTAAAGCAGTTTTTTAGATAAATCAGTGAGCGTACATGGCAGTTGTTGGGTCCGCATGATGTCCAGGGGGTCTCACCAAAGCAAATCCATTCTGTAACCGAGAAAAACAAACAAACAGATGATAACCCTATGAACCTTGGTACTCAAATACAAAAGTTACATGTATAACACTTGTTCAGATGTACAGCATTAACCCAAAGCATTCTGCTCTGCTCACCCGATACTCAGAGGGTTAATTTAAATCTTTGCAACATATGGCAATGAAATGTAAACTAAGGTTTTTCAGATCCGAATTGGGGATCTCAGGGCCCTCCAACAGTCACCAATTACCCTTCATTTTGCCTAAAGACTATAACAGGCCCTGAAACCAAGGTCTGATGGAAAAGCCTTGGGTTGAAGTGATTTTCAATCTAAACACAATCAAATACAGAGAGAGTACTGACCAGGGCAATCCAGAAGGGAGATTATTCATTATTCCCCAAATAATTTTCAGCTTCACTTTTGTGCTCTCATGGAAGGCGGCAATGTAAATGCTATTGTTCCTCACAAGATCGTGTATGAAAAAGGCGCAATCGCCATGATAAATAACAAATGGTGATTGCCCCTTTTTCCTACCTTCCCAACATGTTCATGCTCAGGGAATATTATATTACCTTTGTATCATTTTTATCAACTACTGAAACAAAATGGAACATTGTTTGTGATTTCCAAGTATTACCTTACATTGCAGAGTAAGAAAATTTGGCTAGAAATGTATAACGCACATCTGTTTCGGCATGTCTGAATATATCTTACCTTTAACTCTCGGGTAACAACTTTAAATGCCAGGTCTATGACACTGCCGGCTGCCCATCGAGCAGCATTGGAAGAATGGAGCTCATTCCATATGGTGTCACTGTCCACCTAAACATGTAAAGACGCTGGTAAGAGTACGGTGACAGTAATGTGGCTCTACATGAGTATTGTGTCTCCACAACCTATAGGCTCTGTTCTCCAGGACTCAAGATATGTGTTTTTTTTCCAGATGCCACTTTTTTTTTTTAATCTAGTTACAATATTCTGATATACATTAGAAAGTTACCTCAATATCAAAAATTGCCTTTACCTCTGGCACTGCATATTCTGTGGACTACAACTGAGGTACAGTTCAACCCCTTATGTGTCTTATGGACCCCATTCCCTCTCGATTGTACGTATGTAGTTCGCTTAAATGCTCTGTACCTAGCGTTCCGTAAATTGTTGACGCTATATAAATAAATGGTAATGTAATGTAATGTAATGTAATGTAATGTACAGTTATTCTGCAGGAAAACACTAATTCATGGGGTTAATTTAACATTTACTTAATTCATAAATGTGCAACAACTAATATAATAGATTTGCGATATCAAAGATTTTTCTATACTGCACCATATTTGTGTGCTGCATTTTTATTTTTTTAGATGACAAATATTGCAAAAATATGTTTGTTCTTTTATACAGCAAAGCACTAGCATTCACAAAACAGTTTAAATAAATTTTATTCAAACACAACGTTATCCAATGCCTGCTTGCTGATGACACTACAGACACTAAAACCAGGCCACACCTCTGACTATGGTGGGCTGTGTAGGTCTGCAGGTTCCAAGTTGGATGTCACTGATCTAAACTGGAGTCACGTCCCTTTCAAGCTTATTTGTAACATCCCTAATATCTATGCCAAGCCTCTATGTGTCAATACATCAATGCATTAGTCTGGGCATTTTCAATTGCCGCACAGATACTTTAGTTTCTTTGTTACTATTCTCAATAACAATTAATGATTTAATTATAGGGTGAAATACAGAGCCTCATTTTCAAGCTGTTTAAAAGATTCTGAAGATATTCAGTTCCACACTTTTAGTTTGTGTTAATATAATGCCACTTGTACATCTAATATGTCATTTATCTGAATCAGTATATGCGTTCTTCTAGTTTCTAGACTCATAGCAAAAGAAACCTGCAAATCATGAAGTACTAATTATTATTGCACCAGCTGGTACTTCCTAACCTTTGCGAGCTCTCATTTTGCCCCCTCTGTCAGTATTAATTATGCCAACAATTGTGGCTAATCTGAAATCAATTCATAATTCCAGAAATAAGGAAGAAATACACAAAGCCCTTTCACTGCTATGCCAGAAACATTTAAAAAAAAAAAAAGTTGTGTCCATTGTTTTACAATCCAGACCTGTTGATAGGTCGATGGTTTATAAAAGTCTTCATCTCAGTCTTGCGGCCTAGATTACATCTGGTAACGTAACGCTAGGATGTCTCAGAGAATTATCAGAGAACGCAAGCACAAGCATCAGTACATGAAGTGCACATGAGTAAAGCTCTTAATGATTCTGGGTGAGGCTACAGGCTGAAAGCCCGTGCCTCCTCGTGCCTCTGATCTCAATTATGGTTTGTTTTTAGGAATAAACGCACTGGAAAGGAATTTATTTTATCTTTTTTTTTTCCCCTTCTTCTTCTTTCATTTCCCGTGAAACATCTTGTTTTCATCAGAGTCGCGTCAGAGCCAGGGAAATAACAAAGGAGACACGGAAAAACCTGGGGGATTCTGGGATAATCAAAGCCATGTGTGAGGCCTTAACTCAATCATCCCCTGAGGTTTTGATGGCCTGGCACATTGCTGGAGTTGGGTGATTCAATTTTGGGATTCACTTAGACCAATAGACCTTCAGTGTAAGAAGAGAGGTACCGAATATGTCCTTAAGACCCTTGGGGGTATCACTGGAATATATATATCCACCCCGACCCTCTCTGTAGGATACTAAGCGTGAAAGGTATCTGTGGTCGGAATGTTTGGAAATGTGTCCAAAATCTGTCTCTTTGAAGCGTATACTAAAATTGTTTACAGAAAAGGAGACCTTGTTGTCCATATTTTGTTTAAATAGAAAGAAATGTGAAAACAGACTCTTGGTGTGGGATGAAAGGCTCATATCTGTCTGCAAGGTTTCCCTACGAGGAATGGTATATAATATCTACATCTCTCGTAGTCCCTATGAGAATGCATTGCCGCAGGTTTTTCTAGTTGGGGAATGGGAAAGTAGATGCGTAGACCTGATATATATGGCTATATACACTAAATATTAATGAACAATGTCTAAGCCCAACATACTTTATGTGAGAACGATGATTTTTACCACTTACCCCAAGTCCTCCACAAGGCAGCATCACAAACACCCTCTGTGCTAATATGCCTGTATAACAAAAAACAAAAGCTGTTTAATTACATGAAAATATTTAGCAGTCAACAAATCTAGCAACTACCATTGTGTGTATCTATCTATGTATCTGTACAAACATAAGGGTCGACTCAGGTAGGTCCGAATTACTATGAGAAAATTGGTGCTCAGAGTTTCAGACCACGTCGGTGATCTGAATAGGACATGAATTGGGGCTACTCAGGAAGTACAGAGGTGCTCCCGAATTGGCATGAAAATCAACCACTGAATAAAATAAGTAACCCGATGCCCCTATAATATCCATGGTGGGCCAGGACACGTACATCTGACCCCCCTAATAGTAAATGGGCCTGGGAGCTGGCCAAATGGCTCCCAGCCCCTATAATTTACATTGGGGACCTGGGGTAGTAGTAGTGAAAATCATTGCTCATTTCCCTGGCACCCAAAGGGTGTCCTGCAAAAAAAGCTGCCTGGTAGAGTGGGGATTTAATTTTAAATGAAGGCATCAAATTGGCTGACCGTGTTCAGTAATGCAACTTTTAAATAATCCCATTCCTCCTGGACTCAGTTTACACCACCCCAGTCTTATAATGACTCCTTTACAACATTCTAATTTTAGGAAAGAAATGTACAACATTTAGGTTTGTGTGGTGTTACTTTTCTTCTATTAAAACAGACTGACTGGTGATTAGTAGATCCTAAACCTACAGTAATATGTGATACCAAATCTCCATTTGTGAACAATACATCTAATATTGCCTGCTTATGAGTTGGCTCCTCAACTACTTGTTTTAGAGATAGATAATCCCAGCACGGCGTTTAGAATATGTGTACTCCTGGTGCAAACAGCTATTTTGGTTTTACATCAGGAAAATTAAAGACTGATATCATTAAAGAGTAATAATTACTCCCCCCTTCAATGGCATCGGATTTATTTATCCATGGGGGCTGTAGATCACACCTCCATGAGTTACTGTACCATTACCAAATTCTAACGTAACCCAAACTGACTCTACTATTAACTCACTAAACACAATTCCCCTAAGAGAGTCATATTATTTAGAATTGTATTTATATGTTTATTTAACTTATTTTCAATGGTTTTACTGGCATTCATCAAGTGAGTGAAATTGAACTAAAGCGTTTAGATTGTATGATCTGTCACTTACACATTTTGCGTGTTATTTATTATTATTTATTAATCAACACAAGATGAGAACTGAAGAATGAGCTGCTAGATATTTGTTTAACAAAGCACCATTCACTACTTAAAAACACATTTTTTTCGGATACTTTATCCACCTGCATGCAGTTCTTAACACAATTTACGAATTGTTTTTATTCTCTTCATTTAGCCAAATAAATTGAGCCAACTGATTAATTGAAAATGAAAAGCCTATCGGAAATTTAGCTCAAAAGTAATATGGAATACAAAAAAAACTGCATGTGTTTAACGTTTGACAATTTAACAGGGTTTGATATATGCATTGTAGTGTTTTAAATGTCCACAAGAGGGCAGCAGAAAGCCTGAACTTTATTTTATTTTTTTAACCAAAGTTATTGCACTAATGGGTTAACAAATGTCACTGTGGTTTCCTTAGAGGAAATTATCACTGTCAGCGTGCGCCCAGCCAATCAGTGCGGCTGGTTGCCCATAAACATCTGAACTGGGTCTCTGTGCTAGAGCAGAGAGAGGGGAACTAGTTATGTCCAATGGAAGCATCATGGCTGCCAGTCAGAGGTTAAAAAAAGAGTTAACTCGTCATAAGCGTTGCAGTGTTTGTGACATGTTAACTCGTCATGCAGTTAGGCTGGCGGTGTGCTCTGTGCTCACCACCATCTGGTGTGAAACGGGTTCGGGACTCTGCCTCGCATCTGAGGCAATGTTCCTGGACCCAATTGGCGGGTTTCCAGCCATGTGATCGTGGTGGTCAGGTGATGAGATCACATGAAAATGAGATGGCAAAGTCAATGTCTTTATGCAACTGACTTTTCCTCTAATTCACTCCCTGTACTTCACATGCTGATTGTGAAGTACAGAGTGTGACAGGCAAGCATCCCTTGCTGATCACAGTTTGTTACTGTTTTCCGTTTCCTTACGAGTTTTTGGTTTGTTTTAGTTTTTTTTTCTGAATTATGTTTTCTGTTTGAATTTGTTGCAGCCTATTTGTATTTTCTCTACAAAACAATGGTAGGAGAATGTAACGGAGCACAGCCTGTAGAGATATGCAATAAATACTCCCAAATGCTTTGCTGATTTCTATAGAGCCTCCATTTGCTTGGTTGAGTTGAATGTGTTTGGGTGGTCACATACCTGCTAGCTTGCGATTGTCCAGTTTCAGTCTGTTGAGTGGGTTAGTGCCATAGAGAAAGGCATGGGTCTCTGTGTGTACTGATTGCAGCTCCTCCAGAGATGCTTTCCTTCCACGCATACACTGTGACACAAGAAGCTGTTTTAAAAAATGTATCTTACTACTGCCCACTGAACTGCAGAAAATTAAATTTCCTTACCCCCCCAATGATTTTTACGCTAGCTAATTTTTAGTTGACCAAAGCAATCATCATGTCAGAGGCTGGACCTACTTCACAATGGTTCCGCAATCCCCTCTCTAAAAGGCGTGACCAGATGCTTTGGATTCTCCCAGCATGCTCTGGGTGGTTGCTGTTATCTCCGCAGGTACATTGATGCTTCAGCATTACAGAATCATACATAATTCCTACCAGGGAAGCAATAAAAAGGATGAATTCAGTGAAAAGAACACACCGCCAAACAACAAAAAACATGTAAACTATTGATATGAAAGCTTTTAGCTGCTAGGACCAGGTTTCACAGCCCTGTCCTATAGAGGAGTGCAATGAATATTGCAAATATACCTTGTTTCCAGATTATATTTTTAAATCCCCAAAAGTATCTGCCTTATAGATCAATATACATTAGTGTGAAAATCTTGGTGGTTCTATTGGATAAAGGTGCAGTGTTAGAACACACCATATGAAGACAAGAAAACTGCACTCCAGACTGCTAATCAAATGGTTTATTGAGCAATCAGACTCCGCATGTGTAAACTTCAGATCCTTGTGGGGAAAGTGAACAAACCAACCACCACGTAACATGTTTCACACCTGCATTATGACTAAGGGACCAGTTACACGTCAAACACATTACAGGATTGTTGGTTTGTTTACTTTGACCAAGGAGATATGAGGTTTACTCAATGTTTATTGCATCAATAACCAATTCAAGAGAGTGCAGAGTTTTCCTCAAATCAAATTATACCGGGGATAACTACAATATATTGCAATTCTTTACATGTGCCTGCTTGTCACAAGAAACTACACGTCATCAAACATGTGACATGATCGTAATAAGTTTTGTAAAACTGGAGTATAAAGTGTTTAGTATTGTTCTCCTGACTGTATGTTTCGTGCTGTCTTTAAATGGACATAACATCGGCTGTGCTGAGGTACAGAGACAAGAGTTTAAATGAGAAGCAATTGAAAACAAAAGTATAAAAAAAAGAGTATCTTACAAGAGTCTGTGGGGTGTTCAGTTTATGAAACCATGTTGTGGCACCATATGCAGAACCACTATTAACAGTAACTAATTTGCATAAGTGTGCCAAGAGGGTGATGTCATAAATAGTAGACAGCACCAAAACATCTAAAATAACCATTTCTCTTCACAGGACATTGTATAAATTAGTTTTATACTTGTATTAGGTTTAGGTCAGTTTCTCTTTAAAGGAGCATTAAATATTGTTTAACCCTTGCTAGCTTGATGAAAGCAAGGGTTAAACAAAACATGTCCCTGGTCAATTAAGTAAGCCCGACCTGCATCTTAATAGATACACGCGGGTTTACTATCTGCTGTGTCTCACATGCGAGACACAGCAGTTCCTGGATGTCGCGTGCTGGCACAGCCAATCAGAGCGGGGGCTCGCCCCACTCTGACAGTCGAAAGCGAGGGTCTCTTGCTGCTAGCACAGTTAAAGTCCCCCTGCTGATCCAATGCAAAAACGAGGGGCTCTCTCTGCACTAGCATGGAAGCATGGCAGCTGTTGGTCAGAGGATAAACTGACATGTACTAAAAAAGTACACACCAGTTTATCCTCACACTAGGGACAACTTACTTTTCACTTGTGCTTCTATATTAGAAGAACAAGTGAAAAATAAAGTTTAGTGTCCCTTTAAGATATAGCAGAGATATTAGGGATTAGGTAGGATATATGCATCCTGCTTATCTATAGGGCAGCAATGGTTTTAACACCATGATGAAATCCTCATTTTCTATTCTCATCGCTCGAGTGTGTTACAAGAAAGAACTGTTTTTATCAGGGGGTGTTCTATAATCAAAACACAGAATGAATCCCTAAGTCACCATGTAGTACAAAGAACTCTGTGTCTACACTATGTATCACTGCTTTCACACAGTTGGATGTCTCTGTCTACACTATGTATCAATGCTTTCACACAGTTGGATGTTGTTATGCAGATAACAAGCTGCTTATATTGTAAGCAGTGCATGTCGTAATTCACACAGTGTTTGTCTGTTGGAAACCGGCATTAGGCTCTAATCACAGTTACCTGTAGTAAAGCGAGGCTTGGCAGTCTGTTCTGGCACAGGTAGTGATATTGTTTTGGAAGCAGGATCTGAAGTAGGTAGGGAAGCTGAGGCAGGGGAGGACTTGGCTCTGGAAAGAGGACGATGTGAGCCTGGCAAGACTGGGATCATCAATGTTTCAAATGGTGAATGTCTTTTCAGAGTGTTACGATGAAGTGGACTTTGGTCCCAAACATATGTCTAGAGAGAAGTCAATAAGCATCAAGTCATATCAGCTCCATTAACCAGAGATACAGCTAGTAAACATTGAAAGAAATATTTACTAAGTAATATATATGCAAAATGCTCATACTATCATGTTATTGGCAACCCCCCTCACTCCCCTGTCTATACATTTTCAAAGTATTCTTTTTTAATTTGCGAAGGGGGAACAAAAAGTCTGTATCTAGTAAATGTGCAAGTGCCTTTCTAGCATGAGTGTATTTAATATTATACCCTTTCTGTAGTTGTATGCACACAAAAGATGTTGGAAGACCAACAAATAAAAGTCACTTTCTGTTGTGTGCTTGTGTGTGTGGAGGTATCACTACTGTTGCAGGCAGTGTACTAATGTTAATGATTCTGATATAGGCCTACTGCATGGCTGATCATACCTGTGGTAGAAAGTGTTGCTGAATTACTGTTTGGCCCCCACTGTGTGCATCATGTTGGTTGCCTCTTAAGGACTCTGCTCGGACTCGGATGGAGTTTCCACACATCTCTGTAGGCCTCTCGTTTGCAGTTCCATTGTCATCTAGTTCCTCAGATGGGATCTGGCTTAACTTTGGCCTTTCGCTTGTTTTCGGCAAACGCTGTAGTGAACCAGAGGAAGGCATATAAATTCGTAAGAGCGCAATTCATGTTTTACGGACATTCATTTAGTAGTTTTACTGGCTTGTCACGCTACAAATGGCAGTGGTCACGCTCTAGGACTGTCTAGGGATATAAATGCCACAGGAAATTATTACTGAAATTGTAACTAGCAGGTATTTATAAATCTGGCAACGTTCCTGCTTTTCTGTTTTGTCCTCTGTGTTAGTTACTTTAGTTATACCAAATTACTACACATGTGCATACTTTTATACGTAGGACCAGCTGCATGTTCATTGTGCTGACATGTTCATGTGTGGCACGATAGGTTGTTTACCCTATGTGAGTTTGTGGGTGTTTTGATTTGCTCTTGCATACAGTAGTTGCACTATGTCGTACTTTATATCTTTTTTACATGCAACTTGATATGCCTTATGGCTTTCGCCAAGTATTTTTTAATGTCTATTTTAATTTCCCTACTTATGTGTTAGAAACATAGAATGTGTCGGCAGATAAGAACCATTCGGTCCATCTAGTCTGACCAATTTTTCCACTACCCTCTCAGTAAAGTAATACTTCCTGATATTACTTTTAAATCGTTGCCCCTCTAATTTAAGACTATGTCCTCTAGTTGTGGTAGTTGTTCTTCTTTTAAATATACTCTCCTCCTTTACTGTGTTGATTCCCTTTATGTATTTAAATGTTTCTATCATATCCCCCCTGTTACGTCTTTCCTCCAAGCTATACATGTTAAGATGCTTTAACCTTTCCTGGTAAGTTTTATCCTTCAACCCATTAACCAGTTTAGTAGCCCTTCTCTGAACTCTCTCCAAAGTATCAATATCCTTCTGGAGATACGGTCTCCAGTACTGCGTACAATACTCCAAGTGAGGTCTCACCAGAGCTCTGTACAATGGCATGAGCACTTCCCTCTTCCTACTGCTAATACCATTATTGTGTTATTGTGCTATTGTGTTGAACAATATTTGCCTTTTATACAACTGGGACTGGAAGATAAAAATAATGTTCATAAGAATGAAGCTTTGCGTTCACACCTTGTTTAGTTGCCGCTGTTTCAGGTGGTCAGGGAACATTGGATATTGCTGCTGTAGTAATTGAGGTTGGAATGTCTTGGGGTTTTGAGGGAGAGGTTCAGAACGTGTCCGACTTAAAGGTTTGTGGTGCCCTGCAGCTGAGGGGCTAATGAGGGACTGGGCAAACTGCAGAGGCACAGAACCCAGGCCTTGAACTGTAAAAGAACAGAAAGGTGTCACTGATTAAAAAAGAAGGCCCAAATCCAGACTTTGAATCATATTACCATTATACCCCTGGAAAACCAGTATTTCTAATATAATGAGGGATTCATATTGGGCCTAGTTCATGCATTAAACAAAGATCCACAGTTCACTTACTTAATTAACATTCATTGATTACTGATTTTTACTAAGAATCAAAATGTTTCTGTAAATGTTAGAAGACAGCATGATTTTAGAGCAAGTAATGCTATCTTTCTAGCTTTTAAGATATCATGGGATATGTGGATGGAAAACCAGGCAATGGGAGATTTGTTTCCTGGAACTTTCCAAGAGAGTGTGGTCACAACAAACATTCAGTATGAAAAGTGTATGTGGAATCATATCTAATTAAGATATGATTCCACGTACACTTTTCATACTTTCTCTCTAATATCAGGGTTACCGCCTAGTGGAAATCTCTATATCGTATTTTAGCAATTTTTGAGACCCTTCTTGTATTCACAACAAACATTACATTAATATCAATTTATGTAGCGCTAAGTACAGAGTATAGTGGAGGACTACATAAAAAGTTAGAGAAACTAAAACAGACTGATACAGGGAGGTAGAGAACCCTGCTCGCAAGCTTACATTGTAGAGGGCGTGGGATGTCCCCTTATTGGTCTGCCAGACCAAGCTACGTTTCCCCCCCTACTATCTTCTGAACAAAAACATAATAAAAATATAACTTTAGCAAGAATATCAGAAAAAAAGGGCAAGTGTATTTATAGGTATAGCATTTTGTCATTGCTCCCCATTCCTGATATAGCATGTTGACATATTTAAAATAGCCACAAGATGGCAGTAAAGACATTTCAATGACAACCTTAGCAGTCTTCTGGCTTGTCTGGTGTGTGTACAATTGCGTTTAGTACGGTATCTGTTACCCCATGATTTTTAAGTGGAGGGGTTTTCCCATCACCTTTACTCCAAGCGTGCTCTGAGCCTCCAGCAGAAAGCTAGCGACCAACCTTAGCCTGACAAAGACAAAACAGCTGTCTGGCTCTGCACCTCTGTCCCTGGCTATCTTAAAAGGCTATCTAGTGCAGTGGGCATTTGCTCAAAGGGGTACATGTATAAACTGGATATAGTGGAAAAAGTGTGTTCATTGTTAACCTTATTTGCATGTGCCTACCCAGAATCCCTTGCAGTGGTGGTTCTGGAACTTTAAGATTTCTGTGGGAAAAGCAAGTCTTCTGCCTTGTTTGGCATGTGTAAATTTGTGTTTAATAATGTCTCTGCTAGCCCCTGATGTATAAGTTGAGGGTGTTTTCCATCACTCTTTACCCCCACCACAACTTTGTTGTGTGTAGGAACCTTAGCTCCTGACACACTGTGCAAGAATTCCAATAAACACTGCAACTGAAAGTCTTGTGTATTTCACTCCAGGTTAAAAGTAAGCCATTTCTTTTTTATTTTTAGCCCTTTCTATTCTGTTTAGTTCACACCACCACTGATTTTCTGTGTATGGCATCTGACAACAGTGCTGGATGATAGAAAAAGAAGAAAAACCTATCAAAAGAACCACGTTGAATGTTTGAATAAAAAAACAGTTTAATACATTTCATAAAATATCCATTGCATAAAAATAAATAAAAAAGACCATCAAGTATAGTGACAGGGATGCCACAGAGGTGTACAATACACTTTCAGTTAAAGTGGATGAAATACCGAATTCCACACCTAATGGTTATTTCATCCATTTTAATTGAAAGTTTATTAGATTTGTAACAAAGATCTTTCCAGTTTGAACCAAACTTATTTTGTCATTAGTACTATACCATGAACACAACAAGATCCGTCCAGTATTAACTGGTAGTGTGTGATGTTTAGTACATACCTGTCACCAGCGGTGTGTGCGCCCCTGACGGCTCTAGAATGATTACTGGCTGCAGGCGAGTTCCGGCCAGGGAATTAGTACCGTCATGGCCTTCTAAGCCCGATGACATGAAGACAGTGGGATGTGTCACAAGTGGCACACGATGAACCATTCCAGGTAATGACCTTCTCTCCAAGTCCCCCTGAAGAATGAAAATAAATCATGTCAGTGGATCACAAGCATTGCATTAAAAACCACAAAACATGTGCAACACTTGTATTTATTGACGGATCGCTAAACAATTTAAAAATGGATGCCACTAAGCGCATGAAGAGTATATCCTCACAATCATAATCAAAATTAGCAGGAGCAGACATTTCATGTAGTATAGAAAATGTACAGCTAAAATGAGACTCACCTAAATGTCGTACAGAAACATATTTGCTAATGTTAAAATAAAATTGCTGTTTTTTCAGTGGGATGGGGGACATTACATTTTATACTATCTTTTTAGATCTAGTGAAAACAAAAAAAGAAGGGCAGAAACTACCATATTTACGCAAATCTAATGCGCAACTTTATTCGCCAAATTGTGTCTCCAAAGTTTGAGTGCGCATTAGAATCGATGGCGCATTAGATTCACGTTTGTTTTATTTTGCAATTTAAACCAAAAAATAAATTTTGCTATTAACAAAAAGAAAGCACAACGCGATAAAGACAAACTGTGATTGCGTACTACCCTCTCTTACTTATAGAAATTCCATCATATTGTTGTATAGCAATGTAATTTATAATAAAACTATGGTAAGTTGGTAGCATAAACTAATTGTTCTAAAAAAAAAAATACTTCCTTTACAAATGCGCATTACATTTGCCGGTGAAAACTTTTTTTGGCTTCAAGGTATCAAAATTTGAAGTGCGCATTAGATTTGCGTAAATACAGTAATTTTGAGTAGCAGCTACCCCCAAAAATACATATATATATATGTGCTTGTGTGTGTGTGTTATGTACATTTGTGGCATATATTTCAAATGAAAGCCATCAGACATGATAACCCCTTCGCGATTGATGACGGTCCTGGACCGTCATGGGGAAAAACTCCCTTCGTGACCGATGACGGTCCAGGACCGTCATGCAGGTCCGATCGCGGTATGCACGCTGGCATACCGCGATCGCGCTAACAACGACATGGCTGAGTGTCTCGATACCGAGACACTTCAGCCATGTCGGTTGAGGACCCCCCGGAAACATCCGGGCACTGTGACAGCCAATCACAGCGCCCGGATGTTAATAGCTGACAAAGCAGGTGCCTTTTTTTGTAAATTTTTTTTTTTGCTATTGTGCTAATCCTAACTCTTGGGTTAGGGTTAGAGTTCACCAAAACCCTAATCCTAGAGTTAGAATTAGGGTTTGTACTAACCCTAACCATAGGGTTAAGGTTAGAGTTAAATAAAAATAAAAAAATGTAAAAAAATTAAAAATTAAATAAATAAAAAAATTTAAAATAATAATAATAAATTGTATAAAAATAAAAAGTTATTCCGTAGAGGACCAATGACATGTTATGTCTGTCTGTGGTCCTCTAGGGATATTTTATTTTTTTTAAAAAAGACTGCTAGTGGGGCCAGTGCTTTGCATTGGCCCCCAGCAGTAGATAGGGGCCCGCAGCAGCTGGATATTTGATCCATGCAGCCGCAGGATAGTAAAAATCGGTGCTTCCTAATATAGACTACATTTCCTATTCTGCTACGGTAGCTTTTGGCTGGCTGAGCATGATAGGAAATGTAGTCACAATATACACATTACATAATAAATACATGTTTTAAAGCTGCAATAACCATATCCTAAATTTTGCCCTGTACCTGCCACATAAACCTAGCAAACCTATACATGTGGGGTACTGCTATACTCAGGGTAAGTTGCTGAACATATATTGGGGTTTTGTTTGGCAATAAAATAGAACATCCCCTTTAAATTCATACCTAAGTTTCAAAGTGTGTGGAAATAAAACACACAAAAAATTACTACGCCAAAACTTGTCAAAGATTGGTGGTAAAATGACAGAGTGAAAAGTGTCAAATTACACCAAGTTGAATGCCCTGGGATGTCTACTTTATAAAAATGTGTACATGTGGGGGGTTATTCAGCGATTTATATCAGATATCGGTGTTACAGTGTCACTAACGCTAATTTTTTAAAAAAAATGGTTTTGAAACGGCTAAATGCTACTTGTATTTATTAACCTAAAACATGCTAAAAAAAAGCAAAAAAAACATATAAACATTGGGTATTTCTGAACTCAGGACCTATAGTCGAATCTATTTAGCACGTTTTTTCATTAGCTTTTGAAGCTTAGTAAAATAATTTACAAAGAAAAGTCAGGAAAAGTGTTTATTTTTTTGAATTTTAACCATATTTTACTATTTTTTACACAATACAATAAATTATATGAACAAAATAATGTCATGAAAAGAAAGCCCTTCTTGTCCTGAAAAAAACAATATATAATATGTGTGGGTACAGCAACTGACAAAGAAGAAAATTAAAGCTAAACACAAACACCTCAGAAGTGTTAAAACAGCCTCGGTCACTAACGCACAACATTCCAAAAACAGTCTGGTCATGAAGGGGTTAAGATGCTCTGACATATAACACATGAACCATATAAGAAAGGCCAGTAGCTCTTTGGAAAACTCCATACTATGGTGCTTTGTACACAATACTCCTAACCTGGGCATATATCCGAGACAACAAGTTATTATGCTGTTCTGAGACCTATGAGAACATCCCTACCTCAGAGGCAGATCCTGAGATTGAGGAATTGCTCCCATTGTCAGCTGGGATGCTGTCATTTGGAGAGCTGCAGCCAGAGACTGGAGTACTGCTACTGCTTGGTGAGGAGTCTACAAGGGAAGACAGAGAGACAATAAAGTGCTTGCAAGCAGACAATATTACCATCACTACAGCTATCCTGACCATTATGGAATCATTTGTGAGCTGTGCCAACCCTTTCATGACTTGCCTGGAAGTGCGATCCAATGAATTCTGAACACAATGGGTTTAAAAAAGTATCATTAGTTACAGCTGGATAAAATGAGGGCATTGACAAATCCCTAACTTAGAAATTAATTGTAATATGTACATCAGGGTTTTACATGTTCTCAGTGGGGAGGGCTGTACAGTGTCAGTTCATGCATTTGAAACTAGAGATGTTTACACTACATGAAAAAAGAATTGGGACACACCACTAAATGATTGAATTCAGGTGTTTCAATCAGACCCATTAGACCTCTTACTTCCAGTGAAGGTAAATCTTAATGCTTCAACATGCCAAGACATTTTGGACAATACTAAACTTCCAACTTTGTGGGAACAGTTTCAGGAAGGCCCTTTTCTATTCCAGCATGACAGTGCCCAAAAGCAAGACATGGATGGATGAGTTTGGTGTGGAAGAACTTTTCGTCCAACAGTGCCTGACTATACCACTGCTCTACTGGATGAATGGTCAAAAATTACCAGAAACACTCCAAAATCTTGTGGAAATCCTTCCCAGAAGAGTGGAAGCTGTTAGAGCTGCAAAGGGGGCGATCAACTACATATTAATGTAGAATAAGATAAAAGTTGATGTAATGATCAGGTGTCCCAATAGTTTTGCCCATATAGTATATTTATGGAAAATCACGACATTTGCTTATTACATGTATTTCTTTATGTATGTAACAAGAAAAAGCAGCTGAAAATATTTAAAAGTAAAGCTACATTTTTAATGTATTTTTTTAAACTGTGTTATTTGGTTGCAAACCAGAATAAGAACTGATCAGAATAAATTAACAAGTACAGAATTCCCTTTTTTTTTAAAAATATATATTTGTACGTTACTAAATGTGATATAAACTTAAGCTTTAATAATCAGAAGCTGAACGACAATGACCTGTACAAACCATAAACAGAGCACATCTTGGAAGGTTATATAGCACAAAGCTCTATTAAGCCATTATATTACTATAGCACCATATATGCTTCCACAGTTTTATATGTGATGTGTCTAATGTGTGCCTATGCCAGTGATAAATACCTCTTAAAAAAGTTGCCCATAAAATTTCATTTGGCACCAAAAGTCTCCCACATATACACACCCTGAGCCTCTATGGGTCGTCTCCTGACTGCAGGTGGAGCGCTCTCTTTGCGGGTTAGTGGGTTTTTCCTCCTCTCCCCAGATTTCTTGGGCCTGCAGGGCCACTTCAGGTTAGGCTCAGAGGCTGCATTGGAAATAAATGGTATCATTATACCTCGTTATGTTTAAAAGCACTTATTTAAATAAAAATGCAGCACAGATGGCAATTTAATAAGGTTATATGGACCTTCACAGACCTTACTACAGACACTGGTGAACACACCTAGTATGTCCCTGCACAAAGGTCAAATGAGAGGAGCAAGACTTAATGTGGTACCTCAACAACCTATGGACTAACTGACCATCTCTAATGCATCGCATATTCTAAAAGTTCATATATATTTAGGAAGGGTACATAAGCTACCTCAATATATAAGTTCTCAAGCAGGCTTCAATACCTTTTTTTCTGGTTCCTTTAGAAGACCCAATACATTAAGACCTTCCCCACACCTCTCCCTGTTCACTAGCCTTTTCTAAATGGCCATCTTTGCCTGCAGGAGTGTAGATATACTAAGAATAACCAGCAAATTGTGTCCGTTTTGTATGTTTATAAACCAGGTACTAGAAAAGTTCACACACTCTATTGACATTGAGAGTCAATAGAGACAACAGGGCATATACTGTATGGTTTAAACTCATATTTCGGTGCAAAACAGACTCATGTAATGAAAGCGTTACACATACAGTGGATCCAGTCACTCAATATTTGCAGTGTATATAAGAAAAGAACCCATTGCTGTGGGTGAAATCTCACCTGTCCTTCGGAGGGGGAAATGCTCGGAAGGGTTGCAGTTGCTGGCAGCGACTTGAGGCATGAAATTATTTGGGATAGGAAGTGGATGAGGTTCAATAATCTCAGGAGGCCTACGAAGAAACCATAGTAACGCAATGTTTATATGGCAACAGAAAACTTTGTGTCGACAAAGAGGACACTATGCTCTTTCAGATGCACATCGGCTTTCCTGAAACATTAGTGAGGTATGAAGACGTTACCTGTAAATTATAGTGGGAGTGTTGTTGTGATTGGCAATATTGTTTCGATCTGGGGCTTGCTGTTTGTTGCGGATCATCTCCAACAGCTTCTGCTTCACGGCAGGGCTGGCCATGGCACCTGGGTTCATACATTAAATTAGGTCAATATGGAAACAAATGCAGAGCTACATGCAGATCTGTGCTACATCATGAGGACCTTAGAATGAACATAACCAATAGAAGGGAAAACATTACAATAACAGGATAGAAAAGAATACTACACAACGTTTAAGGTGATTGATTATTGTAATACGTCTAAGAACATCACAAACAGACACAACCCACATAAGGTAAACGGACACACTGATGTAACGCTACAGTATGTAAATATATATATATATATAAATATATATATATATATATATATATATATATATATATATATATATATATATATATATAAACATGTACCATGATCTTTTTATTTGTCCTAATTTAATAAGTCCTGAATAAATCATAGGGTAAAGTGAATGGAGGCACCATATATTTTCTGAAATATTTTTAAGACTTTGTATCCTTTAAAATCGACTCTGTATGTATTGTGAATTTAGAGAATAAAATTTTTTTTTATATATTTTGTTAGAAGAGTTGAACTAATTTTATATGGGATAATGTGTAATCTGCAAATCAAGAACCAAGGTCATTTCACCACAGACACATTTAAAACATATCTTACTAACACAATGTACACATCATTTTATATTCTCTGCATTCACAGAATAAGCAATGCTTAGGTTGATAGATTCCCTTTAAGGGAAATTTGTTTTTAATGTGTCTGTGTTGTCTCCTGTTTATGACATCAGTGTGCGGTATGATAAGCATATGTGTTATTTGCGTATCAAGCCACAACTTGTCATGAACAGACGACACCAGACACATTTAAAGAGATACTAAATGTTATTTTTCACTTGTGCTTAAATATATTAACTAGGTCCGCCTGCTAATCCAATGCAAAAACAAGTGTTTCTCTCTGCGCTAGCAGCGAGAGACCCTCGCATTCAGCAGTCAGAGCGTTAGCTGACTAGTAGGAACAGCTGTGTCTCGCTTGTGAGACACAGCAGATAGTAAACCCGTATGTATCTATTAAGATACACATTGTGGTTTACTTAAAAGTCCTGGGACATGTTTTGTTTAACCAAGGTTTCATGTTCCTTTAAACACATTCTCTCTTAACCTTTACATTTGCTTGCAATTCTGTTAACACAACAAACTGATTTTTGTTTAATGCCTAATTTACAAGTACAAACAATGTTTAGGTGACACAGTCCCTTTGACATAACAGAAAAGTGCATGACTTCCCAGCTACAAAGGCCAGTTTTAGTCCTGCCAGAAGACATTTTCCCTTGTGTAGGAGTTGTCTGAATTTTGTCAGGGTTGAGACAGGAGAACCAGTCTGTGCTACAGTTGCTGGTGAATGAACAAAGCACTAACCATGACAAACACATACATAATTACAACATGTATTAGGAAAGCAGACAGACGCCTTAAAATTTATATCAATGAGTATGTAATATGTCTTTTATGCATAGTGATCTATATTAATAATAAGCAGTAGAGGGCCCACTTGCATTACAATAAACAAATGATCTAAATTGTACATTCAGAAGGGAAGCAAGGACAGATGTTTCTTAAAATTGCTGGCCACGATATCTGAAAATAATACACACGACCAATGGCAATGACATTGGGTTCGTCTGTGAATAAACTTCCAACATCATATTAATAGGATGGTTTTCTCATAAATAGGTACCTTGCCATTGCATAACAAAACTATTGTAAAGCAATGGACACAAGCAATATAATATATATCATATTAAAAGGACACAAATCTTTTTTTTTACTTGTGATTCTACCATGGAAATGAAATGTTGATTGCCTCTACTATAAGGATAAACTGGCATGTACGTTTAATGTTTCTGTGTGAAGCAGGAATGCTGGTCTGATTAGAGAGGCTGTCTCTGTCTGCTAGAGAAACCCACGTTTTGACAGGCAATCAACAGAGGGGACCTCTAAAGAAGCAAGAGTTAAAAAAAAGTGTAGTTTCCCTTTAACGGTTCCAAAGAATAGCCATTACTTGTAATGGCGGTCCAACCTGTGCACTATGTACATCAAGCTGAGATATGTTTTGAGTGCATGCAATTTTATTTTAGATCAATATTTGTAGCTTTAAATAACTAAAATGACTATGGGACTTGCCAGAGTTGGCTACTGTAATGTTACTTCAGCATAGACATTTTATGTTAAAAAGCAGCAAAAAAAATATATTGATTCCAGGCAATCTTACTAGCTGGTCTTCATTTAACAGCCCTCATCAGTTACAAATTATTGTGATTGTTCTAAATACATCACAAATATATACATGAAAATAAACATGCACTGAGAACTCTTTTATTGTCTCCTGTGACAATCAAGAGTCAATTAAATTAATTTGCCTTTACTGTCTATATCTAATACGTTAATTCATCACAATCACTACCGTCTCTCTTTCATGCCTTTCAAGACTGCTTCTTAACACAAACAACTTAGTGCCAAGCCTTACTGCATTTCCCTTTGTCCTTGGTCACAAGGCGTATGTTTGGCTCTTGACGTCCATGGTCTGAACTTCGACAGGCTGACTCCATGTTCAGGTGTTGCTGCATCAAACAAAGAGAAATGGCCGAGTTAGCTTTGTGCCTACCTATAATGAAATGTTTGTAGCCCCTTAATTTGGGCCATTGAGAGATCACCAAAGTGACCCAAAATAAGCATGCCATTGTGGCACATTTTTGTGCATCCATTTTAATATAAAATGATAGCCTCGATAATTCTTTATTAAAATATGCTATTACAGCATAGATGGTACAATGACCACATCAATCAACACGTCATCTAATATAAAATACACATATCACACACGCCACTTAGTAACCCCAGTAAAGGTTAGAGAATGGCCACATATATATATATATATATATATATATATATACATCACCGGTTATTTTTACCATCAATAGCCGTTAGATAATATGTACCATTCTGCCATTATGCCACATGTATCACAATACCATTTCATGTCCACGATTTGAATGGCCACATTGCTTGGCAATCCACCATTGTATACTGTACATATGATAAGGTACCTTTACATATGTGAGTGTGTTAGGCTGTGGCATGAATGGAAATCACTGTGCCACGGTGGTAAGATTGCCATGTGGTCCTCTGACCATGTAACACATCACCACATGATACCACCGCCCACCCCAACTGTCCACATACCAGCTTTGTCCACACACCTCTTATAAGTACAGTGGTTGCAGGGGTTTCATGAACAACCTAGTTGCAGTGGTAACCTTTACGACCACTGTACCTACAAGTGGTGTGTGGACAAAGCTCGTACATGGACAGTGTATGTATGTATGTATATATATATATATTATATATATATTATCATTTATAACATGAATAATATATTAATACTTTATCCGTTTGAATTTTTTTCTATATTATTTTAATAATATATATTATATTGTATTTTATTATATTTTTAATAACTTTACATTTAATGTTCCCAATCTGGTGAAACTAAATGGCAGCAATATGGCTATATTAGCCAAATGGGGTGCTTTGAGAGTACAGGCAATCCTATGCATTCCCCCGGGCCAAATTCCCCAAACAGAATACGGACCAAAATCAGCAATATTGACTAGACAAACTAAAGATTTGTCCGCAATTCGGCTTTTAGTTCCATTTGGGGCTAATAGCTAAAGTTGTTCCATGCTATAAATATAGCTAAAAATTTCATCATAATTATTTAATTATTAAATAGATATTGCAATATAATATAACATCATGTCACCACAACACGTGAACATAAGATTTTCCACCAAAATGTAAAACACAAAATACCCGTAGATTGTTCTCCATTTGCTGGTGCTGGGAGATGGTGTGAAAGAGGGGTTGCTGGTTCTGCTTCATATTTAAGATCGCTGTGTCCGAGCGCTGACTGAGGTGCTGGAGGAGATGGAACTCCATGGGGGTTGTCTGAGTCAGAATTGTGCTCACTGGGACACTCAAATCCACTGTAAGACAAAGGAAGAAACATAATGAGAGCAGAATAGGACATGTTGGCCACGCAGTGCTAGTTTATTCAATCATTTAGGGACATCACATTTCCACTGTGTTTCTAGATTTGTAAAATGTTCTGGTTGGAGTTTAATAATTCATAGAAACTATACAAATAAGAAGGTTGAGAAAACTCGAGGAGATGACCCCAAGTTCATCAAGGCATCATTGCCAAAAAAGACTAAACTCAAACAATTATAACTTATAAAAACCATTGAAGTGGACATTTTCTATGATTTACTGTTATCAAGATATTACAGCACTTATGTCCCAGTTAGTTTGACAAACTGTGCCATCTTCATTTGATAACAGTATGTCCATCTTCAGCTGGAAGGTACATTTGCATACCACAAATAGGACACACAATATCATGTAAAATTTATGGTTGTCTTTTGAGATTCAAATGTACCAGCTAAAGTATAATGTATGATTTTTTTTAACTTTTCCTCCCATTTCATCCCACTGTAAAAAATAAAACCCCCACAATGGGAGCTACTTATAAAAAGCAGACAAGTGAATTGCAAAATATTAGGTATTAAAATGTGAGTTAGAACCACAGGAGAATGTTTCAAGCCTGACTATTAATGACTGCAGTTCATGTGTAGTTCATTTTCAGTAATTTATTTAGCAAGTCTGTGAGTGTTTCTAACTATCAGTAATCTTTGCACTCAGTATCATGCAGTGGAATATTTATAGCAGGGGCGTCAAACTCCTTTGGAATCCTGCCTGACTCTGGAATTTTTGTAGCTCACACTGAATCAATCAATTAACATTGTTTATCACTCAGCTAAGGAATATCCTGAAACCCCAGTGCATCTCTGGTCATCCAATACTGTCACTTCACACCCCTGATTTATGGCCTGTATACACCTAAATAAAGTGCTTACACTGAGAAAGGAAATCACTAAGAGAAAGTAAAGTTGATATATTTAAAGATTTAGGGAAGATAATATTTATTTATTGTTCTCAATATAAACCTTCAGCCCACTCATAGTTACAAACCCAATTAACTACTTAAGACAAGGGTGTCCACACCAGTCCCCAGGGATCTAGCAGAATTCTATAAGTGACCCCGTCGCTTAAACATTATTTGTACTATGAATATAGAGAATAAAATTATTTCAAATGTGCCAAAGCCAGAAAAGCATTCAATGTGTGTGTCGTGTCTACTGTCCATGCATCGTCCGGTTTGATAAGCTAGCTAACCATATTAAAGGGACATGTGTAATATGCATTTTAAGCAACAAAGTGATGTCATAAACAGTAGACACCATAGGGACACATTTTAAAAAAATCTCTTAATCTAAGTATTTTCTTGAAATTCTGCTCTGCAATGTAAATATAACTTTGTGTTTTCTTATGTAATCCAGCCTTTTTAACCAACACACACTGTTTGTATTTACTCTACTTAACATGGAAAGTATTATCTAGTAAATATGCTTAGTCAAGCCTATCTGGTACTTGTAAAGCCCCAATGTCACCTGTATCATCACAAAATGGAAAAGCGTAGGGCGAAGTCCCATATGTCATCTTTGAGGTTGCATTGTTTATATTTTGTTACACAGGTATACATCAACACTATCCATGTCACATATCTACTTAGCTTCTGAATGAGTCACTAATATTGCCATTTGAATACGTCTGGGGTTTGTCATATCTGTTGTTTACCTATTCTTACAAAAAAACTATTTCTTTACAAAATGTCTATACATGCGCTCCTCAGTAGGGAACTAATAATTGAAATCAAATGCTGAAATATACGGTCTTCACAATAAGTTACTGAACGTTGGGAAGAGGATGGACAAGTCTCTGGACATAAAAAAAACTGAACATTTGATGCTGTTCTAGAATCTTCATCAATGTTACTTAGTTCTGTACTGACTTTTCTAACACACAGTTTTCACTTCTCAGCAAGAAGGCTGTCCAGAAAGCAGATACATGCCTCTTAAAGGAACACTAAACGTTTTTTTTTTCACTTGTGCTTCTAATATAGAAGCACAAGTGAAAAGTTAGTTGTCCCTAGTGTGAGGATGAACTGGCGTGTACTTTTGATAGTACACGCCAGTTTATCCTCTGACCGACAGCTGGCAGAAGCAGGCAGCTGTCTGATCGGCGACTGTCTCTCACTTCTAGCGCAGAGAGAGATCATCGTTTTTGTATTGGATCAGCAGGGGGACCTTAACTAGGTCACCCCTGCTGATTCCATGCAAAAACTAGGGTCTCGCTCTGCACAAGGGGACAGACAGTATCACAGTAATTGGGTGCTGTGTACTGGGTCAGCCTGAAGAGAGCATGTCTATTTGTATCTGGCTAACTAAGCACGGGTGAGAGCTTCACTGGAACATTATCTTTAGCTAATTATATAAGGATGGGAGCTTTATTGAAACCCTGTGAGTGGCTGGCTAACTATATGATGATCTATTCTGTACCATTGTCTGTTGTTGGCTCACTATATATTCATATAAAAATGATAATACAATAAATGCATGTTAACAGGAGTCTAGGCCAAGCGAGGGGCTAGATAGGAAGATCAAAGAATCTGTAGCTCTTATGATGTCAGGGTTGGTTTCAGTCTGCCCCGCATTTTAATAATAGTCATGTATTTTTTTTTTTTATTTAAGTAGGTAGACAGGAAGTATGTGTGACTTTTAGATGTAAAGATATTTTTTGTAGATTAGGACAAAGTGACACAATTTTTATGACAAACTACCTTGCATGAGGAAGCACCAGGTTATATGATAAAGCTGTTCTCTGTGTCAGTGCTTTTTTTCTGTACAATGAGGAATGTACAAGAGGTATTTCTATTGCAGTTTGCATGCAGTTGATTATTATCAAAAGTGCACCAAATAATATGCATTATTCTTTGTTTTTCTCAAGTAGCAGTAGTTAGATTTTAACTCTGACCTTTTAGAGTCAGCAAAGTCTTGTGATGTGTAATAGATATATTAACAGCAGAGACCTGCTTTGCTGCCGGTTTGGAAAAAGAAGGGGTCAGCAATAGTCCTGTGCTGCATCCATGGGTCATTTTCTATACTTTGTTGCAGCATCACGATGAAATCAAATTTAAAGTGCCAGTGTTCCACGTAAGGAGAGACACAAGGGAGGGGCGGGGGTAGTATAGTACAGGGCTGCAATCAGATAAATAATGCCAAGCAAAATGCATGTTATATGTCCGCTCATTATAGGGACTCAATCCCCAAAACATTGTTTGTACTGTGAATTATGATAATAAACAATGCTCTATATAGTGTGTTAGTAGACACGCGAGTAAATGCATACATTAACAGAATGTCTTTTAAGTGTGTCGGCCGTGTTCCCTGTCGAGTTATCACCACATGGCTTGATATGCAAATAGAGAATTTTCAGTGGGAAATGCGTTATTTGATTCCAGTTCGGCTAATTAAATGGAAAATCGATTCACTTCATCCGAGGGGCCCGGAGGGAATTGCTCTCTTTACCGAAATCGCAGAACTTACAAATAATAATTCTACAGTATTATAAGAAATGACTTTATATTTGTTTAAAATCTATAATAGTGTTTGTAAAATCTAAATAACCAAAAATAACATGGGGATTACAAATGACAAACTGACTTCTTACAAATGTGAAACAAAGAAACAGGATGGGAACTGAGTTTAACTCATAAAATGGAGATCATTTCTTAGTTATGTACAGCAACTTTTGCATTTATTATAAAAGGCACTATGGTCTGCGTAACGTCACAGAGGGAGTGCTGAGGCACTTGATGCGTAAAAGTCCCCAATGCTGTGCTGATTCCATAGCGGTAGAGATCCAAACTTCCATTGTCAGTAATATCAGCACAAATACTCTGCAGTGGGGGCATCATGCAATAGGTGTCCATGACTGAGCAGCTGCATGCAAGCCTCACATCACCAAGTACACCAAGGCGTTGGATCGAGAAGTGTAAAGCACATTGAAACTGTACTCTGGAGCAGTAGAAGCCTGTTCTATGGGGTCTGTACTGTATGCCAGTCTGATGGGCAAGCCTGGATTTGGCGGATGCCAGGAGAATGGTACCTGTCTGACTGCATTGTACCAACTGTAAAGTTAGTTGGAGGAGGGATAATGGTATAGAGCTGTCTCTCACATAACCTGTTTTTAAATTCAAACTCTGAGTTAATCCTTCTTTTATACCTCTTTTCAAAGCTCACTCATTCCTCAAACACTGTAGATTTTTTTCTGAGATTTCTCCCCTTTACTGATGTTATTGGGTTAAAAACCCTGCACAGCTTTAGTGCATTTCTGGTATTATTAAAGGGTAGAAATACAGTTCAAAAATCCTAATTTTCAATGACGCAATGAAGTCACACCAAAGCATCTGCTTCTGATGTCACAGGTACAATTAATCACCCACTAATATTGTAGAAAACTAGATATTTCCATGCATCAAAACATATAAGATTCATACTTTGTACTAGTGCTGATTTCACACAACAACAACAAAAAAGGTGGCGGGAGAGTCTACACTACTCCAGAAATAATTGAAACAAATTTAAATCTGTATCGAAAGCATGTTTTTAGCAAAATATTGCTGTATTACTCTTCCTTTAAGATGTCTTGCATATATTTAAAGACATACAATGGCGAAATTATGACCAAAGTGGCCTTGTTTGGTTGGTTTATCACATTTTAAATTTGCCTTCTATCACATTTTCTTTAGACTACGTGGTAGGGAGGAAACCAAGCACTAGGACACTTACAGCTTTTGCTTTTGATCTCTGACCATTACTGGCATTAGCAATGCGTTGTCTTTCATACTGACAACCTGATGGACCAATAAGACGTCAGTCAGCTGCCACGGATAGATTCCAGGAAGCATACCTCTTACTGCTTGGTTTCTCCCCTACATAACAAGGGATAGCTTCTAAATGATACAGGACAGAAAGATAATTTAAGAATTTTTTTTTGCCACTGCTCCTTCTTTAAATATTTTTTTTTTATCTGGTTTATTTTAGAACCTGGCTTTTATGGATAAAGATTTCTGTTAAAAAATTAACTTGTAACAACAAGTATATAGTGTACATTATATGTCAGAGTAATAACATGCTATCTTATTACAAGAGCCTTTTTAACACAACTTTACCTTCCCTTTGCTCATGTAAGTAGTACAGTCCTCATGTCATATGTTTACATTGTATTGACAGTTGGTGACCTTCAAAAATGCAGTTTAACTGCTCTGAGTTATATATGTAACATGTGTAGGTTTGTGTATTGTTAAAAGGATATAAAAGAGGTTATACACTTTTAAGATAAGTATGCCTGAAGGTGAGAGTAACACATTTTAGCAAATCTAGTTGTTAGTGAGTCACATAATCGTGCTAATTACATCACTTGGACCAGGCGGTACAATGCAATATATAACTGATCAATCATTACTGCCTTGAAGGAGTAGGAAAAAAACAAACAGAACTGCACTATGATTTCAGTTTCAGAATCAATATTTTAATATAGTAATTTAAGGTGCAGATAGTAGGAAGAGGGCTAATAAAAAACATACTTAATTATTTAAATACAATAATAATGAAAGAACTAGTATGGGGGCACAATAGAGAAATTAAGAAGAGATGCTGCTGATGTCACTGAAAGTGCAACATTTTAGGGTGAACCTCCAATGTGATCTTGAAACTCCCTCCGGGGTTTAGCTGCCGAAATATTAATTTTCCACCAACTTCAGGTGGGTTTGACCCTTTAGAAATAAATCCATAGGATTTCGCTGTCATGACCACAAAAGCAAACGTGGCACGAAAATGGCAGGAATTGCAGAGTTCGGCTTTATGCCCTGATCTTGGCCGGGGACTATTGAGTATGCTTTAGTGCCCTGATCTGCCCCACGGACTATTGAGTATGCCCTAGTGCCCTGATCTGGCCCGGGGACTATTGAGTATGCCCTAGTGCCCTGATCTGGCCCAGGGACCAGTGTGTATGCCCTAGTGCCCTGATTTGGCCCAGGGACTATTGTGTATAACCTAGTGCCCTGATCTGACCCGGGGACTATTGTGTATGCCCTAGTACAGGGCTCGACAAACCCCAGGCGCCAGGTCGCCATGGCGACCAGGAAATTAGACCTGGCGCCTGGGTGCTGTCAGCCTCCTGGTCCCCTTGCCGCTGCCATCCGATTTTTCCGCAGGGCGAGGGGGTAAAGTCTGTGCCGATGGCCGATGGCACCGACTGCAAGCTCCGCCCCCTCGCGCAACGCGTGTCTGAGTGCCGGGTGTCGTCACGTGACATCCTGGCACTCAGCACGCCGACCAACGGAGTTAAGCTGCAGCGTGAATGTCCCCCTCCCCTGCAGTGAGGTAAAGCAGCTGGGAGGTGGACACATCAAGAAGAAACCCCAAGAAAAGACTGTGTGAGGTGGGTGTGTGTGAGGTGTTTGTGTATATATGTGTGTGTGTGAGGTGTTTGTGTATATATGTGTGTGTGAGGTGTTTGCGTGTATATATGTGTGTGTGAGGTGTTTGTGTATATATGTGTGTTTGTGTGTATATATGTGTGTGTGAGGTGTTTGTGTGTATATATGTGTGTGTGAGGTGTTTGTGTATATATGTGTGTGTGAGGTGTTTGTGTATATATGTGTGTGTGAGGTGTTTGTGTATATATGTGTGTGTGAGGTGTTTGTGTATATATGTGTGTGTGAGGTGTTTGTGTATATATGTGTGTGTGAGGTGTTTGTGTATATATGTGTGTGTGAGGTGTTTGTGTATATATGTGTGTGTGAGGTGTTTGTGTATATATGACTGTGTGAGGTGTTTGTGTATATATGACTGTGTGAGGTGTTTGTGTATATATGACTGTGTGAGGTGTTTGTGTATATATGACTGTGTGAGGTGTTTGTGTATATATGACTGTGTGAGGTGTTTGTGTATATATGACTGTGTGAGGTGTTTGTGTATATATGACTGTGTGAGGTGTTTGTGTATATATGACTGTGTGAGGTGTTTGTGTATATGTGTGTGTGAGGTGTTTGAGTATATATGTGTGTGTGAGGTGTTTGTGTATATATGTGTGTGTGAGGTGTTTGTGTATATATGTGTGTGTGAGGTGTTTGTGTATATATGTGTGTGTGAGGTGTTTGTGTATATATGTGTGTGTGAGGTGTTTGTGTATATATGTGTATATGTAAAGTATGTGTGTTTGTATATATGTGAAGTAGGCGTGTGTGTTTATGAATTGTGTTTATGTTTGCGTGATTGTCTGGCTCCTAAAAAAAATGTCTGGCTCCTAAAATCAAAATAAATTTGTCAAGCCCTGCCCTAGTACCCTGATCTGACCCGGAGACTATTGTGTATGCCCTAGAGCCCTGATCTGACCCAGGGACTATTGTGTATGCCCTAGTGCCCTGATCTGACCCAGGGACTATTGTGTATGCCCTAGTGCTTTGATCTGTCCCGTGGGACTATTGTGTATGCCCTAGTACCCTGATCTGACCCGAGGACTATTGTGTATGCCCTAGTGCCCTGATCTGACCCGAGGACTATTGAGTATGCCCTAGTGCCTTGATCTGGCCCGGGGACTATTGTGTATGCCCTAGTGCCCTGATCTGGCTTAGGGACTATTGTGTATGCCCTAGTGTCTTTTTGTCCTTTTGTTAAAGGGAATATTAGTTCCAGATCAAGTTTTGGACTATGTACAGAACACAAAAAATGTTTATAATCGATACTTTTAAAAGGCCTGGGCCTATCTGTGGGTGGATACTGAATGGAAGGTTTTCTAAGATATTACCAGTAGCTAGAGATCACAAACAACTGGGAATAACCTTATAACAGAACCACACTTGTACCAACTGTATGAAGAGCCTGGATAATTAAATTGTCAATATTAGTAAACAATCAGAGGGTGGTATCATTGTACCTCTATCATGTTCATCCTCTAGACTTTGTGGGGCTTTCCATAAGTCACATTTAGTTACTAGATAACTGAAGCAAACATGTCAGTCATACTTCTGAAAAGCTGGTTTAGGGTTTTTAAAACAACTTCCACCATACAGTATTTAAGGGGAAATCCTACAGTATAGTGCAATGCACACTTCCTCCAAAGGCTTGATCTTAATGACATCAATGAAATCGAAAATTGTGGACAAAATTAAATGGAAAAATCAGGCAATAATAAAATAATCTCCAACTTGCCAGCGTTTCCAGATCAGCTATTAATGCCTAATTATTGCAGTTCACCAAAGATAACTTTTTAACATTCACACAAGTCAACACGTTGTATCCTTGAACTGCTATTCCTTTTTTTTACAAATGCCAACATATTCCACAGAGCTGTACTTGAAGAGACACATTAATCAAATAACTGATGATATTACAAGGTTAGATATTCTTGAACAGGAGAAGAGAGCCTGATGCATGAAGTAATATACATGATAAAGGAAGTGAGAAGAACTATTAAAAGCCAAATAAAACACAAATAAACACAAGTTCTGTTTTTAAAGACAAGCAGGCAGTGCCCTGCTACAACATGCATGCACACGCTCCTTTATGGTGGTTAGGTTCAGCAATTAATCCATATGTCATGCTATTAATGACAACAGCATGGAAGCCTATCAGGTAGGCTAATGTGGTGCCATTAGTGGGAGAAACCTAGGTCTATACTGTGTTTGCATGTATCAATTGCCCGTACTGTACCTTTATATCTCATTTATGTGCCTCGTCAAGATAGATTCTGCATATGATTTTCCAATACACTTCCTATTGTTGGCAGAGAATGTGGACCAATTTTTGTAGAACAAACCAAAAATGCCCTTCTGGGAGCTAAACTGCCAAATAAAAAGAGGTATCTGAATTAGCAGATGGCAGATGTGACTCCAGTTGCAGGACATCACCCCCAGCCAATTGCTGTTCTTGGATTATGTCTGCATTTTGTTAATATGGTAAAACAGAGTGAAGTAGCTCTACATGCCCTACTCACATCGCAATATAACTACATTGTATAAGTCATGTTACCTACTCTTGCGTTTATATTGTAAGCTCGTTCGAGCATGGTCTTTCTCACCTTACGGTCCATGTCTAAACTTCCCCGGCTCTGGCCATGTTTTAATTTGCCAGTTTTACTTATAGAGAAAGGTGGTAAGGTAGATCCCAATATAGATAGACATTAAGGCAGGGGTGTTACAATGCATCCTTCCAGCTGCTGAAGGACTGTATGTCAAATAGTCCCCTGCCAGCCTCTTATATGACTATATATTATGGGAGATGTAGGCCAGCAGCAGCTGGAGGTCAGCAGTTTGACACACCTGCCCTAAAGGTGTAAGTTGCTGGGGGCCTTTAGATCTTTAAGATGCCAACCATAGTGCTCATACCTCAAGGACTGCACTGTCATTTATCACTTCAGATGCTGAATACCATTTTGTTGCCTCCTTCTAAAATGCAGAACTTCCATTTGTTCCCATTGTTATGCTTTATTCCTTTAATCAATTAATAAAAAAAACACATTCATTAACTTTTTTTTTAGAAAGGCACAAGAATAAATATATCCCATCTGTTTGTGTCAAAGCAGCTGGGGACTCTTGCCAAAATCACTAGGATCAGTGCCAGGTCTTGCTGCGGCCCGTGGGAACTCCAGGGTGGGGTGAGTCAATGATCTGTGGCACACTGCTGCCCTACTCCGAACGATGTGTACATTTCTATAGACTACACCTTGACTGAATAGATCACAGTGAAAATCTACTTTACAAGCCACTTCAGAATGGAGCAAGTCACAGTGTGTACAAAGAAACTGAGCAATATTCTTCAGTTACCCATGCAAAATCGTTTCCTTTTTTAACATGATGATTTGTTCAAGATGTATCTTATGCAACAAGTTCCCATGCCTAACTTGCCTTTTCCCCATGACAATGTCCATTGTCAGAATGTTGCAAGCATACAGGTTTTTGTGCCTAAAAAGAAACAATCGAGCAAAGTTCTAAAAGTTGTGCAGTTACCATAGAAACAGATGGAAAAATCCTAATGATTGCTTCACTTTTAGAACAATGTTACCTCCATTGATCTTAAAAATAGTTGGAAAACAATATATAGATAAAATACAATTAGTTGTAAAATATCAATAAGAGAATCAACAGCAACGTTGAAATAAATGATCTCTAGCTGGTACTCTTTGCCTGTGGTTCCGACCCAGTCCTCAATGCCCATCCAACTGTCAAGGATTTAGGGATTACCCAGTTGTGTCTAAGGTGTTCTTTAAAAAAACCAACAACTTAGACACAACCGGGTAATCCCTACATCCTGGACAGTTGGGTGGGCCTTGAGGACTGGGTTAGGGGAACTAGTGCTCTACGCAACATCTTGAACACCAATGTAAGTGTTTGGCAAGATTTGTTCTTGGAAAGAATACCTAGTCACTGGAACAAAAGTTAAGTAATGCCAGTCATTCTATTTGAGGTTGGACAACAACTGATGGTCACATGAGTTATAGGCAAACAATGTACTAAATAGCCTCATAAGTAAACAACCAAACATCACAGTGCTGTGAAACAAAATGAAAAGAAAATAGCCTCTGACAAGAGACTTCCTATTTCTGGGCTCAACACCCATAAGATGAAATCTTAACTTGTTAGATGAAAAAGTCAGGGGCGTTGCATCTTCTGGACCCAGACAGTGGGTGGAGGGGGTTTAAGGTGCGCCTTCAATGAAATTATTATTAGGAAACCAGATCATTTCCACATAAAAGGGCAGAAATTGGGCGTCAGTAATCCCATAAGACACTTCAATGGGCAGGCTACCTTTGGTATACCTTGTGATTCTATTTATTTTTTTTCCCTTGGGAGATCTGACAGAATTAACAAGACGTAACACGTTTTCCACATTTACATTTTATTGGAGCTGGCGACGGCTTCAGTGCCTTATTCTGAAGTCATTAAGAGATTTATTCATAGTTACGAAATCAGAACATTATTATAACATATAACATATTATCCTGTATCAAAGATATTCCAAATACACCAGGCGAAAATGATGAAACACAAGGTCAATAACTGTGCAATAAACAAGTGTATCATTCATTTACTGCGATTAAATGGCTGCTGATATATTATGTGCCTATAAGAAATCAACACCTTTGTTTAGTCTTAATGGATCCAAAACTACTAGGCACAAGAACTATCAGGATTCTATTCCCACAGGAAAATCTATCATTTTATGGACCAAATCACTTATGAACAACTGTATCAGCTGAACAGCGGGTTAATTATTTCAATAGCATTTTGTATTGAATTTAGTGGGTTTCATCTTAAAAGGACTGTATCACCTGAACATGGTTTTTACTGTGCATGTAGAGCATAAAACAAATGATTGAAAATGATCTATACATTGTATTAGCAAAACTGCAAGTAAATGCGTAAATTAGGAGAAAAATGTGTTTTAAATGTGTCTGTGGAGTCTCCTGCTTATGACATCACCTGTGGCATGTTATGCAAAGGAACTGCTTTTCAATGAGAAATGTGTAATCTACATCCCGTGCCACAGGTGATGTCATAAGCAGGACACTCCACAGACACATTTAAAACACATTTTTCTCCTAATGTAGGCATTTGTTTGCAATTTTGCTAATACAATGTATAGATCATTTTCAATATTTTTTTCATGCTCTACATGCACAGTAAAAACAATCTTCAGGTGATGCCGTCTCTTTAAAGCGACTCTGACGCCCAAGTACTATTGCATGCAAGAAGATACATAGGCTAAGCAACAAATGTAGACATGTTTTTAGTAGTTTTTATGCAAGAAAATATATATAATTATATGATATAAAAATGTTGTTACAGGTTTTTGCCATTAGATTAAAAAAAAAAAAAAAAACCTTGTTGACCAAGATCAAGAGATATGCAAGAAAAGTGTCAGAGACTTAGCAGGTCAGTTATGCGTCTCTCCCAGCAATTCTAGATCACGGGAAGTATTTACACCAATGACCAAAAATGTAAAAGAACAGCATATGTATTGTTTATGCTATTAATTGGATTATACCATGCCATCTTTCAGAAGCTGCAATAACTGCTGCACATTGGGTTCACATTCGCAAACTCTGCTGTCGGTTATTGCATTGGAATCACATGCAGTCTTGCAAGGTAAGTATGCAGGTAGTGACCATCGTCCAATAAGACTGGGGTCCATGAAGCAAACAGGGGCTTCTAAATCCAGTGACATCCATTAAGAAGGACTTGGGAGATGGACAGGACTATATAAAAAATAAAAACACTGATGTGACAGATGTTTCTTTTTGTTTACTTATCTTAGTTATCTAATTATATTTTTGTAGGTGAAACTGCCCCTTAGTATACAAATAAAATCTAAATAGTTAGAATCCCTTTAAAAAAGATTAAAACCCAGTGAATAACAGCTTGGTTTGTTTTTTATTGTTGACATACAGAAAGTTGATATGCTTAAAATAAATATATATAGTCATATTGGAATGCTCTTATTCACTTAGAATTAGTCATTGCTTGCATGAGGTTCTGAGAAAGTATCAGAGAGGGTGAATGAATATGTGGGGGTGCCTGATGCCTTGTAATGCTGTGTATCCTCTCCTCCCCCCTCATAAAGCATCTCACATTTCCTCCACTGGCAACAACAGCACAGACGCTCACATAACCAACCCATTTGGCCTTTGTTTTACTTCCTTTAACCCCTTGTATTCCTATTTCACACAGCATATCTCCAGCCAGCAAACAGATTTTTCAACTAAATATACTTTCTCTTAACAAATTCTATAAACTTCTGTATTTGAAAATAAGGTCACCCGCCCCCCAAACTTTCAATTTGGACTTCTAAAAAATGGAAAAGGCTTAAATATATGGCGACCCTATAGGAAAACAAGATTTGCTAGTAAATATTGGTTCATGTGTTAACTTTTTCATATTTAAAAAAAAACATATTAAAGAATGCATTTCTTATTATTTCTTCTCTCTGCCCACTTTCATTCCAATTGTTCTTCTGCCCACCGGAGTTGCCCCTGCACTACACTGCAGCAATCGCAGGACTTGCCCCTACACCACATTTTAGCACCCACTGGACTTGCCCCTGCACCCACTGGTTCAGGGGCAAGTCTAGTGGGTGCAGGGACAGGTACTGCACCCACCTTAGCAGCCACTCTCTGTTTGAGGTCTGATTATAAGGCGAACTTCAAATATAAGGTGAGGGCACTTTTTCAGAGCATTTCCCTTATATTCAAGCAAATATGGTAATTTGTACATTGCAGAAATGCTATATGTAAATTAACCCTTTGTGTGCAAGAGTGGTGAGGGACACATTGCACTCTGGCACTCAAAGTGTTAAACAGTGAACCAAAAAAAAGACAGGTATTTTGCATGAACCAGCCTTATACAATAGCATAGTAATATTACTAACTAGGGAAGGGCAAAAAAATCCAATTTGGTCTTTGCAGGGACTTTTACAGAAAGTTCCCACAGAAAATGTGTTGCTGAAAATATATATATGTTCCAGGTTGGACAGTGGCATCCTGTATCTCAGGTACGTCAGTGCAGATTGTTGAGAGACACAGTCATACAGAGCTTAAATGGTCAAGGAGCGATGGAGGGTTTGCTGCATTCTGACTGGCTAGTGTTCCAAGCCAAACAGAATTAATCTAGAAATGGTCACTGACCAGAACATGTACAACTGAAAATAAACTTATGGCAGCCACTGTCTGCTATAAAATACAAGATTATATAGCAATACAAATAAAAATGTAAAAATAATAGAAAGTTATCCTTATACATACATAAGATTAACTCCTCTAAATGTACTCCTTTATATAAATGGAACTAAAGTTGAAGCCTAAATGCCCTTTTAACTTCGTGTTTGTGAATACTAGTACAATTTCTGTAGTGGAAAACAAAACAGTGAGTTTGTAAACTTTCCTGATGGAAACAGAAAATAAAGACCATTTTCTCTTTTGCATTATGAAATAAATGGTTTTGTCCATCCTGAGCATTAAGCTTTGATAGAAAAATAAGTGAATATGTGAACATTTTAATCTTTCCAAACAACCATAACCGATAGACCATCTCCCTTTTTATTATGCTAGTAGGGAACAATTATGCTTAAGAAGAAGGAAAAAAAAACACAATGTAATGTTCTGTACATTTACACAGGCAAGCTCTGGCAATTTGGTCACAAGAGCAGGATGGGAATTCAGGTCTGTTAAAGGGCAGAATTCTAGAAGTCTAACGATAAAGATATATGATGTTGTCAGACTGAATTTGCATACAGCTATGTTTGTCTATGAAAAGAAAGGAAGGGTTATGGTAAGAATATTTAAGAACCGTTTAGGATTTGTAAAGGTTCAAGCAGGAAGCACATTTTGTGTGAAACACAATGCCAGAATAAGATAGATATCAATCCATGAAACCAGAGAATTAGGAAGGATGCCAGTCACTATTTCATTGAAACACTATGCTGACCTGTAGGGGTGGTAGGATTTTAAACAATTGTGTGCTACATATAGAATTTATAGATTATGATTAGTTGTTTACACAAATTAAGTGATAACAAATCTGCAAAAAACATGAGTCATACTTGAAGGGCAGACCACGTATGCTCAAACAATTAAGGGGTCTTTATTTTACCAGTATTGTAGGAATGTGTAATTAACTAATTAGTGTTACTTACTAATTAGTCTGAAATGCCCTTAAGGTACGGGTTTGGATGGTTGTATAGGAAAACTTGGATGTGGATGACAAGATCGCCTTCAGGTAGGTAATATAATTTAATGGTGAAATAATCCAATAAATTCATTTTATGCTCGGCTTCCTACATGCCAACACTATTGTAAGTGTGCACTTCCAAAATGGTCAAGTTGCATGGCATTCTGGGATTGAACACCAAACATTGTGTGAGTTAATGCAATACCCATAACCATTGCTGCCAGGATTCCAATGCAATACACAAAGAAACTGCAAACTAATATCAGAATAACTTTACATCTAAACATCTGCAAATAATTTTTACTTCTAAAATGCTATTAATGTCGTGCTATTATGTCATACAGACATTTTAGCTGCTTTCTCAAAAAAAGCAAAAAAGTTATAAAGTAAATGTACATCTTTATGAATGCCATTTTACATAAACGCAATGTATAGTAAATCATTGATTTAATAATACATTTCTACTATTTATGTTGGCTAACTTGCTTTGTTCTACAGGAATAGGGCAAAATATATCAAAACAAACAAAAAATACATATAACGTAATATGATTATATAACTACAGACAAACTACAAGCAAGCAAGAATGTACATAAAAAGTAATGCCACTATATAACTACAGACAAACAAAAAAGTACATATAATCTAATATGAATAAATAACTACAGACAAACTACAAGCAAGCAAGAATGTACATATAAAGTAATGCCACTATATAACTACAAACAAAAAAGTACATATAACGTAATATGAATATATAACTACAGACAAACTACAAGTAAGCAAGAATGTACATATAAAGTAATACAACTATAACTACAGACAAACAAAAAAGCACATATAAAGTAATGCAACTATAACTATAAACAAAAATGACATATAAAGTAATGTGAAAATATAACTACAAACAAAAAGGTACAAATAAAGTAATGCAACTATATAACAGAATATATAAAGTAATGAGACTAAAGTAAGCAATAATAAGCCGGCTTTATGATATGTTTATGCTCTATGGAAAGTGTTTACAGTTTAAAAAACATATTAAAACACAAGGTATTTATTTATATGACAGTATCAAATATTAATTGAAAACTTAAACATGTTTAAGAATCTAACCACTAACAATAGAGAAATAGTAATTTGCATTAAAGCTAAATGTTATATTTCACCCCATGTGGGATTCCTGCATGCGTTCACAGCTAATAGCAGAACATGCGGTAGTATTTAATCTGTCTAGCCAGGGGCTATTACCAAACAACATTCAAAAATACTGGGCAAGGGATTTGGCTACAACATCCCCACAAATAAAAATCAGGCCAAAAAAGTGCTATAATGTCAGAAATAAAAAGTTTAAAAAACAAAAGTTAAAAGATATGACGCGAAAGAGACACGTTTATGGATTTAGGTAGCATTTACAGTCACTTAGTGCTAAACAATTAGAACACAAAATAAATAACAAAAAGGATACACTACACATACTACAAACCAACATCTAGAAAATAGGCTGCAAGGGTCACCTATGTCTGTCCTCCTAACTTTCTGGATTATTCTATAGTTGTACCTCTTTCCGAGCTGTGAAATGTGTCCGTCTCCTAAATCATACAAACATTTATTAACTCCCATGTTCGTGTACAGACACAAAAAAATGTACAGACAAACACACACACACACACACACAATAGATGAGTTACTGAATTGCACAAGGTAACTGACGTCATTACCCTCATCATCATTTGCAAAATATTTTAAATAGAACAAAAAGTTTAAAAAGAAACAAGTTTTCAGAGAGCCTGCTCAACATTCTCGGAAACTGCCGTTGGTAGAAACCCACAGGGAAGGAAGGCTGAATGTACACCAGCTGAACATTATTGCTCTCTCAGTGTCTGTGGGTCTTGGCTTACAGGAATGCGGAAAATGCAGGCCTGAGAGGTCAGGACAAGGTACATTCCCTTACTCTAGTTTCACTACCACCATAATCATCCATGCACTAAGCTGCTGTAACAATACCTAGCACACATATCCCAGCTGCCTGATCTTTTGCAGCTGGAGACTGGACTTTTGGCAATACTTAGCTGTGAAAGCAATGTGCATTATCAGGGGGGCGTAAGGATCCTGAGTGGGAACTTTCTTGGGCAACAGATATTTCAAAACCATGCAATAGCTCAGATTTCAAAAATATTTTGTTGACGAATGTGCCTCTTCTTAAGTTACACTTTATGTGCAAAGTATTGAGGCAGCTTTTCGTCAATCACTATCCCATGCCTCGCTATCTGATCAATCGTATAAGTGTGAAATCAGACGAGGACCATTATATTTTTTGAATTCTAGGGCAGCTGTGTTCTTATAATAGGCATGATAGGCAAAGCTCTTGAAGATACAAGCAGGGGTTTTGGATATGGTGAGCTGTGATGCTTTAAAGGAAAACTAATTGAAAGATGGCATCAAGTATAGGCATTTTATATAGAAATGCTATAATGAAACAATACAAATAAAGTACCTTATTGAGCCATCTTTACTCCATTTAGCGCTACCAGGAGGCAGCCATTTTGTTTAGAATCTTTGGTCAGATGAACTAAGATGGTTTATCTGAACCAAGATGAGTGAAGATCAGACCCAAGAATCTAAATAACATGTCTTCCCCCTGAGAGAACTATATGGAGTAAAGAAGGCTTAATAGGCACTTAATTTATATTATTTCATTAAATAATTTCTTTAGAAATAATCTACACTTGATACAATCTTACAATTAAACATAAAGTAATTTTTTGCTACAGTTGTCCTTTAAACAGCAGGGTTTGGACTGCTACACATTACATTAACATTTATTTATATAGCACCAACTATGTACATAACGCTAGGTACAGAGCATAGAAAGCAACTACATACTAAGTTAGACAAACTAGAACAAACTGATACATGAGGTAGCAAGCCATGCTCGCAAGTTTACAATCTAGACGTTGTGTATCCATAATTCGGTATAAACGGCAAGTTAATTAAGTGAAAATCATCCCTCTTTGACTACTATAAAGTGCTCCTCATGTAAAGTCTTGCTTTATGTTTGTTAGTTTTTCTTTAATTACACCTATCATGGACTTTCTGCAAAACTGCATTTGGAGTTGTATATGAGATTGGATAACATTGCTTTTCAGATGCCGAAACAACTACTAATTGTGCTAACCTTACACAATAGGGAAGACAATTATGGGGAGTCTTGCCAGGGCAAGTTTTCTTCTCTTTTCCCCACCTATGCCAATTTAGGGTCTGGCTATTTTGGAAAGATGCGTTCCCAAGAAAGAAGCAACGCCCACTGAAAAAGGGACAGTGCCTTAGGCATCTCTAAGCTCTATACACAAGTGCCACCTCTCCAGCTAGACAAGCCCAGCAAGACTGAATCCACCTTTCCTCCACCTTCAAGGGAGACAAAAGAAGTGAAGCAAGCATATCCTGGGTGGCAGGTTCTTCAAGTTGAAGTAAACATACAAAATATTATCTATGCACACTTCTACATTACAAAATCAGCTCCTACCGCCTTTGCATACACTGCTGATCATTTGCTTCCATGATTCTGCTTTATTACTTAGTTATCATAATATGTATATTATGGGTTTTTTTATAAAACACCAGCGAATTCTGCAGCATCGCAAAGCAGAAAGGCAAAAATAAATAGCTAGTGGCTGGGAGAAAAAGAGAATATACTGCTCTGACAATAAAAAGTAATAATAATAATAATAATAGAAACAGGGTAAGATGGTCCTGGAGGTGGCACTTTCAGTGAACATACTGTCCATAAATCACTAGATTGCAAGATCTGCATCAAATAAAATAAAAAAATCCATGTCCATGTCTTGCTAGATATAAATCTATTCTTACAGAACGTTCCATATCTCATATCCATTCATGAACAAGTCAGCGTGTGCCTGCACTGTACCCTAATATGACCTACTGCACTTTTTGCAGCCCACTCATCCATACATACTTGTCAATGATAGCTCTATGCCAAAAACATTCATATTTAAATATAAATTCGCTTATCCGGCCCCCTTTTGGTTAGGAAAACTTAGAGATGCAATTGCTTTCTGCTTAAATTGCAATAATGCAAGGTTTGGAAACATGTATTGAATTTAGGAGTCCGGCCAATTCAGTAGGCAGAGTTATTTCTAGGAACAGAGAACAAGTAATTACATACAATTCCACAGAAATCTTAATAAAAAAAGTTATAAGCCATGGCTCCCAGGCTTTGTCAATCCTTTCAATAATCTCTTTTTTTTTTTTATCTCATGCAGGTGTGTTCTGAGATATGACATGTAAGTGAAATGGAAGATTTTGAGGTCATTGGGGGATATCCAAGATCTGTCACAAACCTTTATCTTTCCACGTTTTTAGTAATTAGTTCCTCAGTCACCGATTAGTCAAGTTAATGCCGGGATTTAGTCACTTACTGGAAATTAGTTGACCATTTGGTTCTTTTTTAATGATGAGAAACCCCAAATTTTTCAAAAATGAGTTGGTGCTTTTGTGCCGTCCACTCACAACCGTGTATATTCAGGTACGTAACATCGGTTCACCTTATCATTGTGCTGGTGAAATGTATAGGTTAAATAGCATACGTTCTGCTTAGTGTATACTTAAACAGCGCACCTGCACCACAGTACAGGCCACACATTTGTCGTTACAATTTGTACACAAAGAAGATCAAGCCATCTAACACAATATAAAACCTAAACAGAATCTATAGGTGTGTGCAGCGAATATGATTTTTCGCACGGCTGGTGCACGGCAGGTAATTTTATAGCAGGTTGCTCTGCACGTGTCATATACCACCACCTATATACACTTATCTATTTACCTCTAACAGTTTAAAATAACATCTCATTACCACGATTCCATTTTCCACACTATGTCAGTTGAAGGGCCTGTAATTACCGAAGTCATATTTTAGCTCCATTTCTGGGGCTTCGGATGTAGATAAATATTATAACAAAAGTCACACACCCAGGATTATTATAACTGCGTTTCAGGCTAAAAGCCTTTAATATAGTTTAGTTCCCATAGAAGTCACTGAAGGGTGTAGTTTCCAGCAGGTTAATTTAAGCTTGTGAGTCACACAGTACTTAGTTCTGATATTTATGGCAATCAAGGCTCCAGGGCTGGTATACAACGCGGGTTACGTTTAAAGCTTTCCGCACTGTGTCAGGTTATGGGGGGGCGGTTGTTTTGTGCAATTGCACCTCCTTTATACATCCCGACACTTTACAATGTTATTTGTTATACTTCAACCTGGAAGTGGAAGACTGGCCGAGGTGGCCCTGACAGTCGACAGTCTGTTCCATACAATGGATATAATGCGCAGGTAGCACCAATATTTAAAGTTCACTGCACTCTAGGAGATGGACTGGTCTTAAAGGGACTATATTCAATGTAGACTCCCTTTAAAACAAGAGTCACTCCACTTTTAGCACTGAATTGTGATTTAAAAGTGCATTGTTTTTATGACTTTATATTGATTGTATTAAAATTAATCAATACGCCTCATCACTTCTCTACATTCTCACCAAGTATTGCATTTATCAGAAGTAAAGATACAATACTGTTCATATTAAAGAACAAAAAATCAGTCATAGAGTGCACGTGGTAATTTGATCAATATTTAATATAACACTTGTGCACTATGCATCGCCAGATTGATACATTTCCTACGTAAACTCACCGTCAGTTTCAACCTTTCTACAAACTAACAGCCATATCCTTCAGTGTCACGGTTCATGTAAGTGATTCAGTGCTCACAAACCCCAAAATATTAATCACAATCTAAAAGCTATTAAAGATCAAATTACAGTGTATAATGGTAAACAGCTGTCTTCTTTTTTTGTGTGTGCCATATGTAATTTGCATCATAAATAATATTTCTGAAAAGGGCCTCAAATGGCCCATATTACAAACTGCCGGAAACAATTCTAATCTATATCCACACACGTTATATATGCATCAATGCAACCTACCCAATGCAAGTGACTCTTTCCGAACTCGAGTGATTTGTTCCAGCCCTGGCACTGGCTGTACGCAAGGCATATTTTTCTTCTTAGAGCCAGCTTAGCATTCAAAGCCAATTACATCAACATTTTCTACAAAGACACTTGCAGTTTTTAACCTTCAAAGACTCATTTATTTCTGGCCCAGGGCCACGGAATTGGTGGAAAGTAGCAGTGGTGCCATTAATTAAATAGGCAGTGTGATCTCTATTTGGGAATTCCAGGTCTATAAACTGGATATACAAATACACAGTGGTGGACAACACGGGGGAAGGTAGAATGAGTTTACACAAAAGGAACAAATGCACGGTCACATTGCAAAAAACGTATTTATTTTTGCAGTGCATGTTGAATTGGGAAAAGTGGTGTGCCTGTGTTGAATGGGTTTGCTGATCCACTGACATACTGAAGATAAGTGTAAGTTTAAGAAAGATAATGAACAAACATTACAATCATATTTCGTGTAAAACTAGAATTAAGTATTTTTTTCTGTTTACTATGGATCATTTGGCTGACTAAGAATCCTGGGAATGGTTGTCCACACAGGATACTGGGGTGGAACATCCAGATAACCCATGGCCTCCCAGATGTTCTGGTATGCTCATGATTTGTCTGTCTGAGCTTCATACAAGTTGTAGTCTACTTTAAATTAGATGAAGTAATGTTACATGTTGCTCAGTCAGCTATATGGTTGGCTTAGCATCACGAAAACAATAGCCCTACACGGTTATCACATGCATGTGTTTTGTGTATATAGATCTCTGCCTTACATCCCAAAAATGTGCAACCCGCTTATGCCATGTATATGTTAACTCTTTCGCCTCTCTGCAAGGCACTGCATCTTCTTCAGCACTCAGAGGGTTACAAGGTGTATAAATCGCCCCTCCCGTCAAAAGAAGGTAAATTAAATCACATTAGACATTGTCCATAAGCCCACTTTGCCTCTTCCAGTGCTATGAGTTAGGGAACCACACCAGGTGTTATTGATATTCTTATTTAAACACAACTGGGTAATCCCTAAATCCTGGACCGCTGGGGGTCCTCGAGGCCTGTTCTAGACCATGAATTGGTTAAACACTTAGGATTCAGTTCCAAGCTGTCTAGAAGAAGTGGACAGACCTGCTTGGCAGCAATGAAACAGATGGCAGAGAAAAAACATGACAGGTCCATGAAAAGCACATTGAGATCGACGCACATACACGCTGCGGCTTTTACAAGTTATTGCTTGGGGATCATGGTTGCTTTGTTTAAATACACACGATCAGTTTCCTCCTTAATGCACTTGGCAGTTTGTCGGGAAAACCTATCACAAGCACAGTTGGCAATCTGACCCGGTGCCAGTAGGAGATTCTGTTGCTTTCCCTGGGAAGTAATGCTGTCGGGTTTTTTTTTACAGCAGAGCTCTTAAAATCCCAGGGTTGTGGGTGTGATTCCCTGAGTCCTGCCAGGGATCCATGTGGTTGTGGACAAATCACTTTGGGGGCTGAATATCAAGTGATTTGTTTCAATGCTGCCTGACAATTATTTGATACCTCCTGCTAAGCTCTCCTTGTCAAACATAATACAAGTTTCCATTGGCAAGCCATGGTAATGCCAACATAAAGTTATTTCATACATAGTCTATAGAAGTCAGGCTCCAGGAATACTACTCCCAACATGTTTATTCAACAGTAGCAGGGCTAAAGATGAACTTACTCAACATCTAGTATGCCAGCTGCTGTGGACTACATCTTCCACCATGCTCATCCAGTTATGTAATGCCAAACATACCTTACTCTTGGTAGCCCCAAATGCTCTAGCTGCTGTGGACCACCATCCATAGCATGACCTAGGATTTATACTAAAAAGCAGCCAATCACTTATTACCCAAGTGGACAAAGAAATACTTCAAAAAAAAAAAAAAACCTCCTGCCTCATTAGGTTTCTTTATTAGAGCAAAGGGAGTTTGGTCAGCTTGCAATATACAGTATCGTTTTTAGTACTGCTACTTCCAAACCCATTAATAACCTAGAACAGAGGATGTGAAAAAGTTGATTTGTGATTTGTGATGCTCGCTAAGAAACTAAAACAGGTGATACCAGAAGCTTAACGCGATCTACAGCTCAACTCAGCAGACAGCGCATCCCATCCATCATTTCACAATCTTACCCCCCTACTATTTATTCACAGCAACGACAACATTGCAAGTGACATGTTTCATGCTAGCACGTTACTCCACTTCTATGCTAGGAAAATAACACTTGATCTTTTTATTTTCACAATGTGTGTAAGCTTTGCTTGCCCTGCCCTAGATGTTTGTACTTCCCTCTAGTCTCCTCACTCCTTAACCTTGTTCTTCTCTATCCCAAGATGAGAGAGACTGGACATTAGGAACAGGTAACCTTTGGGCCTTTTGCTGCAGTGGACAATACCCCCCCCCCCCCCCCCCCCCACACACACACACACACAATCCCAGTAACACACTCTCCAGCAGCCAAGTGGCTATGGAATTTGTTTTTAAATGTAACCCAATATATGATTGACCCAATGACCTTTCCACTCCCTTAATCCCCCTTTCCTTCAACCCTGCCCTCCTTCCTGTGCCTGCTAAGTAGGTAATGCCATTAACCAGAAAATAACTGTCTGGGGAGGAGAGGAGAACTTCCAAAAACAGTAATGGTAAAAATAAAAAATGTATTTATTTATTTATTCATTTTTAGCTGTACAAACAATGACTTTTAAAGTAGTTTTGATAGGCTGACTATATTCACAGAGGGGTACATTCATTAAACAGTTAACTATGGTGAACTGACAAGGGATTAGTAAAAAAAAAATATCAAGAATGAATAGATAGATTTTCCAACTCGCCTATTGTGTCCTGAATTGAACAATTCTCTTGTCAGTTCACCGCTCACATATGAAGACATCGCATAATTGACCAGTTCTCTTTAGAATATTAAAAGTGCCCAAATGCTGATGCATTAAAAAAAAATACAGTAACAAAACATTTCCAGAGGTTTGTTTGTTTCTTTGATAGTGTTCTCTCGTTCTGCGTCTTTAAAACACATGGAGTTGGCTTTATTTTCTAATAAAAATCCGATGGGTGTTTTTATTCTGCAGTAGAAAGCAGAACAAGCCCTGCTGACTTTGTTTGTAATCTATTGTCATGACGTAAGCAAGTCTCAGAAATGGAGATTTAAAAGGCAAGGCCAATACGTCAATGCTGCATGACTTGTAATGCTGTCTGGGAACCCAGCAAGCTCTGACTGGCATTATTATCCCCTCTGGCTTAACCATGAGAACAATCCTGTCTGTCAAAGGACTATTACAAAATACACATCCTATCTATACAAATATGCAGGGCTTGATAAATATCAGATGTTAGGAGACAGACTAGTTATTTTTAGGAGTCAGAACAGGATACGTCCATAGAGTTTTATGTAAAGTCATCGGGTTAGGAATGATGGGGATTTTAGGAGCTTTAATTCCCTGGCTCCTAGGATTTGTCAAGTCCTGTATATAACTATTTGTATCATCCTTTGTCAGTGATGGCTGACCTTGGCACTGCAGATGTTTATGAACTGCATATCCCCTGATCCTTAGATTTGAGGCTGAGCATCATTAGATTTATAGTTCCAAAACATCTGCAGTCATTGGCTGGACATGGTTCTGTTGTTTTGCTTTATAAATAATGTCCATTCCCCAGTCTAAGCTTTGGCCGCATATGTGGCTCGCCACACTAAAAAGTTGGACAACACAGGCCTAGATAATAGTAATAATAAAGATTATTAAAGCTGAAGAATAGATCAACATGTTATCACATTAAATATAAAATTGTCAATATACAGAATGATGCGTGGTTTACTACTCATTTTCTACGAATATTTTTCACTCCATTGTTGATTTGTAGATACCTGGAGCGCTAAGTATGCAAAATACTTGCATGACTTATTTTTATAATTACATTTAACATACCGGTAGTTTGACTTTATTTAAAATGTGTTTGATGAGTGAATTCTAATAACAGCAGCTCTGCTCTGGCAAGGTTAAAACACTACTTCCCAAAGCCTACAAGCAATGCGCATTTCTAGTTGCAATTGGCATTTTGAGGCTCTGTTTTCCACATAAATTCACCTGGAATTCATAGTGTAGTGAATAAACCCATCTTATTTTCCATCCATATTTTTGGTAATCCATTTCTAAAGTAGTTAAATCTTCATTTTGTGCACAAAGGCCTCAAATGAATACTCATGGGGGCACCGTTCTATTTTGGTTTAAAATGCAGTAGACGAAGTATCAACCATATGACATCCTTTCTTGTAGAAGGAGGCCCCCTGGAGCGCTACATGCGAGTATATTTTTCCCAGAACTCAGATCAGATCTGCTGGTAATGATCCAAGACGGCAGAAACAAACTGCAAAGCGATGGAGATCTAAACTGATCCCTGGGAAAAGAGACAGCCATATCTTCTGATCCCAATGAGCCTTTGAAAAGAGTTTTTGTTGAAAAAAATAAAAAACAGAAGCTGGAGACCTGAAGGTTTGACGTCTTCTCAATATATATATATATATATATATATATATATATATATATAAGATTCCGGGTTTCCTGGAAATCAAAGCAGCAAATTAAAGTAATAACATCCAGAGATGACTATTAGTGATAAAATAGAATAGTAATGTAATGAGTCTGGAGCTCCCAGAAGTAACGTTCTATAGGAACAATTCTATTATTTGTGAGAAAATGTCTTTGTTTTGCTCGTGACACCATCTTCAGTTTATCATTCTTCCCAAATTCCCAATGTCATCCAGCACTTCTATGGCAGGATCTTTCCCATCCATCTTATAAAATGAACAAAGTATTTTACCAATTCGTGAAAGATGGAATTGACAAAATTATTAAAAAAAAAACACAAGGCCGAGTTTGATGTATTACAAAATTTTTCCAAATAACTTTGGTGTTAAGTTTCAAACTCCTGGTAACTCTCTCTCTCATGAATAAAGTCCTTAGAATATGTGTTATTTAATCAAATATCCTGGGGTATTACCAGTGTCCAACATTTAGGGATGGGTACTATTAACTTAATGGTACACATTTTAATGACCTGGGGAGGATGAAAACCTGGGATGACCTAATCCAGGGCTTGACAAATTTATCTGAGTTTTTACGAGCCAGCTAAAAAATCTAGGAGCCAGACAACGGCACATAAACACAAACACACGCAGTCACATAGTCTGTCACATATACATACAGAATAAAGGATCCTTTATTCTGATTAGGAGGACTAGGGTGAAAGTCCTCTCCGTGCACCCTCCACTTCTGAACGCAAAACACCCCCCCACCCAAACATCCAGTCAGACACATATATACATACACACAAACACATCCAGTCAGACACATATATACATACACACAAACACATCCAGTCAGACACATATATACATACACACAAACACATCCAGTCAGACACATATATACATACACACAAACACATCCAGTCAGACACATATATACATACACACAAACACATCCAGTCAGACACATATATACATACACACAAACACATCCAGTCAGACACATACATACACACACAAACACATCCAGTCAGACACATACATACACACACAAACACATCCAGTCAGACACATACATACACACACAAACACATCCAGTCAGACACATACATACACACAAACACATCCAGTCAGACACATACATACACACAAACACATCCAGTCAGACACATACATACACACAAACACATCCAGTCAGACACATACATACACACAAACACATCCAGTCAGACACATACATACACACAAACCGCATCCAGTCAGACACATACATACACACAAAACGCATCCAGTCAGACACATATATACACACACAAAACGCATCCAGGCACACACATATACACACACACACACAAACACATCCAGTCACACACACACATATACACAAACACATCCAGTCACACACACACATATACACAAACACATCCAGTCACACACACACATATACACAAACACATCCAGTCACACACACACATATACACAAACACATCCAGTCACACACACACATATACACAAACACATCCAGTCACACACACACATATACACAAACACATCCAGGCACACACACATATATACAAACACATCCAGGCACACACACATATACACAAACACATCCAGGCACACACACATATACACAAACACATCCAGGCACACACATATACACACACAAACACATCCAGGCACACACAAACACATCCAGGCACACACAAACCCATCCAGGCACATACAAACATATCCAGTCACACACACACATATACACAAACACATCCAGGCACACACACACATATACACAAACACATCCAGGCACACACACACATATACACAAACACATCCAGTCACACACACACATATACACAAACACATCCAGTCACACACATATACACACACAAACACATCCAGGCACACACATATACACACACAAACACATCCAGGCACACACATATACACACACAAACACATCCAGGCACACACATATACACACACACACAAACACATCCACGCAGACATACACAAGACAGCAAGTTTTTTTTTTTTGGTTGTCGTTTTTTTTAAAAGAAAAAAAATAAAGTTAACCTATCAGTGTCCCATAAAGTTAACCTATCAGTGTCCCCCCTCCCTGCGATTACACCTCAATGCAGAGAGGGGTGGGGGCGCGGTTTCCATTGCAGCCCGGTGGCTCAGAGCAGCTTCCCTGCTATGCTCCCCAGTACTGGATCAGCGCTAGAACGCGGTGCGCGAGGGGGCGGAGCAGGAAGTCTGTGCAGCCGGTGCACTCACTCTGCTCTCTCGCGCACCATGCTGAAATAGAAAAAAAAAAAAAACCCGATCCCATTGCTGAGGACACCTCGCGGGGCTCACGATACCTGGGCGCCAGGTCTGATTTCCTGGTCGCCGTGGCGACCTGGCGCCCGGGGTTTGTCGAGTGGATTAGTCTACTTAGTCTTCTCACTGGTAATCATTTCGATTATCTCACCATTGTCATTATCTGATTTCTAATTCTACAATCCTTTCTCCATCTAAAAACCATCATCTTAAAGAGACTGTATCACCTGAACATTGTTTTTATTTGCATACCGTGCCACACGTGATGTCATAAACAGGAGACTCCACAGACGCGTTTAAAACACATTTTCTCCTAATTTAAGCATTTGCTTGCAGTTCTGCTAATACTATGTATAGATCTTTATTTATTTATTTTTTAAATGATGAATTACATGCACAGTAAAAACACTGTCCTGGTCCTGTCTCTTTTAAAGCAACACTGCTCCCAACTTGGATTCTGACTGTTGCACACAATTCTACTTTTAGAATCACCACATTAAAAATAATATGGACAGAAGAGCAAGAGTTAAGGGTTATATATCATATCTTTTTTAAATAGATGTCTGTTCCTGCTGCGCTATCACAGCTGGCTGAATTAATGAGGAAAGGAATACTGTTCAGGTGAATTATGACAGAAAGCTTGCCAGGAAGAATAACAAGTACGCGCATCATGACATCATTAGTTCAGACATTTTTCAGTAGCCAATGCAGAAATCTGCCTGGAGGCATCCAGCTGGCAGGCACCGTAGTTACAATTGTTTATAAATCACTGCAATGTTACAAGTCTGAGAAAATCAGCAACATATATTTCTAGCTTTCTTGAAAACCTCCGTAGTTACCACATCATTGAACAAATTCTAACAAAATCCAATCAAAAAACAGAAAGGTCTGCGCAGATGGCAAATATGGTATGATTACCAAGTAGAAGAGCATGAATGACATTTTCCTGGCATGCTAATGACATTTTTAGAATGCAGCGGTAGTAAACTGTTAGTAAAGCTGCAGTTATAGAGAAAGTCTATAGTCGTAGGAATTCCTCTCCCAAGTTCTATTGTGAAGAATCTTATGAGTACTATACATATGGATGGGCACCGTGTGAGGTCTACACTCTGGAACACCTAACAGGGGGCCGTTGAATACCTACGCTTTAGTAGTTTCATGGCTAGTTACCCGAGATTTTCTCGATTTGACCATGCAGGCAATGTGTCCAATGTCACCAAAGGATGATGAATGGAGGTCAATAAACTGACATTCACTAGATGTGACCTTCAAGGTGGCGACTTGATAAGAATTTGCTAACAGTCTAAGTGGATGTACTTGTGTTCTAGATTAGGGTGTACTTACATAGCTCAGAAAACAACTCCACACATTTCCCATAAATGCATTATTTGTGCAGCTCTTTGTATTATATCAATAAAAGTGAAGTTGGTTAACAATTACTGTATGATTGGCACCAGGAGGGTCCTCAGTTCACCATGCCTTGTTAGGAATTAAGCAGTGCCGTGCAGTTAACATGGAAGGTTCTATATTACTCGAGTATTTGCAGGGGGGGGCGGGGGGTATAAAACAGTGACGCACGAGGACCAGACTGCTGAAGATGTAATAATCAAACAATTTGGAAATCATTAATAAACATTAATTATCTTTCAATCATTTTAACAGTTACCACTGATATACCAGTATAACGGGAGAAACCATGTGCTAGGCCACTTATTTCTTTCCAGTGTCTTCCTGCAGGCAGAACCTGTGACATTTTGACATTACTCCCTCTTAATTCTAAAGTAAGGATCGTAAACATCTTCTAGATTGTAAGCTTGTGAGCACAATTGCCTACCTCATGTATCAGTCTGTCTCTTCTCATCTAAAGTAGTAGGTAGTTCCCTTCTATGCTTCAACATGCTACATAAACTATTGTTACTAAATAAATAAATGTTAATGTAATGTCATTTGGCTGCCCTGCCACTGCTGAGCTATAAATCCTACTATCATCTGTCAGGCCAAGGAAAGTCTAAAATGGTTACTTTTATTTAAACTTTTGATTTAAAAAAATATGACTTTAAGGCAAACATTTTGACTGCTGTCCATAAATTTTGAAATTGAGAAGTGCCATCCAGGTAGATAATACAATTTAATGTACATATAGCATTAGTGCAATTGCTAGAAATAAACATGATATAATATTGTTATCTGAAGGGCCCTTCCTGGTGCGCTGTGTGCCCACAATGCTGTGTGACAAGAAAGTGCAAGAAGTCCTTATTGGCTCTCACAGAGGTCATTAAGCTGCCTAGCCATGCAAACACAACTACAGATGCTGTTTTTAGGTATAAGCAGACAGTGTATTTTAAATGTTCTTTGCATTACAGACACACCATGTCATTTTTGCATGACAGCTTCATTTTAAATGCCAACAATAAACTTTCCATCATAGAGTTAACACTAACCTGTGCCTGACACAGATAATAATAATATTTTTTATTTTGTACTACTTCATTATTCGGTAACATATTTCCTGTTATGTTGCCAGTCCATATTATAAAGTTTATTGTAGTTAGTGCTTGAGTGTATCATTATTTTCCAATGAAACCTAAAAGCATGACCATTCTCTGTCATAAGTATACCAGTGCAATAAATAGAAAGTGCAGGGCATCCACAAAAGTAAACTGCATACAATAGTTATACAATAGTTATATTGGTATTTTGTAAATAATTGTGTTCACTTTCCTTTCACTCTAAATAAACAGTCACCCTACAGAACATTCACCTCACCTCACATCCTTCAATAACACTAACAATCAACTGTTATGAAGTAATTGCAAACCAAGATCCCCCCAACACTTGGACAGTGCTATAAGGAATATTATATAGCATACTCACCTTTTAGGATGGGAAATTTTAACTTAAAAAAAAATCTATCCTCTAGGTTGCATTTTTTTCAAATTATCTTAATTTTCCTCATTTATTGTGTTGGCAAAAAACTATGCTATATTTAATGGAAAGGTTGCATCAAGTGTGGACCTTTGTGGACTGATTTTACATACAGCGCTGAGTTTCTTTTATGCATTTTAGTAAAAATGCAACTTATGGGTTTCTCAAGAATAAATGTATATTTTTATATATAACAGTATCAGGCTATGTTTAATGTTTTATTCCATATGCACAGAGTCCACCAGTCTACAGATCTAATCTAAAGTAGTGCTTGTGTAGAACAAAGGGCATACAATGCAACATGCAGCAAGGAAAGTATGATAAACAGGCTGCACGATGTGTGAATATCAGTGTAACAATTAATAATTGAAGGGTGAGGGCACAGTGAATCACCATTAACACTTGTCCACATACAGGGAGTGCAGAATTATTAGGCAAGTTGTATTTTTGAGGATTCATTTTATTATTGAACAATAACCATGTTCTCAATGAACCCAAAAAACTCATTAATATCAAAGCTGAATATTTTTGGAAGTAGTTTTTAGTTTGTTTTTAGTTTTAGCTATTTTAGGGGGATATCTGTGTGTTCAGGTGACTATTACTGTGCATAATTATTAGGCAACTTAACAAAAAACAAATATATACCCATTTCAATTATTTATTTTTACCAGTGAAACCAATATAACATCTCAACATTCACAAATATACATTTCTGACATTCAAAAACAAAACAAAAACAAATCAGTGACCAATATAGCCACCTTTCTTTGCAAGGACACTCAAAAGCCTGCCATCCATGGATTCTGTCAGTGTTTTGATCTGTTCACCATCAACATTGCGTGCAGCAGCAACCACAGCCTCCCAGACACTGTTCAGAGAGGTATACTGTTTTCCCTCCTTGTAAATCTCACATTTGATGATGGACCACAGGTTCTCAATGGGGTTCAGATCAGGTGAACAAGGAGGCCATGTCATTAGATTTTCTTCTTTTATACCCTTTCTTGCCAGCCACGCTGTGGAGTACTTGGACGCGTGTGATGGAGCATTGTCCTGCATGAAAATCATGTTTTTCTTGAAGGATGCAGACTTCTTCCTGTACCACTGCTTGAAGAAGGTGTCTTCCAGGAACTGGCAGTAGGACTGGGAGTTGAGCTTGACTCCATCCTCAACCCGAAAAGGCCCCACAAGCTCATCTTTGATGATACCAGCCCAAACCAGTACTCCACCTCCACCTTGCTGGCGTCTGAGTCGGACTGGAGCTCTCTGCCCTTTACCAATCCAGCCACGGGCCCATCCATCTGGCCCATCAAGACTCACTCTCATTTCATCAGTCTATAAAACCTTAGAAAAATCAGTCTTGAGATATTTCTTGGCCCAGTCTTGACGTTTCAGCTTGTGTGTCTTGTTCAGTGGTGGTCGTCTTTCAGCCTTTCTTACCTTGGCCATGTCTCTGAGTATTGCACACCTTGTGCTTTTGGGCACTCCAGTGATGTTGCAGCTCTGAAATATGGCCAAACTGGTGGCAAGTGGCATCGTGGCAGCTGCACGCTTGACTTTTCTCAGTTCATGGGCAGTTATTTTGCGCCTTGGTTTTTCCACACCCTTCTTGCGACCCTGTTGACTATTTTGAATGAAACGCTTTATTGTTCGATGATCACGCTTCAGAAGCTTTGCAATTTTAAGAGTGCTGCATCCCTCTGCAAGATATCTCACTATTTTTGACTTTTCTGAGCCTGTCAAGTCCTTCTTTTGACCCATTTTGCCAAAGGAAAGGAAGTTGCCTAATAATTATGCACACCTGATATAGGGTGTTGATGTCATTAGACCACACCCCTTCTCATTACAGAGATGCACATCACCTAATATGCTTAATTGGTAGTAGGCTTTCGAACCTATACAGCTTGGATTAAGACAACATGCATAAAGAGGATGATGTGGTCAAAATACTCATTTGCCTAATAATTCTGCACTCCCTGTAAGGTACAGAATAGATGATGCTAAAACACTGATTAAAGGACAACTATTAGCAAAAAATTAAGTAGGATTTTATTGGAAAATTGTAGGCATTTTAAACATAAATGTTTTAATGAAATAAAGTACTTTATTGAGCCCTCTTTGCTCTATATCAAAGGTGTTGACATGTTTAGAATCTTGGTACAGATGCATCAGATCTTCCTTCATCTGACCCAAGATTCTTAACATCATGTCTGCCCCCTTATAGGCCTATACAAGTGGGTTCAATAATGTACTTTATTTATAGTTTCTCAATATGCAAATTATACATTTACCATTGAAAAGCAGTTCATTTGCATGTCAAGCCACAGGTGATTTCACAAGTTGGAAACATCGCACACTTGTAAAACATGCATTTCTCTTATTTAATGCATTTGCGTTCAGTTCTGCTAACACAACTTATAGAACACGTTTTTATTCTTTACATACACAGTATAAACAATGTTACGGTTGGCAGAGTCCCTTTAGAGCATTTCTATTCCAAATGTTTACACTTGATCCAATCTTTCATTTAAACATAACTTAAGGTTTTTTCCAATATTTGTCCTTTAAATTACTGAACTGTAGAGAGAGGAACTATTCATAAAAGCCTGGACCAGTTGACAAGTCAAGACTGTGCAATCCGCAATCTTCCATGGTTTGTTGAAGGATAACTCAAATCATCTTCAACCAACCAAAAGCTACCCAAACTGGATTTAAGTGTACTTCTGACATTTGACTGCTAGAGAGGCGACCATTGCTTAGCGTTGCTCCGGCAGTCAATCTGTTAAAAGCACTATTAAAACCAAATGTTGCTGTTGTGCCCATCTAAATGTGGACAAGCGCTAGTAAGCGCATGCCTCGCCTCTATAAATAATGGAGGTGAAAGAACAAAATAAAATGTGCAGTGCTGCTGAAACCTGCATGGCCATTAATCTAATTAAGGTTCATTGTCAACAACCAAGCTGAGAAAAACCTTAATAATAAATGAATTAGTACCTTGCAAAGCTCTCTGGAAAACAAAGAGCATGTCGTGAGCTAGTCACTCCTAGCTGTTCAGACAGTGCCGGGTGAGAATGTATGCAGCTGGTCTAATATGGACATTTTTTGGAATATTTTTTTATGACCACTTAGGTTTCGAATACCATGGCAAATAATCAGTGTGATTTTTGGTGGGTTATTTTTATTTCATACAATGAAGAGTAAAATCTTTTAAGGATCGTATGAGTAGCTTGAATTGTCATATTGGTTATCACTGCAGAGTGTGTTCACATGAATGCAGGGAAAAGCAATCCTCAGCACTCCCATAACTGTAGATCGCAGCGGGAGAGGCATAGGTTGCTTGCCGCTAAACACTGCAGTGGGAGTGCCAAAGGTTACTTGTTGCTAAACACCGCAGCGGGAGTGCCAAAGCTTACTTGTTGCTAAACACCGCAGCAGGAGTGCCAAAGGCTGCTTGCCACTAAACACCACAGAGGGAGTGACAAAGGCTGCTTGCCACTAAACACCACAGCGGGGGTGACAAAGGCTGCTTGCCACTAAACACCGCAGCAGGAGTGCCAAAGGCTGCTTGCCACTAAACACTGCAGCAGGAGTGCCAAAGGCTGCTTGCCACTAAACACCACAGCAGGAGTGCCAAAGGCTGCTTGCCACTAAACACCACAGCAGGAGTGCCATAGGCGGCTTGCCACTAAACACTGCAGCAGGAGTGCCAAAGGCTGCTTGCCACTAAACACCACAGCGTGAGTGACAAAGGTTGCTTGCCACTAAACACCGCAGCAGGAGTGCCAAAGGCTGTTTGCCACTAAACACCACAGCGGGAGTGACAAAGGTTGCTTGCTACTAAACACTACATCAGTAGTGTAAAAGGCTGCTTGCCACTAAACACCGCGCAGGAGTGCCAAGGGTTGCAGGAGTGCCAAAGGCTGCTTGCCACTAAACACCGCAGCAGGAGTGCCAAAGTCTGCTTGCCACTAAACACCACAGCGGGAGTGACAAAGGTTACTTGTCACTAAACACCGCAGCAGGAGTGCCAAAGGCTGTTTGCCACCAAACACTGCAGAAGGAGTGACAAAGGCTGCTTGCCACTAAACACCACAGCGGGAGTGACAAAGGTTGCTTGCCACTAAACACCACAGCGGGAGTGACAAAGGTTGCTTGCCACTAAACACTGCAGCAGGAGGGACAAAGGCTGCTTGCCACTAAACACCGCAGCAGGAGTGCCAAAGGCTGCTTGCCACCAAACACTGCAGCAGGAGGGACAAAGGCTGCTTGCCACTAAACACCGCAGCAGGAGTGCCAAAGGCTGCTTGCCACCAAACACTGCAGCAGGAGTGCCAAAGGCTGCTTGCCACTAAACACTGCAGCAGGAGTGCCAAAGGCTGCTTGCCACTAAACACTGCAGCAGGAGTGCCCAAGGCTGCTTGCCACTAAACACTGAGCAGGAGTGCCAAAGGCTGCATGCCACTAAACACCTCAGCAGGAGTGCCAAAGGCTGCTTGCCACTAAACATCGCATCTAGGGTTGCCACCTTGGCCATTTTTACCAGCCATATATAATATCGTTTGCATGCTTCCTTGCAGTATGTAGAAGTCATATTTGACCAGAAGAAAATCAATTCACTGATCAACATGGTTCTGTGGGATTCACTACTTGATATAACTTCAGCATACTGCAAAGCAGCTGGCAAAACTTATATGTGACCGGTAAAAAATGGCCAAGGTGGCAACCCTAAACGCAGCTTGAGTGCCAAAGGCTTCTTGGTGCTAAACACCGCAGCTTGAGTGCCAAAGGCTGCTTGGTGCTAAACACCGCAGCTTGAGTGCCAGTTGCCTTTTGCAGCTAAAGCTTCATTTAGTCATTCAGATTCTGCAGACTACAATGCTAACACAATGTATAGATTTGTTTTGCTTCTGCTCTACATTAACAGAATAAGCAATGTTTAGGTGACAAGGTCCCTATCATAATGGTTGTAATAAAAGATAATATTTCGGTTAGCAACCACCAGCGAGCCTGTTGCAGTCAAGATGTGTGCTGGTCTTACAGATAAATGAAATACAGTCCTGAATGTTTTAGCATAGGGTGTGTTCACTGGTGATTACTTACTTTATTTCACAACCTTTACTAGATCTGGTTAGATAATACTGACTATAACACCTCAAGGGTATTGTTCACCTACACTCAAGTATTACTTTGTTCCTTGCAATAGAAGGTGACACCCTGATACAGGTGGCTGGCTGTTTACTGGGTGGACTTCCAATTAACTCCTGGTTACCAAATATAGAGACAGGGGTCACCAACAGGGAGCATCCCAAATATTGTGGAGCTCCCACCATGCCTTACCATACACAGACCTATATAATAATCACACTGTTGGGCATCATGGAAATTGTAGTGCTATGCGTTGGCTAACTTGCCCCATTTTCCAGTTATGCTTTTTTTTTTTTAAGGATCCCTCACACTGATTGTAGGTGGATCAATAAGCTAATTCATATGGTCAATAAAAAGGCAATCATTTAAAACCTAGCTCCTAGGCTGCCGTCACTGTGTAGACATGCTTCGGTATGGGAGAGCTGCAGCCCAACAACAGGTGGAGTGCACTAAAGCTTCTATTATACTCCACCAATCATGGTTCTTCCTGTACTTTTTTTATTTATTTGTGTATTTTTACATAATTGTGTGGTCTACATATATTATGCATGACATGTGCTTGGTGATCTGCTGCGACAAACTAGAAATGCACTGCTTCACATTCTGGGACCACTGGAAGAAGAAAAATATATGAATGCTTTAGAACATTTAGTATGTGGCCAGGGGTGTGTGGACTCACGTGGTGCAGACAATCTCTCTTTTACTGGAGTACACAATGATCCGGTATACTAATGTCACTTGTTCTATTTTTAATCTGTTTTTTTTACACTTGGCCTGCTAGATATAATCAGTGTATAAGCCGATGTGAGGTAAAAGTCATAGGGGCCGTCCTTTATCTCCTCTTCCAGCTTTACAAAACCCAGGGCAGATACACAGCACACTGACACCCGACTTCAGTGTAACAGCCAAACACCTGTGTGCTCTGCTCTGCAGACATGACCTACAATCTCTTGGGAAGATCTAGAGGTGAGCACCAGGCAGGCTTCAAATAACCTAAGTATACAAAAACAAAAAAAGATTTCCTAACTAACCATAGGTAAAGAAAGCCAGTGGTATTTAACCCTTTGTCCAGTCAGGTGAGATGAGCAACCAACTCCTATGCTGCAGACCTACATATAAAGGGGAAATTAATATTATATTATAAGTTTACAACATAAAAATTAACTGTGCCAGGAAAGAAAAGGAGTTGGTCTGGTCATCACTAACATATTACATTGCGATTGTACTTTTTCTCTTGGTGCCTGCAAACAGATTGCTTCCAGGAAAGTAATCCCACACCCCTCAATAGGATGTACGCAATCATAGCATTACTGTAAAGTTGACTATGAAGTGAATGTGTGCTCACTGAACCCACTGGCACACAGTGAGACTCGTTGTCTGTTTATATTACAAGGGATATTAACAGCAGGAAAAGTAATTGTATGATTTAAATAACTCTGAAAGCACAATACACAAAAACAAACCAGCAGGCAAAGCAAATGCTGTATTCATGAAAGAGAGAGAATTGCAGGGAATGAGAAGGGAATTTCAAACGTAGGACCAAAATGAACTGATTGGTAAAAGGTTTCCAACCCAGCTACACGGTTCCCTTCTCAATTCCCTGTGGTTCTCACCCAGTCATGATTAAAGCCCCAAGTGTTTATAACATTTAGTCGTGTTGACCAAATGATATTTTTTGTTGTTGTTGCAGGTAGGATTATTTTCACAAACGATAATATATAGACATTTGCCCTATGTGAAAAACGATTTAGTACATTCACAAACATACCAGTTTAACTATATCATGATCGAACATGTGTATTTTTCAGTAGGCTAAAATAAGTCAAGTTAATCTTTACTAACATTCTTGCCTGGCAAGTCTCTAAGCTGCTATAATATATGCTAGAAACTGTATTACAATATTGCAAGTTCCCAGGACAGTTTAAGTCTACTCGAGTGGACATGTCTTATTATTTATTCTGGACTGGCTCCCCAGGACATACCTGAACACAAGAGAAATCGCAATGTATTCTACCTGGTAAAACACTTTCTAAATAAAAAAAATAATAAATAATCTTAAACATCTTATAATTGCAAGAAACGATAGTGTACATGTGAGTAATGCTAATATTTTCCTAAATAAGTGTTGCTGTTCCTTAATGGTGTTGATAAGTTTACCTTCATGGGGCTTTTACACAGACATGATGCCATAGAATAACCCTTATTGACCACATGAGGCCTGCGGGACTGTAGTTGGAAATCCTTGTCCTAAGTGTAGCTAACCATTGGAATTTATAGTATGCTAAAACCATCTGGTTTAAACTCCTGGGAGCACAAGCCTACTGAACTCTCACCCGTACCCTCCCCAAGCCTCTAGGTTTCACCACTACACACATTTTAAAAACCAGTATGCATTACCACATAATGTAAATGTTAAAGGGGCCTATACATTCTATAATGTGCACACTGCAATATAGGGCACAGAATCCAACCTAGCACCTCTGATTACATCTTAAACCATGTACCGTTGACTTGGTTACATATCAGATGTACTATATTGTATCTTTAGAAACACTCCATCAAACAGGAAGTTACGGGTGTGCTATGGTTTGTCTGGGTGCCAGAAATAGAGTACGGTAATGATAACATTTTATAATAAGGCAGGGGGCAAAGTCATTGTTTGTATGAGTAATGCATATTATATTCAGTTATTTCCCTGCTCTTGTGTTTAGAATTACACTTTGTGCTTTATTACTTATTGACTTGGTTGTTCAAACATATTTAAGGCTGGGTAAATAAGATTACTCAATGCCTTATTTTTTTATTTTTTTTTACCTACTGAAAGATCTCATGTTTGTTTAGCAAAGTTCACTGGGTTTTTACCATTCTAGATCCTATGTAAAATGATACCTGTACCTTCCTGCAGCTCATTCACAAGACAGAATGGGGGTAGGGATACAAGGATTTGACCAGGACTGCTTAGCTATTGTCAGACTACAACTCCTATAACCAATAGACAAAACTTAATTGTGCACTGCAGTGCAGCAATAACTAAGATGTGTCTTGCAAGTCTGAGCTGCACATACACAACTGAACAAAACAATAAAGTTTATTTTTCTTCTCAGTGTTCTAAAGCCAAACGTAACCATTTAGTGGCAGATGGTGGAACCAATGCTTTCCTTTCACCCCTGGCAGTAAAAGGTTAAAGAGAGGTTTATCCAGGAAACGTCAGAATTGTTTAATCCACTGTGAAATACACAAAGCAAACCAGCTTTTAATACAGTCAACAAACTATTTATATCAGCATCTATTTCCTAATTAGTTCATTTAAATTATACCCTACTAACTGAGGTACATGTGTGAACAAGTCCTTCATGTGTGCATCTTTAAAAGCCAGCCTTTGTTCTTCATCAGAGTCTGTATTTAGAAATTTGAGCATGTTACTAAGCAGAATAATACGCTTGGCTATTATGAGGCTACAGCTGTATTGAAGCTGGTATCAGAAATTAGACCTTTTTTATCAGAATACAAAGTGCACCAAAGAAGAACAGGTTTCAAAAGAAACCCCACTAACTATCTTACAATAACAGATAGTTGGAGAGTTTAGGCTCAGAATTACTAAAGGGTGTTAATCGAGACCTATACAAATGGAAAGTAGGTCATGTTCACACAGCAATTCGCACTTCTTGCAAATTATTACGTCAGAAGCATAAAATGACTGTCAACAGAGATCTATCCCCATTAAAAAAAAAAAGGCCAGAAGCATAAACATCGGCAGCGACATTACATCCTCAGGTCTTACTTGAAAATGAGAGAAAAATCTATGTATTCTTTTTAAAGCAATTTATAAATAAATTAAAAAAAAACAGTAACGGGTGACGACAATTCAGGTGCTGAGCTAAACTCAGTTGTGAGTGTTGGTTAATTGTCACAAGCTTTTGCTGCTTGCCCAAACAGTAGATAGGGCGAAAAACATTAAATTCGGACAATTATCAATTCATTTCTCATTCACCCAGGCAGACTCATTAGGAGTACAGCATGGGTAAATTTGAATGAATGCCCAAGACAATATATCATATATCGAATGTGCACAAAGGCAAAGAACATCAATTGATCTGTAAGGCAAACACCCCATGTTTGCAACAAAAGTCTGATAAGTAGATTTTATAGAATAACAAGAGGTGCTTTAACTCTCCAAACGCTCACTTCTTACAAAGTCCATACCTACACTGATTTAAACCTGTGTGAGCGAAAATGCAAATGCTTTGATTTTCTCTGCCTTTCAGACAGTCAGAACCTGAGATAGATGTATTTTTCGGCACTTAAAGAGTTAAACAGGGGTCTAAAGTGTTTGCTACAGTGCGACGTGCTTCAATCTGTAGCTGCAACTCCATACTCAGACAGTGCAGGCATAGATAGACTCCCGGGGCAGGAAGTTTGTGAATAAAAATAATTGTCCCAGAGGAGGAAGTGCCTAAAATCTGATAGATTGCAAGTATCAACAATCAATGTTTACGCCCTCCATTGTAAAGAATATCTTAAAGATACACTCATCCAGCTACGTAAAACCATGTTCTATATTGGATATGTTTACAGAAGCCATTTCCCTGTCTTTGAGTATACTTTCATCTCAAGAGGAAATAATTGGCTGAGTGTTTGAGTGTGAGCTTTTAAGATGACATGGGTATTTCATCGGGCCTGTGAAGGGACCCAAGTTGTCTTATAAGCTAAACACAAATTCTCAATTACACAATAAAAGGTATCATTTAACTGTACATGGTGCATGTGTTTCCAAGACTAACAGATACTTTACTTTTAACTAGCTCAGAAGGAGACATGCTTTCCTTAAGGTTTTTTTTTTAATGCAATTTTTTAATGCACTTCCACACCACAGGAGGTATACAGCACAAAACTGAGGCACTGTAGATCCATCTTCATTAAGAGAATAACAGAGGGCTGTGTCCAACGAAAGACAGACTTTTATTAATTATCCTACTGAAATTTGGGGGATGAAGTATTTATATATTGCCCTATGTACAAAGGCCAGGATATTATGCACCCTGTCAAACTGGATGATCCTTTAATCCAACTAATTAGATGTGCTTTTGCAGGTTCACCTTTAATAAGTTAACCATTTTCTGAATGTAAATGCAGGCACATTTGGAGGTTATTTAAATATTAACCATTTTTTGAACTTACTTCCATACCGGCACGCAATCGGTTAAGCATGTTCATGAATTTGATGTTCCTTTCAGGTAAGCTCAGACCACTTCCTTCCCCACCTCTTGGGTGGTATACAAAAGTCACTGGTTGACTCATTTTGAACATTTACACTTCAAAACGTCATATTAAAATAAATAAGTTAAATCTAGACCTTAGGCAGTCCTCATATCCATGCTTTTTTATCGTAATTCTAGAATTAGCATATACATTTTTTGACAAAACAAATTGATCAATGTCCCCCTAAGAAGTGAAATATTCAACTTGCATTTCCTCCAAAAAAAACTCTAAACTTATAAATAAAAACAGAAAAATGTTTACTACATACTGATGTATTTATAGAAAATATTGTGTTGCAAGACTGTAAAACAAACTTCTTGCAGCAATAGGAAGTTAATGAAACTTGCCTATAATACTTAGGCCACACTAGAGGACACAAACAGGGCCCAATATGGTGTTTTAGTTACTCCAAGAGCGTTGGAGTCCTTTCTGCAGTACTTAATTCTGCATTTAACGTCAATAGTCATTTCAAAAATTAGATTTCACAAATCATAATTATTAGGTTTCACATCATATTGGTAAACAATAAAGAGGACCTGAAAAAATGTTAATGCAGGTTTTTCACACAGGGTGAGGGACTGACACACTAGTGGCTATATGTCTACTCAAGACACTATTTTACACACCCCTGCATAGAGGCAACCTAAAGTCCTGCAGAAGAAAGGTCAGTGGCATAGGTCATTGAAGGGTGAATTACTGCTACACACTTCTAGGAAATGGCTAAGTCTTTACATTGATTTAACGTTTTATCTTTTTTTTTAATGTCAGAGCCTTGGTTGACAGTGTCTGTGTTAAGCAATGTGGGACACAATTCTCTTTCACACAGAGGGTTAATATATCTTCCTGCAATGCACAGTAGGTTATATTTGGCAGGAAGAACAAGCTTAGAAGGTCATAGGTCCATCCTGCTTCTGTTTCAGTTTTACACAGGGGCTTGCAGATCTATGGGCATGGCCCCATTCTTGCCTGAATCCACTGAATAATGTTAACACACGGAGATATTTCAGCCCCTTTTCGGTCATATTGAAGGGAGTGAGAAATAGTGCTGTCACCACCCATGAAGCCTCATATGCTTTTATCAATGTGTAATTGGGATCTGTGATGGGGTGGACGGAGTACATAGGTCCAATGTGTCTTATATTCCTGGATGGGGGGATTAGCTGTTGGCACTAAACTCAACAAAAAGCACAGATACTGCAAACGTTCGGCACGAAACGCGTGTGCACTATATTTCCCACGATTCCCAGATTACTGAGCATTATGGGAGATGTAGTCCGATACCGAAGTGTCAAAGTTTAGTAATCACTGATAAGTTGTTACACTGACAGAGTAAAGAAAAAATAAGAACATGGAACATTAACATTCTTTCTTGCTATGGGTCTGATCCTTGAAATAAACCCACCACCAATAAATGATCCAATTAACTCAATGTCAATAGTAGTGTTATCCTACCTGCTCCCGTGGCACTGGTCTTGTGGCCGAACCTCAGCCCCGATTCGCCTCTTCTGATGCCATCTGTGGAAGAAGCGGAATCAGCCTCGTAAATGGTATTTAACATTTGATGTAATCCAGGCATGGAGGCGAGTGTATAAAGGGGTGGCAGTGGGCACAAAGTCCCCCGTCCTGTGTCTAGCCTGTCCTCTGGGGAGCAGCTCAAGCGGGCACTGGTCGCATCAGCAATAGTGGCAGCAGGGTCCTAGGAGAGTGAACCCCTCTAATAATTCCACGGAAACGGGGTATCTGTTACATTGGGGTCCAGTACCGTATCTTAACAGCAGGAGCCCACTTTACACAGAGATCACAGAGAGCAAACATTGACCCATGTCCAGGGCACAAAACCTCCCACTCTGAGAGCGAACACTTTCCACGAACAGGCGAGTAGAAACCTCAGATCAGCTTGTTCTGCACCTTAGCAAGTGACCGGCTGCCAGTCTGCAAGAAGATTCCACAGAACAATCCAAAGAGGTTCTATACGACACACATCCCAAATCCAGCTTCGGAGACACTTCTGGTCTGCAAGTCAAGACAGCAGCCAGACAGCTGAACAAGAATCCCCCCGAAACGGCTGAGCAAAATTGAAAGGAGGAAGGGGGTAAAAGAAACAAGTTTGCTTCACAGTCATCCAGCAAGGACCTCTGCAGACTCTTTTCAGAAGAGGAGGGGGCAGAGGGACGACGCAGCCTGTTGCGAAAAAGAACTCGTTTGTAGCATGGCTAGGGACATTGAAATAATAACAAGACGGGGGACGTGCCCTGTGCAGAGAGAGCCGCAGAGCTGCTGCCTGAATCACCTGCACTGGGTGAGAGACGATCTAGCTAGGCTGCTCCGGGTGTGTACAAGCCGCGTTACACCACTGCCCCAAGCTCAAACTGACAGAAATAGATCTGCAGGAGGAGGAGCCCTGCCAAAAATAGACCTAATATCATAAGCCAGCTCCACACACATATACAAAAGAAGTGTGCATTGTTTGGGAAAGGGACTCCTGGGTTGGCTGGAAAAGTGGCCAATCAGGACACAGCCTTTATATTGTCCATACTTTATAAACCAGATTCAGTGCTCCATCTGCTGAAGGGATTTGTACAGGAAAATATAACTAGTCACATGCTTCCTTCCTCCTATACCTGCAGGTAGGACACGGGGCAAATTTAGCTGTTTATTTACATGTACAGTCATAAAAAGGGAGGGAGAGAGAGAGAGAGAGAGAGAGAGAGGTAGGAAGGGAAAAAATATCACCTCAAACAATAAAACAAACTTCACCACCTCTTACTCCATTTTATCTGCTGTTACAAGACCTGATAGGCAACTTCTGGCATTACAGCAGCTGTGCAATGACACTACTATTATACTCAGGCAGTTTGTACACTCTGATGGGTGATGTAAACTACAGTAGCTGGAGTACTGGAAGTTGCCTCTTCATGTTTAGAACATAATGCATGTATTTATCTCTGCATCCTAGGAAGCTGAGCATGATGGGAATGTTAATCTATAACAACTGGAGTGACACAAGTTGCTTGCTGGTGGGGAAATGCATTTTTTTATGTTCTGCAGCGTGGAATGAGTTAACTATTCATGCTAAACCAGAAATTCAGATCACTGTGTATTTCCTGGATGTATTTTTAGACACTTTGCACACCACATTCTTCCCCCATCCAACAGAACTAAAGTAGAATTGAGAAATATACATAAGACATCTTCCCTTAGTTACTACTTATCCGTTAACTAGATCATAAGAGCAACTGACACTTTAGGCAGATTTATCAACTAGTTAGTAACTAGCAGTATGGCACAAGTGAGTAGATATTTCATCTTATTTAGCTAAACATTTGCAAGCTGGGTTTTTTGTTTTTCATATTTAAATGAAAAGTGCCAAGTTTTATCAAGAAACACAAACTGCAGGTTCTAAGAATTTCCTGATCCCAGAACAAGGTTTTGGATTAGAAAGTAGGTGTGGAATAGTAAAAGTGCGAAAAGAGAGGTGCAATACGTGTCACCAACATTCTGTAAGCAGATTCTTTTGTTATTAATTACTAAAAGTTTACTTGGTATTTCCGCTGCCAAACTAGGTGGAAATAAACAAAAGATTTCATTGCCAAATTGAACATTGATGTCAGTTGAACTGAGGAATGAATAGATCTTGGCAGTGGAGTTAAAACTTGGTAAATATTTTGGCAGACCTATATACTGACGTGTAAATCTACTGTTGAAATCTTCTCTGCACCCAGGATTAGCATTGCTTTTCACCTTATTCTACGTGTTAGAAAAAAAACAAGACAATTATCAACAGAAAAAGTAGTGCAAATATCTATAGGCTATCTGCTAATGCGTCACAACTTGACTAATTTATTTCTGTATATTGAATTTTTTTTTAGTAGGCAAAAAATAAAAATCTTTAAAAACAAGCACTTTTTCAAAAGTCTATTTTTTCTACTTTTGTCTACTTTTATTATCTATTGTTTTAGGATTGCTGAATAAACATGCAGGGCTTTTTTTTTGGGAGACCTTACCTATACTATGCACTAGCATGTCTTTTAAAATTACAATACACCATAGAGGACTGTATTGCAACTTCTGTCCCCTCACATAAAGCACTGATAACATGCTATTGTAAAGAAATGTTACATTACTAATATATACTTATTATCCAACTTTAAAGACTAAATTATTGTCAAGATACGGTAATAAAATGAGATCAAAAACTTTTTCACACTTGCTATAAAAGAAGTGCAAGATTTTATTTGACATTTCTCCTGCAGATATTTTAAAGCAGATGTCAATGAGTCAGGGAGGTAGGCAGCATTACTCATTCATTCAATGTATCATCAAAGAGATCTTGGTGATAGAACTTATTTACAGCAAGTAGTCAGGCAAGATTTGAATGGGTTGTTTGTTTTTTAGCCCAGTAGAAAGAGTAAATCAATCTAAACAAATGGAATTTGAAATGAAAGTCACACCCACAATGTTTACTAATATATTGCTTCATATACCATTTCACAATATTTTAGTGTTTTAAAGCTGTGATCGCACATGTGTGATCTCACACAGTTCGGGTATCATACAGGCTGTGTCAGAAATGTGGATGCCACATTCGGTCCCATGGTTTATTAATCCATTAAAGTTTAAAGTAAGTGTCCCCTAATAATAAGTTTATTAGTGTTGAACTGAGTAAAAAAAAAATCTTGTTGTCCTTTAGAATTCCAATAGTATCATAAAAAGGATTACAGTATGTCTTTAGGCATGATTCAATAATATATGTTTGTATTTTTCTTTCACACTGCCAGTCCAACTATAAAATTACCTATCTTTTTCTTTTGTCACGCATAGTAAAGTTAAATAATTATAAAAATGTATGTATTAGTCAGCTCTCTAAATTTGTCTGGAGGCTGGGAGCAAAAAAAGTAAAATTCAATTATCCAAAATTATACTATACTATTATATTTACTATTCGTAAAGTGTGCATATATACCTTCCAAAATGCTCCACCAGAGATGGGGGATGCTGGGGGCATGGCTTGGGATGGTCAGCACTAGCACACATGTAAAAGACTCTGTACATACACAGCATTCATTCTCCTGTGTCCTAAAGTGAAGTCTGGTCCATGTTGTGTTTCCACCTCAACCATTTGTTACCGGCCACATATAACTTTTGCATGTGGACTTGCATCATGTAGAAGTCATGTGTGAACAGAAATAAATCATTAGACTAATCAACTTGGTCGTGTAGGATCCACTACTCAATTAAGTAACTGATTTTCTTGTTGTCAAATATGACTTCTACATACTGTAAAGCATCATGCAAAATGTATATACAGCCAGTAAAAAATGTCCCAAAGCAGGACAGTTAGGCGCTATGTACATATCTTACACAAAAACCTGTACCTAGCACACATCTACAAGATATTTCTACCACATAGAGCACATACAACTTTAGCATGTTACCCTATAGCAGAAACCTGCAGCCCTCCAGCTGCTGATGAACTACATGTCCCGCAATGCTCTTACAGCTAAGAGACTAGCAGATGAGCATGGGAAATGTAGTCCTGCAACACGCGGCTTCCCCACTCCTGCCCTATAGTATGAAGCATGCCAGCCTGTAAAGGGGGAAGCAGTTACCTACTAAAGGAACTTGTTTAACTAACAAATTCTCTGAAAACACAAATGATACATTGTGCAGAGCAGTATGTAAAAGTCATACAATGTGGTTCCAAAAAATGTCTGAACACACAAACGTATGCAAGGTATCAGAAGTGGGAGGTGTTAAGGTAACTTCTATAGAGGTTAGTTGCAAGAATACAGTAGCAATACAAAAAGTATCATTTATCCCTGGCTGGTTATGGTACAGGTAATAAAACAGTGGGATTTGTTTCTTTCTTTGAGTGGACTATTACAGTGTTTGTGGATATAGCCATAGCTGGGAACTCTCTGGTTTTCACTCTTTCTTGGCTGAATACCTCCCAACATTGTAAAGGATCACTCTAGTCTAAACAATAAAACTGGAATAACACCCTTTAAAATAAGTGGGCCCTTTAAGACATATATACATTTATACTTTTGGGGGTTTTAACTTGAAAACATGTCTCTCCTGAGGACTGAAAATATTTCCATGTATTACTATGGGACCTAACAGATTGGTTCTCAGGAGACACTGGGAAAACCCAGTGCTACAGTTAAAAGGGGCAGTAATGGGGGGCCGGAAATACTTCAGCAATTAGTGAAATAAACATAGTTCAAATAGCTGAAGCAGTCACTGTCTGCAGCGTTTTTTATGGAGGAAACTATCGCCTCTGATTCCATGTTTTTATACTCTACCAAGACCAGCAATAAGTGATCAGTGATCAAAAGAGCTCACAGTTTTTTTTTTTTTGTTTTTCAATGAACTAGTATCTGCATATGCTCAAAAGTTTCCTGCTTTAGCCCTCCTAGTTCAGACATACTGTCTGTTGCAAAGTAGGGGGAAGGGAGACGAGCAGAAACTATGATATTCCTGCATGTACTGGTAAGGTTGTGCAAGCTACAGTTTGAACACTATTAGTTGATCAAACTTATGATCTTCAGTGTACCAATAAAATGCCAAAATACAGTAGTAATGCTCGGGTTTTATGGGAGTGATTTAGGAGCGATGGTTGGGATATTACAATTCAAAGAGTATCTGGATGCCTTTATAATTTATAGATCACTGTTTATTGTAATTAATTAATTTAATTGTTACACAAAGAATATCTACACCAACTAATTTATAATTACACTTACTATAGGGTACACAAAACTATAATGATAGTTTTGTTGCTGTGGTTTTTTTTAACACATAGCAAACATTCATACATCTTAAAGAGGCACAGAGGGATTTGGATCAAAAGCTGGACCCTTCAAACAACTGGACGATTGGGAGGTATATATTAGGGCCACACAAATTATGTGGTGATCATGTCATGTTGCTAGCATACTGTGTGTTAAAACCTGCTATGTAAATACACAGGGCTCTCACTTTGTTTCATAGTTACATCAGGAAATGTTAGTTGTCACTGGGGAATTTTATTATTTATTCTTAAGGATCCCAATAAATACATGTAATTTGAAAACATAACATAAACATGTATTATTTGATGGCAGAAATGAACTGTTAGGTGCAACCAATCCGTAGACAGATATCTAATAACGACTTTGAGAACTAGAGATTGTGCAATTATTATAGAAATTCCTCAGAAGATTGAATAGGACTAAATGCATGTTGTAAATGGTTAGAAGAAGTGGGTGTTTGGCACATTTCTAAATAATCCAAACATTTTTACATTTTCTTTCAATGTGTCACTTGTTCTTGAATATAAAAGAATATGTAACATATGAATTCCTATATTATGACACACAGTTCATCTTCACAAATGTATACATCAATGAGTTTATTTCCTAATCTATTTCTATGTTCACCCTATCCTGGTCCACTGGCCTATATCCAGATCACATCTATATCACATCTCTGATGCAAATATGACAAATCCTCCCTCTAGGGTTGTCATCTTTTCTTCCAAAAAATACTGACCATGCTTTTGCTGCCCTAGACTTCTCCTCAAGCCTTTTTTTACTGGCCTTCAAAAAAATTTACATTAAACTGTCTGAGGGTTCTTTGTAGGGCAAGACACAGACAATGAGAGATCTAATGGTTTGAAAGCTTTGAAGGTGATTGAGCAAGTAAAGTTGTAATAAATATCCACTATGACCTTTTTTTGTGCGTGTTGCAGGTGGAGCATGCTGTATAACGCATACACACTTTTTTGTATGTTCAAATATGCAAAACAAAGTGCATAGGCCACCTCAATGTAATATGCAGTTTCTGTACTGTACTCAAACACGCTAGGAACTGTGCTTGAACACACTAGGTACTGTGCTTTTACACGCTAGGTACTGTGCTTGAACACACTAGGTACTGTGCTTGAACACGCTAGGTACTGTGCTTGTACACGCTAGGTACTGTGCTTGAACACGCTAGGTACTGGGCTTGAACACGCTAGGTACTGTGCTTGTACACGCTAGGTACTGTGCTTGAACACGCTAGGTACTGTGCTTGAACACGCTAGGAACTGTGCTTGAACACGCTAGAAACTGTTTTTTCCAAGCAATTGCTGCACTGAAGATAATGGTGGAATCACTTGCAAGGCAAGTTGTGTTGATGTAATGCATATGTGCAGTATGAGCAGTGTGCATGCCTTGCATGCTTACTGCATGGTGCAGCATATATATGTATAGTGAGTCCCCATGTCTTTCTATAGAGGTGTATAGGGACTCCTAAGATACAATAATGTGGCCCTTGTTTTGGCCCCATAGCATGCTGGGTTTGCCAATTCTTCAGTTTTTGTTTTTTTAATCAAAGTGGTCCTTTAAGCCACAGCTACAAACCAGCATTAAGCAGATTTGCCACATCAGAAAGTGGAATACACTAGTGCACAGGCTCTAATGCAGCCATGTAGTATTCCATTTGATTAGTCTACACGACCGCTCTTTAAGAAAAGTGGAACTGGTTCAGCCCATGGAGAAACATTTAACCTTCTAGAGATTATCACACTATAGCCAGGGGAAGGGTTGCAGAGGAGCAATTGCCTCTGGGACTGAAATCTATTCTGACTCAGTGGTCTGGCGCTGCATAGCACTTTCAATCTTTCTATCCAATTATCCTGTAGGTGTATCAGTCTGTAAGTATATCTGTTTTATCTGTGCATTTGTGTCCATCTCTTATGATATGTTGGTTGGTAACATTGCACTATGGGCCACTAAATTGTTTTTGCCCCGGAGCCAAAATTTGCCAGTCCTCCCCTGACTACCGCTCACATCACCCCGGATAAGGCCAAAGTTTGCCTGTCCTGGTTCTCAAAGACATTTGTTATTAAATTCACATATAGCCTATAGTAGATAATAGTACAAAAAATGTCTGAACATCACATATTAAATATATATAGTGCAGTGACTGGTTTAATAATTTTAATTCCCACCATGAAGCCAACAAAAAAACCTAGTGATCCTATGTTTTTACTCTATGTATATATATCATTGTTTATGTTATATTATATGACTGTCAGGCAACCAAATAGTCTTTTCACATTATCCTTGATGGCTAACTTGCATTTATTTAGTTCCTTATTGTAAATAAGTGTGGCAGGGTTTTCTAGAGACTCCAGCATAATTGTTTATTTTTTAAGACAAAAAATATCTGAACAGTTTCAAAGTGAAGTGTGTTATCTTTATGAAGAAGTGAAAGTAAAGAGTACTTGAGAAATATATATATATTTTTGTGGTTCAACAAAGTTCTCTTTTCTCTAAAAATAATTAGAGTACCCTGATTACATGCAGAGAGGTTTACATTCCCATCTGGCCTTTTCAAGTAAGCAATGCCTATTTCCCATGTAGAATGTGCATGGTTTATACTATGTTATTGGTTGACATCATAATACTTCTGCAATTCCTGGGAGAAAAAGCGGATTGCAGATGACTGTATAATGTTACCGTAAACTACAGCTCTAGAAATCCCTTTACTGCATTAGATGCCTGGCCATCTTTGTCACAGCTTCCAGATGCCTTTAAGTTTATAAGGAGATACTCCAGACATTTTCTGCTAGTATTTTTATGGCAGCCTGGGATTCCATTGGCCTCTGAAGTCAGACAGCAGAAGTTGGTTTCTTTACTTCTGTGTTCCACAGACAGATTAGACATTTTCTCAGACCAAGCTAAATGTTCTCATTTGTTTTCTTATTATACTATATTGTAGCACAGGCCTTGACAAATCCCAGAGAGCCTTGGCCTCTGAAATTCTTGCTGCTGGCTCCTAATGTTTTTGATCTATTTACATAGAACTCTATGGAGGTACCATTTCCTGGCTCCTAAAAATAATTATCCTGAATTAGTCTGTCCTGCTCCTAAATATTATGAAATCCATTTTAATGGGACAATATTATAATAATTATTTTTTTTTAACTAACCTGGAAACACAGATATGTTTTCAAAAAAGTGTAATTTCTTTTGGATGTTTTCTGACAAATTGTAGATTGAGTTTTTAGTTATTGTGCTAACAAAACACATACGTAGAGTATCCTACTACGTTCCAAATCTTAAAATACCTGGGTCAATTTAAATGCAACTCTATATAGCTATGCAAAGACACCAGTCTTGGATAGATTTTGTTTTTTTCCTTTTTAACATCTGTATATTACAGTTTGATATCAGAACATATTAGTGGAATCACTGCTGGTAAAATCTTATTTGTTACATCACAATCATATGGGACAAAGTGATAACGGGTAATGATATAAACATACAAGCAAGGGAAAGAGTTATTTTATAGGAACTTTAACTTTTGTTACATAAACACTGGTTAAACTGTGATTGAAAAGAACAGCAAATTATCAAAAATAACTTATGCATTGGGTTGCTACCTTTCCTACCAAAAAAAAAATACTGCCCGTGCTATTATCTCCATAGACTTAACATTGGCCTCAAACACATTTCTAACTGGCCTATTGGTAAAATACATGTAAATGCATATATAAAGAGAAACATTTTTCTGAGCACTCTCCAGATCACCATACTTGATGAAACAGTGGTGTTCATTTTAGCGCTAATGTTAATATTAGAACATTTCCATTACATTTCGAAGAGTAAAATAAAATATCCTACATTGAGATTTTTAGATGACCAGGCAGTTTCTTTACAAGTAATGTGGTTATTAAAAGTACGGTCATTAATGTTGTAACATCACTTTAGGGTCTCCTCACTATAAAGCCAATGAACAGAAAAGTGTAGAAGAATTAAAGTAAACATATTGTAAGCATGTATTGTAAAACATATTTGTATACAATTCTAATATATTAATGTTATATATTATAATAGTATATTTATATTAATAGAAACAGTTTTAGATTTTAATAAATTATTTTATGTTAATTTTATTTTAATGAATGTGTCACTTTTTTTAACAGGCTCATTTTATTTAATTTCTGGAGGACTTCAGCTATTTCCGTAGCAGCTGAGGTCCTCCTGAAATGGCCCCGGAATAAGCTGAAGTCCTCCTCATGGAACTCTATGGGGAGGACTGAGACTACTATTTTGGTAGTAAAATATTGGCACGAATATGTGCCACGTTGGGCGATTTTCATGCCGATTCGAGATCACTTTGTGGTCTCTGAGTAGACCAAATTTGATTGATAGTCGGATCACCAAGAAAAATCTCGACCCTTTTCTGTTTGACATGGTTTCCAATCTTGCATAAAATGTGTTTTTAGTGGTCGTATTCTTGGAACAAAGCCACATGAGTTTTTCCCTCTCTGACTCACCAAAAAATCCATTTGATCAGCACTTCCAGTGCTGAAAAAAGATTGATGTATCTGTTAAAACAATACTTCTTTATGAATTTCACGTCTACATTTCAATTTTTTTGCAACCATTACAGCACCAACATATTAAAATGCTCTGTACAGACACTCTAGCAAATCTTTTGCTAGAAGTATGAAGGATAAAATATTGAAGGACAACTGTCGGCAATAAATGAAGTTATGTTTCATTAAAACATTGCGGGGACATGGTGTTTTAAATTTTGGATCAGATGAAGGAAGATCTGGCACAAGATGTCAGCTACCACGTGTTGTACAAGTAGAGAGGCACTTTATTTGTATTCTTTCATTAAAGCATTTGTATTTAATATTTGTATACTTCACGTAATCTTTCAGTTAGTCAAAACGTATTTTTGTCGACCACTGTCCTTTAGCTTCACAATCCAATACATCAAACATTACAGCAAAATAAATGAGTGTTTTTATGGATAACACCAAGAGAGTCACTGTATTGGGTCCAGTTCAAGTGTAGAAGACAAGATGTAAATACTAGTGTATAAACCCCGTCATAAGCTGCGCAGACAGCTTACGCAGGATAAGCAAAATGAACGTCTGCACTGACTAAGAATGTGAAGAATGTGATTGAACTCTTGAAACATTGCAAATAAAAGGTATTAAGTATACAACATTAAACACTGATAACATTGTAGTTTATCTAAGGAACCCAGATGCTAAAGTATGGATAGCCAAAAGAAAGGACCTCAACTGTATAGCTTACATCACCCTAAGGCAATCAGGAACAGGCTAATGAGAGAAGCCAAGTGATCAAACCTTGTGTTAAAGTAAAAAGTGATCCTAAATAAGAGCTAGTGATGTCATCTGTGCTACGTGTTACACAATATCTGGTTGGTGGAGAAAACGCAAGCAATATAACCAAGTCACAAAACGTGTCAAAGAATCATGGAATTTCCTACTAACAGATGGTAGGAAATTTGAATGTTCTAATTTTAGTCTTCTTCAGGCTTACCGTCTATAAATGTGTTAATGTACTTCAGCTATTAAAGCACAATGTATGAGATTGTTGAACTATAGCACCAAACTACTAAGTACCTGCTCATGACTTCTCATGTAATTGATCTAAGCAACTTGACAATCACTGTAATTTCTTGATTACTCAAATATGCTGTAATTTCGGTCCTCTGATTCTGGAGTACAGGACTCTGCTAGATCACATTCACTCATTTGATGTTAATGCCAGCAAACTATATCTGAATCCAACCAGGAGAACCTATTTCATTTATTTAGAGAATGTTTTCTCAGGAAGAATCCCTTACAATTCTATACATTTTCATGCATGATTTTTAAACGTATAAAAGGCAAAAAATATGTGCGTTTGATCCAGAGCACTCTTACTCTTTTTTCCTGTATAGTATGCATGCGTTCTCAACTTTCACACTTGTAACTAATCTTCTTGTTTTCCCCATTTAAACACACCATATCTGTCCCCTAGTCATGTTCTGTAGCTCCCTGCTCCTTTCATATTTCACATTTTGCCTATCTTACCAGTTTTTCATTCCCTTTTCTTCCACTCAGGGATTCCCTTTTTATAGGCTGCTATCTGCTTTTCATTGTCCTTCCCTAACTCCAGATTTCAGCATTTAATTTATAAGTCCAAGTCCCCCTTATAATTTCCTTACAAATCTTCTCAGGACCCTTCTCCTTCTTCTTCAGTTCTAACCACTTTTGCCTTCCACTGTCTCAGATTTTCCACCTTCCATTTTTTGTCTCAATCTCTTATTTCCACCTTCCTGGGGCCTATATAATACTTCTCTTCTGTCAGAAGTTGTCTAGCCCTTAACTCCCATCTTTCTCTTTCTTTTCAGACCTCAAATTATGAAATGGTCCCACCTGGAAACCACCACATGTGGCACTATCCATTGCCCATCACAACAAGCACTAGATAGATCTACTCAACTATTCATCTGTGGACATCTGAGAAACCACTGCTCCAGTCGGTTGTATCTCCTCCATCTCAGGCTTTCTACTGTCTTCAACTTTAATTACATTTTGATTTGACGTCACTACCATTAACTCGCATAGATAGTAGTTTGTATTCGGTAAAATCACCCAAGCTCTTTAAATTGTTGCCCTCAGTAACACTGAAACTAATCTTAGTCTAGCCAGCAAATAATTTAGTTTGATTATTTCAAAATACATAGTTGTTCTTTGTCAGGGAGCCAAAGTTGTCATTCCCATTCACTTATTCTCACCAATGCATTGTGGGCAGAAGAGATACAGGTATCTGCTAATTCACTTCTGCTACTTAATTTCTACTTCCCAAAACCAGAAGTTGTGTTTCTTTTGCTGTATTTGCAGCAGTTTCAATACAGATACAAGTGGGAAATTAAAAATAGAGATCTATAAATGTCTACAGTCATGCAATAAATGTGCTACCATTGGGTTGCATATTTGACAGGGAATACAACTGTACACATAAGTGGGGCTTTCACATTTCTGAATAAGACCACAGCTATCAATAATCAATAAAGTCTTTCTCTATTATTGGTGTGTGCGCAGCTCAATCAGGCAGCACACAGCCAATCACTGAGGACTAGGTGATCAAATGCCACACAGAAATTAGTTCTGGATATCCAGAAGATCTCTTCTGAGCAGAGCTCCATAGAAGCATTGTACAGAAGCCTTTTTTAATGAGACACAATGATTGTCTGATTAGAAGATCATCAGTAGTGCTTAGTCCCTTTTTACATCTGAACTCTGTGCACCTTCGTCGAGCAGTTCCACAGCCATAATACCTTTTATAAAAACTTATTACATTTTATAGGCCAGAAGGATAGATGTTAATTTGGCCCCATGGATAATCTAGATTATATTTGTGACCATTCTATATTGAATATATTCTTAGCACATTATTTAACAGCTTTTTATGCAATATTTTTACTTCTGAAAATGAGTTACATTAGCTTCAAAAGCTTTTTAAACTAACAGCCCTGGTCTGGGAGATCCAGCATGTATTAAAGAAAGATAGAGTGCAGAGATACAGCTATTACAGATCACCAAAAGGATTGAAACATCTATTTATTTTCCAACATATGGAATTTCTCCCCACACACTTTCTGGTTAATTTATAATGACTAAAACATATATCCTTCTTTTACAAGCAGTCAAAAAGTGATATTTCTTATTAACCTGGTCACATTGTGCAACCATTAAACCATTACATCTCCTAATGTGTTCCAGATTTTACAGGGGGTGCACCAAAACGCAATGAATTCATTGGCTGCGACTTATGCTGTGAAAATCCCCTGTGGTGCATATTTCTGAACCCTACAGGGCCTGAGAAAATATGTAAAAGTATTTTTGGGGTACGAGGAGAAGGGTTAACTAGGAATGCAATTAAAAGCTTTAATATTTGACAGCACGTGGCCAGCTGCATGTGGAGATGCCGTTACCTAATATTTCAACAATCCCAATTTATAAATGGTCATGTCAAATAGCAGTGAACCAAACCAATGTCAAGGGCCGTTAGCAAGGAATTATACCGTGTGGATAACGTGTCATATTGAAGTCACACTTCACATATTAATTCTCACAAAAATAATTGTAATGTCATCCTTGTTCTACCACATCTACATACCCAGTTCCGATTTATGGCTAAATGAAAGAAGCACATATTTTATGTTTTTTGTTTTTATTAGTTATTGTACAACACACAGACCACCGCTACATAAGCCGAATGGCCTAGTTAATGGGACAGTTCTACATGCAAATGTTTTTAGTTATGTAATGCAATAGACATAAAGAAACCAATGTGTCATATACGCTTTCCCATCACCTAAATAAGACCAAGAAAGTACAATATATTGCTGTCTATCTCTCCTTGTCCTCCTTTTTTTGGATGTCATTTAATTTAGAGGCCTCTCTGAAAGTATTTTCATCAGGAGAACTGTAAATTTTTAATAATAAATGCATTGTAATCACATATATGAAACATTTGAACAACATACAGAAAACAAAAAAGTAAGCTAAACAAACGTACATTGATGCTATGAGACAAGTTCTCACAACAGAACATAAATGGAACAGCCAGTCTTTGCCAAGTGTCTTTAATAGATATAATAGTATACCTCCCAACTTTGCGCATCGAGCGAATCAGGACACCGGAGGGGGATGGCAGGGGCTGTTAACACTGTCAGCCACTTTTAGATCCTGGCATGCTGCGCATGAACAATAAGCATTCTCTGGTATCTGGGACACCGGAGAATGCAAACAGGACCACAGGACTGTGGCCCTGAGTCCTGCTGCCCCACTGAGCTCTACCTCTGTCCCGAAAAGCGGGACAGAGATAGAGCGTGGCGAGACATAGCTCCCAAATCAGGACTGTCCCACCAAAAGCGGGACTGTAGTGAGGTATGTAATAGGCCTATGAGAATAATAATAACCACGAAAAAATAATAATAACCACGAAAAAATACCAACATAGGTATAAATCTGTGCTAATCTACTTGTGTGTGTGTGTGTGCAGCTACTTTCACATCAGTGCGTTTAATTACACTTTGGAAAGTGAAAAAGGTAATAACTGAGTAATAACAAACTTGCAAATATAGGAAGATAGATCTGTGTTAGTTCACTATCATACCACACTAACAGAAGTAAAAGAGCATTTGGTAAGGTCCTGTCTGCATGCACAATCATGAGTAAAGCTCCTTATGGCCAGATAATTACTGCACAAGATGGAGAACATCAAAGATACTGCTACAGAAGGGCTATTCATGGGAATTGACAAGGGACATTTAAATTTAAAGGGACACTACCACTTTCATAAGATGTAACTAGATTTCCTGTGCATTTAAAACAAACACATTTATTAGACATATGCCACTGTTTTTTGTCTAGGTTTAGATTAATTGCATATAAAAGTAAAAATAAAATTAGGTGTTAATCGCCTCCATCCATGTTGTGAATTGTACCCATGATGCAACATTCTCAAAAATCTTCCAGCAAGTTTCACTTTACAACTGTGGGCGGAGCCTGCATGATGATGTCATAAGACACACCCCTGCTCTCTTACTGGCTCCTGTGTATCATAGTGGGCAGGACAAGGTGGCTGTGTACAACTTTTTTTTGACCTGCCTTCCAACACAAAAAGTACATCTTTCTGGAAGAGAGAGGAGATTCACCTGATAAAAGAGGATCATAACCCCTCCCCTTGTGATGTAATCGTTGCATTCCCCTCCCTTTCATTGCAAGTGTAGGATCAGAATTCTGACTTATAGACTGCATTCTGTGTCCCCAGCCCCAAAGTGAGATACTAGTGCTGTAAAGTCACTGGGGTTGGCACTCAAAAACATGTTTCTCCCAGTCATGCATGTTTAGTACCATATTTTATTAACTAAATTCACATAACAAAAACAAAAGACAAATGTGAAATCAACAATGCAAAATAAAAAAAAATAAAAACCTTTCATTCTTTGGTGGGAGTGTCCCTTTATGGCTAAAAGTATCAGAGTTACAAAAATTCTCCAATTCCACTAACAATGCTGTTCCCTCTATCATGAATAAAGCCCACATCGCAAGGGGGGGGTGCAGACCACACTGGGTGACACCCTCCTTCTAGCAACGGAAGATGAAGGTGGAGGATCCACCGGTTCCTCCTGCATCTAAGCCTTTCCTGGATAGGGAGGCGCCGGGTATATCCTCCTCCTGGAGCGGGACAGCAGCATGTGAGTACTAGGAAGAGGGAGGGTTACTATGGTTATATTGGGCTCCTGTGTGTGGTAAAATTATTGGGCTTCTGTGTGTGGCATAATTATTGGGCTTCTGTGTGTGGCATAATTAATGGGCCTTCTGTATGGCATATTTTAATGGGCCATCTGACTGGCATTGCTAAGGATTCTGTATGATATGGTATGGGAGGAAATCCAGGGGGGTGACACCATTATGTACAGTGTTTCACAGTACCATTTCATGTACACAGTGTGGGTACCAACATTGACTAGCAATGCACTATTCTCCACTGTGGAAATGAAAGGTTACCTTTACATATGTGAGTGTGCTAAGCCGGGGGGTGACTTGAAGCCACCAAGACATGGTGTGGGGGGGGGGTAAACCCATTCAACTGCAGGCCAAGTTCCTTGACATATACTGAATTCTGCACAGTTTGGATATTTTTCCATAATTTGGCCAATTCACAGAATCATTTAGAACAGTGTGTTCAACCTTTCAGCGTGCAATAGCTTAGGTTGGGGGCTGGACGTGATTTTCAATACATAATACTTTTGAACCTATGAGCTTTTTAGGCAGAGCAAGGGGTGAACAAAAAGCATTGAAAGAAACATTTGGAACACAGGCCAAAAGTTGGACATTAAATTCTTAAACCTAATGTTATTTTGGTATTGAAAGTATTGAGTACTGTCTTAAAATCAACAGTGACAGAAGATTAGGTCAAGCCCTTTAAAGAAGAACAAGTCAACTGGTGTTGAGCATAAGGAACTTGGCTAATGGTAATCAGTGCTATAGACCTACACAAATATTCAATACATAGCAATTTCATACTTTTTTGCTATGCACATATATCTCCTTCTATTGCTAAAGCTAGAGTAATACATGTACCATTTCCAAAATATCCACTGGCAGTTTGATTTCCAGGAAAAGCTGTGAAATAATCTCTTCCCCCATTGATAGCTATGAAAAACATAGTTCCCCTTTCTGTGTATAAATATATTGTGACTGTTTGTGAAATTCTTCTCCAGCTCTATTAACAAAATTGGCACAGTATTCTAACCAATGTTGCTTTGTTAATTCTGTGATGAAATACAACCCAGTTCCTCTATACAGAATTACTGGGGGCCACGCTCCTACCTTGTCTATAGTATATAAATAATAGTTTGCCTACAATGTATCTTACAATACATTCTTGCAAAACATACCACATTGACACAAGAAAGTGATATTCTGATAAATGGTTGTTTGTCAGCAAATGTAACTACAGGCTGAGAGTCCCTTATCAAAAAATCTGTTATCCACAATGATCCATTATCCAATTTGCCACAAGTTATCAAATTCCATGCTTACCTGTCAGAATGCAATTGCACAATGGTTTATTCAGCATCCAGCCTTCTTAAAGGGACTGTATCACCCGAATATATTGTTTTTACTGTGCATGTAGAGCATAAAAAATAACTGAAAATGAACTATACATTGTATTAGCAACATTGCTAACAAATGACTAAATTAGGAGAAAAAGGTGTTTTAAATGTGTCTGTGGCAACTTCACCTGTGTCACGGTATGCAAATTACACATTTCCCATTGAAATACTGTTCATTTGCATACCATGCCACAGGTGATGTCATAAGCAGGAGACTTTTGCCACAGACACATCTAAAATACATTTTCTCCTAATTAAGCCATTTGTTTGCAGTTTTGCTAATACAATGTATAGATCATTTTCAATAGTTTTTTTATGCTCTATATGCACAGTAAAACAATGTTTAGGTGATACAGTCCCTAAAAGTTATGATGTAGCTGTTCCATGCATGCCCAGCCACACAAGTACACCTACAAAGGGTAATACAATGGCACATGTGCAGGGTGATGCTCCAACGGCAGTTTCCCACCAGTGTCACAGTGAAAGTGATATATTTGCTCTATACCATATTTACATTGATACTACTGTATTTCATGAGTGCTGAGAGGTGCTTATATATCTTATTGGTGAAAATGATCTGTGATCTGAAAAGACCCATTATCCAAAATATTTCTAGTCCCAAGCATTTTGGGTAAGAGAATCAACCTGTATTTATGTGAAGCAATAAGCATGACAAGGTCTATGAAGGTCCACAGAACCAGGGGGAGGGCTGGCAACGGCCACATTCCTTCCAGGCTGCTCTCTAATCTGACTCAATGGGCACCACTTTTCACTTATAAATTCCGCAGCATGCCAACCCCTCTACCCAATTGTCTTGTTTGTTTGTACTTTATCGGTCAGTAAATCTGTCTTGCATCTATCTATTTCTATAATAACAGGGGTGCTTTTGAAGTTGTACCATGGGCCATTAAATTGTTTTCCCTTCTCGCTCGGCCAATCCCCCACCCCACCCCCCACCCCGGGCAAAAAGTTGGCATCATTAAATTGTCTGTCACAAAGTCTAGTAAATGACCACTGTGAACAATGTTGGTGCCTACTGCTACCTAAACTACTAGATGTTTGTCTATATTTGAAGACTACGTTAAAGTCCACAGTATATACCTTGATACTCTTAAACCTTTACCAAGAAACATTTATATTCTACTTAAACTTTACCCTAGTGTATGAGAGAATAGGTGAAATGATCTCTCTTTAATATAGTCCCTGCAAACAAATAAGACATTAGTTCCTACAATAAAACAAGAAGACATTTACATATGATCAATAGAGATGCTGCAGCCTAAACCTGTAATAACTACTAGTTCAGCATACTGGAAGAATTAATTACAAACTCCATAAATCAGGAGTGCAGAACATTACATCCTTATTTTCTCCCTAAGATAAAGTAAATAATGGAGCTTATTTTCCCTTGTATATGTCACAATATACTTCAAATAACTTGCCCCATTTTTGGATGCCCTACTAGGACTCCCTATCATCTATTCATTAAACGCTTAACGACGGATTGACGTTCCATGCTGTCATGGCTTTTTTGGCATTCGGACAAAGAGACAGTCATGCGTTAAAACGAGCGGTGGAAGCGATCAAAGATCACAGGCGCCATATGGAAACAAGCCATTCCAATATTGGGCTGCCCTGTTTTGAGCAAGAGCTTCAGAAGTGACCAGTGTTCACTCCTGTTGCTCTGTTGCTAGACTTCTTCTAGAGGCAGTCAGCAACAGTGCACAGACATCCTCTGGCTGTGGGCCTCCTAGAACAGCCAGGCCCGTACTTCGGTACTGCCTGTAACCCCCTAATGGCGGCCCTGGCTGGGTCCTCTGAACAATCAAAAGATCTTAAGCAGTAGCCTAGTTTGTCAAGTGCTTAATCTGGCAATCTGAACAAATAATCCTCAAAGGGCTCAGTCAATACAGATGCAATAACAGCTGGGAACTAATATGTGGAACAAGCTGTTCTTGACTTATTGCTGATATATGACATAGATCAAATATGTGAAAATAATTTTTTTATTGTAAGTATGTGTTTCCTGACAAAATCATAAAAACGGACATATCCATTACCGGCCCAAAAATATGAAATAGGATAGAGCTGTACTAGAGTTGTGTAAAAAAAAAAAAAACATTTAATTACTGGCTGTGGCTATGTCAAGAAACAAACAAGATATAAGCATTATACTTCCTCCACAGTTTAGCTCCAAGCTGTCTGGTTTAATTATGAATGTTGCCAAATAATTATGGTCAAATAAAGCAGTTTGGCATGCTTGTCAGAAGATCAAATACCATGCATATATTATTGTTTACTTGCCCTGCTTGCACATAGTTGAGATGATTTAACTGATCTTTATTTGCTATGTTTGTGCACGGCTGATGGAGTTGGCACTTGTGTACTTGCAGCTTGCTGTTAAGGTGATCAGAGTTAGCGCACACTTTTAAAATGGTTTGGCAGTAGGTCCTTTTTGTTTGTTCATATAGTATTTATTTTCACACCAGCAGGTGGATTAATAGATTGTGATTATTGTAGTTTTATATTGGGGCCCTTGCAAATGGTTTTGACAAATATATTTAAAAAAGAGTTCCATACAACCCCCACCCCCCCCCAAATAAAAAAGAAATTAATCTGATAAACTCTTACTTAATGAAAACATGTTTGTTGGTGACCATGTCTGACAGGGTGAGGAACTAGCTCCGGACTGTATTCTTCTGACTTACGTTTTTAAAAAGCAGCAATACTGCTCTGCTCTTGGCAGAACGTTTGGAAAAGAAAATGAAACCAAATCCAAGACGAACAATGCTTCATGATTAAAACCCTCCTAAAGTAACAGGGCGTCCAACCAACTAAACAAGTTATGCTAAACAAAAGGGATAGGGGCAATATGCAATCAATCCAAGTTCCTTTCACTCCTATTATAACCCTTTAAATGACTTTGCTCAAAGACAGCGTTGCTATCATGTAAGCAGTTTAAAGAGGTACTAAATCCCAAATGTATTTTTTAAATATGAAAGGTAATTTCTCAATTGTTTTTAATGGTATCTCTAATATGTACCATTCAAAAGATATCCCAGAGTTCCTTGGGAGAAACCATTTGCTGAGCGACCACTGGCTGCTTCTAGTGGTGTGTCAATCATGTAAGCAGGGAGGGAGCAAAGCACTTGTGAGTGGAAATGTGAACTTTTAGGAAAAATGATAATAAAGTGAGAAAAAGAGGAGTGGAGTTAAATAAGATGTCAACACTGGAGTAGAAGGAGTATAGAAGATGCTGATTTTCGTAGGTAAATTGTTTATTCTAGAATACTGGACCTGGACAAAAGGTAAGTGTACCCTTTAAAATTGCATATATTTATTTATAAAGTTCTAATCCCTCTTGAAAGGACAAATGTCATGCCATAAGTGACTTTGTCTGAAATAAATGAGTAAGCCCTAATATATAAGCTGTGCCATTTTCAAATAAACACAATTTTCAGTTATTTTACCATTTAGCGGCAACTGGTGCACGTGTAATGTCTGCCATCTTGCTTCCTAGCGTTTGTTGGACTCTGACCCCAAGCACCGTGCAGTCTCTCAGCTCTGTGTAGCATTGGCTTCTTTAACCCTTTAGTGACAAGACATTTTGACCTTGACTTCCCCTTGGTGACAAGGGTTGTTTTTACATTTCTGGGGTGTTGGTGTTTAGCTGTAATTTTCTTCTTTATCTCATACTGTACCCACACAAATTATATGTTGTTTTTAATGTCATAAGAAGGGCTTTCATTACATACAATTATGTTCATCATATCTTAAATAAAAATGGTTCAGGGATGGTTTGAGGAACTCAACAACCAGTTCAAGGTGTTGACTTGGCCTCCAAATTTCCAAGATCTCAATCTGTGGAATGTGCTGGGCAAACAAGTCGGATCCATGGAGGACCTACCACCCAATTTACAGGACTTAAAAGAAGTGCTGCTAATGTCTTGGTGCCAGATACCCCAACATGGTATCATGCCTTGACAGATCCACGCCTTCACAGATGAGGGCTGTTTTGGCATCAAAAGGGGAACTGCACAATACTAGACAGGTGGTCATAATGTTATAGATGATCATTGTATTGCAAATGTCCAGCAAGATTCCAACTCCCCAGAAGAAAATATTTATAACAAAATAATATTTTTAACAAAAAGTACCATATTCCACAAAAAGTAACAAGGTCACTTCTGCTATTTCAAGAGGTAGTCAATGCAAAAACTATTCATGTTAATGGCTACTTTAAGATAAAAAAAAACAAATATTTTTGAATCCTGCTCCTATGATGTATTGTTATTGAGATATAAATGTTTTATTGAAGCAATGCTATAGAGATTATGTCGGTCAAAAGTATTTCTCCCTTAGTGGTCACATTCCCAGGCAGGATTGACTCAGGTTTGCATTCCCTGCAGGGCCGACCCAGCATCTCAATTTACTCTTCTTTGTTAAATGGATTTTTGCTATTATGTTGCATTTCTATTATATTTTGTTATCCAATGAAGTTTAAAAAAAAAAAGCTATGTTTTCTCTTTTTTCCACACTTAATAATCAGGCCTGGCAAAGGTTTTTGAATATAAAATGTCATATGATTCAATATACTGGCTTCTTTCTTGACTTCTACCTCATGATTTTCTTTGCCAACTCATAACATTTTGGATATGTTTCCACCAATGTTCTTCTGGCCTTTCCAATAGGTGGAGAATCACCCAGTGCCATTGTTTGCCTGCCAATTTTGACCCTGACTTAATCTTGCAGACATTCCACACAAAATGTTGCACTGGCTACGACATAAATCAAATTTTGGCATGTAGTGAAACAGAAAAGAGAAAACGCCATTTTTTTCTCTAATCCAGATGGTTTGGATGACGTTTGTTTCCTTACTTGTTTTACTTCCAATTGTGATAGTTACGGTTCTAGAGTCTTCTGGAAAACTCGACAGCTTTAACAACCTAGCCTTAATGGAAGCTATCTGAGCAGCTAGACAACTAAACTTGGGTGGAAACAACAGTAATGTTCCTGATTTGGTTTCTTAAGCTTGAGGTTTAGTGAGTAGATACTTAGAAGAATCTTAAATTACAGGTTAAGCCACCTCATGTAACATAAGTTTAGTAAGCACTTGAGAGCCCAAACCCTCAAACAGTATTATTTGCGCTATGTAATATGTGCTCTAGCAAACAATGTATGGGCAAGAACTCTGACAGCTTAAAATAAGAGCGGGGGGGAAAAAATGTAATTCCCATGCTACATAATCAGCGGCTTACCTGGAAGATTTCTGGTTCTTAAGGTAGAATATTTTGTTAAACGTGTACTGACCACAGCACCAAATGCACATTATCTGATCCATAAAACACGCCTGCTCTGTTTCACTTATTCTGTCTACCTGGTCACTTGTGTGTATGTGTTTATTTGTGATTGCATAATAAATACTCTCCATATTCTGTTTCATATTGTTTAACTTATTATATCCTGTTTCTGTCAAAGTGCACAATGAGTTATGTCCTGAATCTATACATCCTAACACTGGCTGTGCAAAATTCAGGATGGCCATGATGCATGACCATCAATGGTGCTTGGTGATGCAGTGCAGATGCATACCGGTGTCAGAACATGGGGAGAAGTAGTTACCCAAATGTGTATATGTCAGCTCAGCCAACATTTCTGTTGAAACTAGGGAGATCTCTCAGGAAGACTATGGCACCTGGACAGAAATCTTTCTACCGCTCCTGTATTAAGCATTTAGCTCCAACATATATATATATATATATATATATATATATATATATATATATATATATATATAAGAAATTTGATAAAGGCAGAGGAGGAAAAGATGGTGTATAGAAATAAAACGAAAACAGCAGTTATAAAAATAACGGAAACATGGACTGGGATTGAGTCAAAATAAGAACAAAACAAGGGAAAAGACAGAAAGTTAAAACAATTGCAATAGATTGGGATAATGTAATTACAAGTGGGATTCTGAAAAAGCAAATGGGCAGCAACATTCTTTGCATTGGCCATGATCCTTACAATATCCCAGTATCCCAAATCAAGGAGTTGATACTTTAGTTTTAATCTAGTGGCTCGCAAGGCATGGGACCCTTGACATGATTGGGCTTAAAATTTCTCAAATAAGGATTTCCTCCTTTTACATAGCAACAATAAAAACACTGACCAGGAATCAACACGATGTATAAAGTCAATATCGCTCATTCAGAGACTAACCTTAGACTGCTTGACTCTAACTAGCTTACCCTCCACAAGGCGTAAAACCCCGAACATTGAGGGTCAAAGCCTGAGAGTTCCCATTCAATACGATCATGGCAACAGTAAACATGCTCTAGTGACTCAGCTCCATCATGTGCTGCTATTTTGGGAAAAGCTCCACTCTCTTGCAGTTGTGATTTCAGATCTCTGTTCCCTTTTTCTACTTTACTTCACTGCTATTATCTTCGTGCAAAAAACCAAGCCACACAAACCACCACTACAAAGAAGTCATATTTAGAAGCAACTAGGCTTTTTCTCTCTGGCCCCAGATGTATTACTGTGTCGTTTCTGTGAGTAACAAGTAGTGGTACATTTTGTAATACAAACCACAGGAAGCAAAACAGAATATAAGCTTAGTTCCTATGCATCTCAGCATAGACCCTATACATCTCAGAATAGATCCTATGCATCTTAGGATAGACCCTATACATCTCAGGATAGACCCTATACATCTCAGAATAGATCCTATTCATCTCAGAATAGACCCTATACATCTCAGGATAGACCCTATACATCTCAGGATAGACCCTATACATCTCAGAATAGATCCTATTCATCTCAGGATAGACCCTATACATCTCAGAATACAGGTGATACTCGAAAAATTAGAATATCGTGCAAAAGTTCATTTATTTCAGTAATGCAAAATAAAATGGTAAACTAATATATGAGATAGACGCATTACATGCAAAGCAAGATAGTTCAAGCCGTGATTTGTCATAAGTGCGATGATTATGGCTTACAGCTCATGAAAACCCTAAATCTCAGTAAATTAGAATATTGTGAAAAGGTGCAATATTCTAGGCTCACAGTGTCCCACTCTAATCAACTAAGTAAGCCATAACACCTGCAAAGGGTTTCTGAGCCTTTAAATGGTCTCTCAGTTTGGTTCAGTAGGAATCACAATCATGGGGAAGACCTGACAGTTGTGCAGAAAATCATCATTGACACCCTCCATGAGGAGGGAAAGCCTCAAAAAGGTAATTGCGAAGAAAGTTGGATGTTCCCAAAGTGCTGTATCAAAGCACATTAATAGAAAGTTATGTGGAAAGGAAAAGTGTGGAAGAAAAAGGTGCACAAGCAGCAGGGATGACCGCAGCCTGGAGAGGATTGTCAGGAAAAGGCCATTCAAAAGTCTTGGGGACTTTCACAAGGAGTGGACTGAGGCTGGAGTCAGTACATCAAGAGCCACCACACACAGCCGGATCCTGGACATGGGCTTCAGATGTCGTATTCCTATTGTCAAGCCGCTCTCGAACAACAAACAACGTCAGAAGAAAAACAGACCTGGTCTGTTGCTCAGTGGTCCAAAGTCCTCTATTCTAATGAGAGCAACTTTGGCATCTCATTTGGAAACCAAGGACCCAGAGTCTGGAGGAAGAATTGAGAGGCATACACTGCAAGATGCTTGAAGTCCAGTGTGAAGTTTCCACAGTCTGTGTTGATTTGGGGAGCCATGTCATCTGCTGGTGTTGGTCCACTGTGCTTCATTAAGTCCAAGGTCAACGCAGCCGTCTACCAGGACGCAGCCGTCTACCGCAGACAAGCTTTATGGGGATGCTGACATCATTTTCCAGCAGGACTTGGCACCTGCCCACACTGCCAAAAGCACCAAAGCCTGGTTCAATGACCATGGGATTACTGTGCTTGATTGGCCAGCAAATTCGCCTGACCTGAACCCCATAGAGAATCTATGGGGCATTGCCAAGAGAAAGATGAGAGACATGAGACCGAACAATGCAGAAGAGCTGAAGGCCGCTATTGAAGCATCCTGGTCTTCCATAACACCTCAGCAGTGCCACAGGCTGATAGCTTCCATGCCACGCCGCATTGAGGCAGTAATTGCTGCAAAAGGGGCCCAAACCAAGTACTGAGTCCATAAGCATGCTTATACTTTTCAGAGGTCCGATTTTGTTCTATGTACACTCCTTGTTTTATTGATTGCATGTAATATTCTAATTTACTGAGATTGTGGATTTGGGGTTTTCATGAGCTGTAAGCCATAATCATCGCACTTATGACAAATCACGACTTGAACTATCTTTCTTTGCATGTAATGCGTCAATCTCATATATTAGTTTCCCCTTTTACGTTGCATTACTGAAAGAAATTAACTTTTGCACGATATTCTAATTTTTCGAGTATCACCTGTAGATCCTATTCATCTCAGGATAGACCCTATACATCTCAGAATAGATCCTATTCATCTCAGGATAGACCCTATATATCTCAGATTAGACCCTATACATCTCATGAAATGCATGTCAGACACTTGAACATCATAAATAAACACATTTTTTTTACTGCAGGCTCTAGATTTATGATGGTAGATCGCTAACATAAGCAAGGGATTTCTAAATCAAGGAATGTAACAAACATTGACATTTCTTTCTGTACATATACAGTAATGTAACATTACAATAAAGCTGTGTCCCACCTGTATATCTATGTCTGTCCCATAATCAGAGTGGGGGCGCATTGGTCAACAGTAGACGTTTAAAGGGACATTCCAACTTGTTTAACCCTTGCTTCCATCAAGGAAGCAAGTGTTAAACAATACATGTCCCGGTCTTTGAAAGTAAACCCGACGTGTATCTTAATAGATAAATTGAGGTTTACTATCTGCTGTGTTTCACATGTGAGACACAGCAGTTCCCGGTTGTTGCGCGCTGACAAATGTCAGCACGTGTACAGCCAATCAGAGCGGGGGCCGCTCTGACGGCCAAATGTGAGGGTCTCTCGCTGCTAGCGCAGAGAGAGCCTCTCGTTTTTGCATGGGATCAGCAGGGGGGGACCTAGTTAAGGTCCCCCCTGCTGATCCCATGCAAATAAGGGTCTCTGCACTAGCAGAGAGAGCCGGTCGCCGACCAGATTTCTGCCTGCTTCCTATGGAAGCATGGCAGCTGTCGGTCAGAGGATAAACTGGCGTGTACTATCAAACGTACACGCAAGTTCATCCTCATACTAGGGACAACGGATATTTCACTTGTACTCTATATTAGAAGTACAAGTTAAAAAAAAGTTTAGTGTTCCTTTAAGCTTTTTATATAGAGTGTTTTTCATCCCAAATATGTAATATGCAATTTTGTAATTTTGTATTTATTAAGGGTTTGCATGGGAGACACAGTTTTTTTCTTGCTTTTTTAAGAAAAAATGTTTAATTGTCCTTTAAATTAGCAAAAATTAAAAAATACAATTTTAAAAAAGGTCATTAAAAGCAATTACCCTTAAAGGGACTGTCTGGTGCCAAAAATGCATTTTTCAAATATTAATGCATGTTAATGTGCTTTCAAAGTTCTTTCAAATTCATGTTTTACATTTTGCATTGAAACCAGGACTTCCCACACTGCCCATAGTACCTGAGTAAAAGTCAGTAGCTGCAGGAACCAATGAGAATAATTTAATTAAAATCCTGTTTCTCTAGCGATGTCATCAGACAATGGGTTGCACTGTTAAGTGGTCCTACTGTGTGCGATGTGTACATGATGTGCAAGGTCATTGGAGTCCACACAATTTATTCTATTTCAGCAGCACAGGAAGTACATACACAGGAATATACATGCAGAGTAATCACTGGGGGGAGGGGGGCTTGAGTCAAATATAAAAAATGTGATTTATGAAAAATGCCTGCAACAAATCACACTGTAGAAAAAGATCCCTTTAAGGCCACTATTATAACTATAGACTATCCACATAATTTACCAACAGCAATGATTGTTACTATGAGTCAGTTGTGTGAGTACATTTTGTGAGTTAGGGATCATAGCTGCAGTGCTCCTCCCTTTGGTCCTGCAATATAAACATTTGCTGTATACATGTAAAATATCTCTGAGGCTTTGCTACATATGCATACCATATATAATTAGCGCAGAAAAATGTAAAATATGCTAAATCTATTTTACTTAGGGGTCTCTTCACCACCAAGCACATGTGCTAATGCTTACCTCAGTTACTCCCTTAGTGCAATTAGCGATGGAGGTCCCTGAACACAATGCAAAATAGTTAGGACAACTCGTTTGAGCAATCAGATTTCAGTTTGGTTTTAATCAAAGCAGTTTGGGTTATGCTGAAATCTAAGTTTAGCACTGATAGAACCTGTGTTGTCCCAAGTTGTGCAGTTTTGCTACTCTATAAAGTATAAAAAGTGTAAATGACTCTGAAATTTTACAATGAACATGCTAAATGTCTATATATTTATGGCATTTATCTTTTGTAAACATGTAGTTGCCATTTCTCCAGAATACTAGTGGTGGCAATTTTCCTGGACCATACCATCATGAGTACTTCCTGAACACTGTATAAACAGGAGGTTGCTTTAACACACAGCAGGACATTCAAAGGGTAAAAGCAAATGGCTTTCCTCTGCCTCATGAGAAACAGTACACAGAGTTTAAAATATTCTAAAAGTTTTGCGATGGTATGGAAACTGTACCTTTTGTAATAAAAAGGAGCCTTTCCTACACCATGAGAAATTCCTTGGACTAAAACTGCTTGTTACCATATATTTGGGTCCATAATATCATTAGATGTGTCCAGTTACCCAAAACAAAAATGGAAGAATAACATACCTGGCATAGTAAATCGTGAAAGCAAAACATTACCCTTTTGATTCTATTTAATAAGCTTTGATTTAGCATAAACACCCCATAACAATATACATAATGTATGTGATTGCAATTAGATAATATTTTTGAAGCATGCCATTTTGGTGATCCATGATAAATAGACAAATAAAAATAGGGAAGCAAGACAAAACAAGGCAAACAAACATTAAGATGATAATTCAAGGAATGGAATGAAGAGACAGAAGACCAGTATCAGTACATTTTTCCCGCTTATTTCTCACATCATGTTTCTGGATCACTAACTCTGTAGTCCCCTAAATATCAAAGGTTATAGCAAGTGTAAACTTGCTTGAAAACAACCCAGTCATCTTAAATTACAATGCAACAAATCCAACAGCACACATTTTATGGTCCTGGGACAGAAGAGGAACTTAAGTGAAGAAGACATTGAGAGAAACTAAATAAAAGAATGACCTAGTAAAATGGGTGAATTAAAAATAGACAACGGTTAAAGTCAAATTATATATTTATATATGAACTGACTTTGTGTACATGTTTGACTTTTGAATTAATATTTTGTGTACGTTATATGTAAAAAAATAAAAATAGACAGGATCAAGAATGTTCAAAAAGAAAAAAAAAGTTATATGGTTATGGTCTTAATAAATGTTAAATCATAAATCCATAATTCACATTAAATGTGAAATTACAATTAAAGCTGAAACAATGAGTTCCATCTAGATTTTAAAAGCAAGGCTGACTAAAATGATTTTAGAAGACCGGATAAAATGTGAAAATTCCTTAAAATTTCCCATGTAATCTATATAAAAAAATTATCTTGGATTTCACACCATGAATTATAATGAGGACACTACCTTCCTGTTGGTGTTAAAGAAAAACAAAACACACACACAAAACAACAACATAGAAATAGAACCCCAGCATTTATATAAAAACAGCACTCTATACTTTGGTGTAATGTCAATGTCACTATGTCTAGAACCTTGGGCATCTTGATGGCCACCTTCCACTAGAAAATTGTCTTGGTGAAATTCGTTAACCATTTGCCATATTACCCATAAAGTAGAACCAATACAAACATTGAACCTGTAAGAAGATAACCAGAGATAGCGCTGAAATGATACATACAAACAAGCAAAATATGCCACCAATGTTAACAGTGATCTAGTCCCACATCTCTTTATCTTGAAATTAATACTTTATTATTTGAGTTCTAGATTGGTGCACTATCTATACCAAATAAATGAGATCTAATTGTTAAGTAAGTCCTTATGAACTGTGTGATCTTAAAATGAACCATGTTAACAAAGGGTGGGGTGTAACACTGCCCTTCGAACTTAAGACTAGTGCTTTAGGAGTGGTGTATTGTTTATAATATTTCTAGTATTTTTGGAGAAAGTCTAATTGCATTTGACAAATACATTTTCTTATTGAAGGTGACTGGTCTTAGTATCACAGGGTTGGGGGAAAGAATAATTCTAAATTCATTAACTAGGAATAAAATATGCCTTCTACAAGGTATATTTATTTCTAATGTTTTCTTGGACAACTTGTTCTTATTACTATGCTTATGGTATCTGTTTTTGATTTGTAAGTTCTTACTTATTAGCTCCCCAGGATTTTGCTTATAAAACTGTAATATAAACGTCTAATATTTCCTTTGTTTTATTTGGATTCTGTCACCAAATCTGCAATGAAATTTAAAGACAGGATTATTTATGTAAACAAAACTTCTGATTCAGATGGTTCCGTAGAATAACATGATCACGACTGCTGTATTTGTAGAATACCTATTACAATGAGGAGGTTGTTTGGCGTCACTGTAATATTCAGGGACGTTCAAGGACACTAGTGTCTTTCTATGAAGGTCCATAAAGTAACAACAAATGATGCATCATAAAGTCCAGTAAATGTCCATAATGAACAATGATTATTAATGTCATCAAAAACGAGTACAGGTAACCATTTATTTCACTCAAATGTATTTTCAGTTAACTCAGGAACGCAGATAGGCTACAGGAAAGTTTCAGGGATATAGCCATGGAGTAATCATCCTATTTCCACAGACAACCAAGTGATAAATAGTTGACTGAATTTAGTTGAAAACCAAATTCTGCTGATGACTCCTGAACCATCTCCCGAGCATACATGTGATGTCTAACAATAGTCTGCAGACAGGAAATGCTGCTAGCCATATATACAGTCAACTGAAACAAAAAAAAATAAGGGTATAGCCCTAGTAAGGTATAGCCCAAACTTCCAGCAAGTACCATTATTTCCAAATCATTAAAATTCTTCTAATGTTTGGAATGTGTATTTTATTATTTTATCTTTAAAAAATTGAACATTTACAAAAAATAAAGAATTAAAAAAAAAATGCTTCTAATAGTATGTGTGATTCTTAACCAGATCGTTTGACAAGACCATAAAATATTTGATTGCCAAGGAGAAGAGAAAAATACATTGCTTTGAAAAAGCATTCAGTTTAATGTTAGTTAATAATTTCCACTTGTAAATTACACTGATCACACAAATCTCAAATCAGCCATATTTTTATCATGTGATTCTAAAGATCCCCATTAATAGATGCTTAATTAATAGATAATGGTCTTTTTGAACTTTTGTTTTCTTACACCCTTATTCTGGGTGACACCTCAGCGTGCGTCTCTGTATAGGTATTCTGTGTTTCGTATTTGAGCCACAGCCAATATATTGAAGCCCTCAGGGTGTGATTGTGTAATAGTTACATCCACTTCCTGTTTAAACCGTCTGATTCGTTATTACTGAAGAATTTTAGAGGATCTTTATAATGGTTCAGATATCTATGAAAACATTTTATTTTTTATTTGAGTGAAATTTACTGGTTAAAGGATGTCTATGGAGGTCAACAAAGTGTACGAGGGCCAACTAAATCCAGGTGCCATTATATTCAGTGTACACTAGGATAACTCAAGTGTTGGATGTGATCTTCATGTGCACCTCCTTTATAAATATCCCTCCATTTAGCCAAAAGAAAAAAGGCTAAATTCAATTATATTTACAGGACTAAAGACACAATGGATTAACACACATTGCCAAATAATTGTGCATATAGGAAATTAAATGATAAAAACGAATACAATACATAAATAAACATAAATTACATTATTATATCATACGTCCCTTTAGCAAGGATAGCTTTGTTGTGATTTTTTTTGGGTGGCACAATGTTTTTTTTTTTTAGCATAGGTGGATTCTTTTTTTGGGATGGCCTCTTTTCCTGGGCCAAAGATAAGGACTTCATGGGACATTTTAAAAAAAAGTTTTTTTTTTACTGGCGCACACTTTGGATGCCAGGAGGGTTAGCAGTAATTTTCATTGCCCACAATCATGGCACTCAATAAGTGTTTTTTTTTTAAATTATTATTCATTCATCCCCCCTACATTAGCAAATTATAGGTAGTGGTGGTAGGTATGGACATTTTGTATTTGCCCCAGGTCCCATTAAATATATTTGAGGGCCAGGGGAACCTAGATAGGCCCTATTCCCCATATTATAAAAGGAGAGGTCAGGGGATTTTTTTAGGGCAGCCAGGGGAATTTCAGTAGCCTCTTACCCAATTGGTTTATTCGGGGGGGGGGGGGGGGCATGCACATTTTCAGAAGCCTCTATATCCATGTACTAATGGGAGAGCCAGGGGCATTTAGCAAGCTGTGCCAGTATATTATTTCTTTTAGGGCATTTGGCCAGCCCATACACTGTTTATTATTTATTTTAGTGTGGCCGGGCATCTTTGCAGCCCTGGCCATGGCTTCTATGGGAAGTGGATGCTAGGGACCGGGGATGACCATTATACCCTTCGTCCACTAGCGTTAAATTAACTTTTTGGGGATAACAGCATTTTTTTTTAAAAAACGCTGTTATTCCCTTAATGCTGAACTAGTGAATTAATGCAAGTCGTGGAAAACAGTGTACTTCTTGGACCATTTGATAAGTTGGGAAGCATGTTATATTTTAGTAGGTGTAAGACAGGCGGGACAAATCTTACAATGACTGCACACAAGCAGAAAGAAACATATTAAAATAATTATAAGCTTCATTATCAATGTGTTTAGTAATAAATGTTGATCATGATATTGCTTAATTCTTACCACACTATTTCCTCATTTTATATAACAGTCATGCTTCTAACATCCTGAAAATAAACATCTGTGTTCCACGGTCTTCAGAAGCTTTCTCCCTAGAGTAGTAGTAAGTATCCTATTTATTCAGAAAAAAACATATTTATACGAGTTGAGAAGGTGACTCCTACGCCATCATCTCTCCCAGTGGCTTCTTGACAAAGGTCTACAAAGTAATTTAGTGTTCAAACAATTAAAGAAAGAATACAGAGAAACTCACATTGCAAGTTTGGAATCTAGAGACTATGGAGTCTAGTCACTATATTTGAGAATAGTGCAAGGAGATTGATTTGGGACGTCAACTTTCATTTAAATGTCGTCCTCCCAACTCAACCACCTCACATTATTCTCTAAAGTAAACTCTACCTCACTCTCCCGCCACCTTGTCAATGTCCATCCCAATCTCCCCTTTCAGACTCCCTCTAGTGAAAAGCAAGAAAAATTACTATTCACTAAAATCTGAAGGGAGTTTGAGTTGGAAGGCGAGTTATACTTTGCCTTTGCCGTCCAACCCCTCTTCCGCAATTATTGCTCCCAGCAATGTTCTATTTATAGCAGGTGGCCAGGGCCACTTGCCTTAGTACCCCATAAGTATTAGAGGTTGCAGGGGCCATTTGGGATCTAAATCACATTCAACTTTTTCTGTTTTTGTAAGTCAAATTAAATCTCCGTTAATGAGGTGGAATTTGACTGATTTATACATCCAGACACTGTACAGGAAAAGAACCTTCAAAGTATGTTTGATTGAGGTTGTTGGACACTAATCGGTGCCTGATTCTTTGTACATGGTGCAAAAAGGAAGTGCAACACCATACACACGCACAGACTTGGAGATGCACCCAGGAATCAGACCAGGTCAAGGACACTGTTAGACAAGAGATTCAAGGGTCTTCTGAATGACGAGAGAATTGCAGGGAATGTAGACATGAATTTCAAAATGAAGGCCAAAGTAACTAAGTTGGAAATATTTTCACATTCAGCTGCATTGGAGAATTTTTACAACTTTGGCCTAACGTTTGAAAACTCCCAACAAGACAGGATAGCGCAGAATGACAGGTGGAAACTAAAATTTTAAAATAGTACAATTATATGCAGAACGTACAAATAATGAATATAAATCAGTGATGGTAATAATGCATGGACAAACAAAGGTGTCTCACAAATAACTTGCAGGAGTAGAGGTTCTACAAAATACCAGGCGTTTTAATATCTGTATAAGAGACATGTACAATTAATGCAGCATCACAGGACAAAAGACTTACAGGGCCTCTGCAAATTATGGGCAAGAACATAGGTACAGTAATCACTGATGCAAAATGTCAGTTCTTGGATGCAGATGAAAATGCCTTTTCTACACGTTTCACCGGCTGTACTGTTCCAGCTTCCTCAGCAGTATAATGAATAGTTTTAATATAATTTTTAACCTTTTATTTTAAAATATCTTTGAGCACAGGATATTAGGATATTTAAAGTTTGTGGATGCCCAGGATTTGCTACTGCTTTTATTAGTTTTTATTTGCTCATTAGCGTATCTAAGTTTTTATTTTTTTTCAGGTTTCATGTGACAACAATTCAGCAAATTTCACCTCTAACCCTCAATATTACACATTTGAAGATGCCTGCCTGTGATACAAATATGTTACAGGAAATCATAATGTCAAGGGCTTTGTAAATCCATGATGGACACTAACAGCTGTATTAATAAAACAACAGTTCTCTCATCCAAATGGAACTAAAAAAAAAAGAGCCAGCATTCCACACTTTAATCCCTGCTGTGTTCTACTGGCAATAAAACTGATGGGACCTAACTATAGGAATAAGTACAATTCTAGAAAGTGTGTTTTAAAGGTACAGTCAACCTCATCCAGTTTAAAAGTATTAAATAATCATAAGCCTCTGGTTAAAAGCTTGGATATTGTTTGAAACTCATTAGGATGCTTTTACTTCCCTGCTATGTAATTTCTCCATGTTTGTACTTCATATTAAATATTTATCTGGTTTACAGTTGTTTCTTGGAGTTACATCCGCCAGAGAGGGGGCAGTTTTTTATTTTTTTAATTTTTTTATTGGAGCGCTAGACTGAAGTCCTGCTTTAGAACTCAGTTTGGTCCCCTTACATTATCTTGCTTTTTTCTTTTTCGGTATTTTTTTTTTTACAGTGCTTCTGTGAGGCACTTCCCCATCTTTAATTTTATTAAATAAACCTGAAAGGTAGTAGGTCAGTAGAGCGTGTATGAATTCTGAACTCAGTATTGGGGGCATCAATGTAAAGGGTCACATATATTGTGTTTCAGAAATACTATATCCAATCCAGGAAGTGATGGAAATGTAATAATAATCTCTATATAAACAATTTTTCCATTAAATTTACCGTATATACTTGAGTATAAGCCGAGTTTTTCAGCACAATTTTTGTGCTGAAAAATGCCCCCCTCGGCTTATACTAGAGTCGGTGGGGAAAAAAAAAAAATCTAAAACTTACCTCGTTCCTGCTCCGTCCCCCGGTGCTCTGAAGCTGCGTGGCTGTGAGGGAAGCGTTGTGAGCTTCCCTCCGGTCGCGCGGTCAATAAAGTGTTTTTTTTTTAAACAAACTTTATTGACCGCGCGGCTGGAGGGAAGCTCACAACGCTTCCCTCACAGCCACGCAGCTTCAGAGCACCGGGGGAAAGAGCAGGAACGAGGTAAGTGCTGGGGTCTGGGGGAGGAGGGTGGCATAACGAGCATACTAAGGGACAATATCCTGGCATATTGGGGGCAATATCCTGGCATATTGGGGCAATACCCTAGCATATTGGGGGAAATATCCTGGCATATTGGGGCAATATCCTGGCATATTGGGGCAATATCCTGGCATATTGGGGGAAATATCCTGGCATATTGGGGCAATATCCTGGCATATTGGGGCAATATCCTGGCATATTGGGGGCAATATCCTGGCATATTGGGGCAATATCCTGGCATATTGGGGGCAATATTCTGACATATTGGGGGCAATATCCTGGCATATTGGGGCAATATCCTGGCATATTAAATGGCATATTGGGGGCAATATTTACCAGTAGCTGCCTCATTTTCCACCCTAGGCTTATACTCGAGTCAATATTTTTTCCCAGTTCTTTGTGGTAAAATTAGGTGCCTCGGCTTATATTCGGGTAGGCTTATACTCGAGTATATACGGTAATCGACACATTACTTTAGAAAATTACAGCGAGCGCATAGATTAAACAATAAATTTAATCTAGGCCTTTCTTTTGTTTATGTCCCCACGAAAGAGTTGTAAACCCACCAGAATGCATTGTGGGACTGTGAATAATGAAAAAAAAAAAAAAATGTTTTTCTTTTCTCAACTTAAATTACTACATTATTGAATTGATCATCTATACACTTTCTGACCATTTGTCGCGCATGTGGAATGGATCAAATAGTTATTTAGATTGCATGTTGGTATGGCAATTGCGCATACACAGCGAAGCCTTGTATATGGCAGTGCTCCTTTAAAACACATTAACGTTATAGCTTGTCTAACAGTGCGTTTCCAAGCAAAGAAATATAACTTTAAAAGTCTGTTTATTTATTAGAAACGCCATGGATGTAAAAGAATATAAGCATTCACCCACACACTGATTAAAAGAGCTTTCCTGATACATCATCTTCTAAGTATGCTTCTTGTATTTATTTTTAGAGGGCATTGTAAACATGTCACTTCCTGGTTCTATGACTCCCACTTTCATTCTGTATATAATATATCCATTTAACAATGCAACTGGCTGGGAGAGAGGACATTTACTCTCAAAGGGCTCACATTGTGGTTTATTTCTATCGTAACCTTTAACTCATACAGTCTTTGAGTAATGACTAACAAAGCAAATCACACTAACATTCGATACAGAACAATATTGACTGCCTCTGGCTAGTCCTAACTATGTCTACAGTTACAGGTTACTCAGAAATGTAGGTAAATAGGCATCTTTTTCCTGCAGCGTCTAAATTAAACAACCATGATAAATGTTGTAGTAGCAAAACAAAACCCAAAAAAGGAAAATATATATATATATTAAAAAATATTTACATATATAACAGGCTCTCTTCAAAAAGGAGAGTTATCATTTATCAGTGGTTTTTGAAATAAAATTGTCTTTTGTAGCCAAATTTTGCAGGTCACTGAATAGGCCCAGATATACAGTACTGTTCAAAGGTTTTAAGGCAGGTGTGAAAATAGTCTGTAAAATAAGAATTATATTTAAAAATAGGCCATTTTAATAGTTTATTTTTTTATGAATAAACAAAATGCAAAGGGGATGAACAGAAGAAAAATCTGAAAACCAATAAATATTTGGTTTGACTACCCACATCCATTTTCAAACTCCCCTACTGGGTAAATATTACAAATTCTGAGTGTTTAATAGCATCACTGACATCAGTTACACTTTTATTCAAGCATATCTTATGAGTTGCTGGGTCCACTAATATCAAAATATGGTGCTGAGCTTTCTACAAATAGAAAGATAGAAACATAGAATGTGTCACCAGCAGATAAGAACCATTCGGTCCATCTAGTCTGCCCAATTTTCTAAATACTTGAATTAGTCCCCTATCTTACATCTAGGATAGCCTTGTGCCTATTCCACGCATACTTAAACTCCTTCACTATGTTAACCTCTACCATTTCCACTGGAAGGCTATTCCATGCATCCACTAATCTCTCAGTAACGTAATACTTCCTGATATTACCTTTGAATCTTTGCCCCTCTAAGTTTAGACTATGTCCTCTAGTTGTGGTAGATTTTCTTCTTTTAAATATACTCTCTAAAATGACTATAAAGCAGGTGAAAATCTATACTAACGTTCATTAATGATAGCTGCACACAGAAATCTAATCTACTTATTCAGTCTTATATTCAATCTTAAATTCATCCTTTGTTTACCCAGTAAACTGCCTTGTATTTGTGTTGAAATAGCCAGCCGTGGCATTATGTGGTTATGTAAGTCTACTGTCTACAGTAAATTTAATGAGAAGTCTTAACCAGAAAACAAAAAAACATATCTAGTTAAAAAGAACCGTTTATATTACACCTCCATAATACCAAAATATCTCTCCCACAACACCCATGTCTCTGGTAGTTTTCAAGTTGCCATTTTTTTGTAAGGAGAAATAATAAATATCTGTTTGCCTTTATTTAAAACAAAAATAGAAATACATACCTTGAGCTAGCAAAAATGCAACAGATCTCAGAGTTGAAACATCATGCTGTGTGACAATTCATCCTAACTTATTATTTGAGAATAATGAACTAATGGCAAGGCTGTGTGACACATAGTTATTTGCATATCTGTACTAATGTGAGACGTGATGTCAATATGAACTGAGAATCCCTGCAGGCTCTATGTTACTCATGGCTAACGCCTGTCTAAAACCTTCCAGTATTGCCTTGGTCTGTGGGAACATAGAGGCTCAGCCAGAATTATGTCACTTATGCTTTGTCCCTCTCGGAGACCTTACTTCCATTTTTATTAATCCCAACATACAGTCTTAGGAGATGTTGGTGAAGATGGGAGTAGAATATTATTCACGTTTTGAAAATGAAATGTAACATAAACACAGTTCATGCGTTATTATAAATAAGATCAATTTATGAGGACCTGGTCATTATACTGTTTTTGGTAATGAAATAACAAAGAGCTACAGATGATGTCATTATGACTCTCTACTGCTCACAGTAGCAGAAAACAAACCACAATTCTCCTCCATAAGTGACACCAGACACCTTTCTACCTCTTTAGATTTAACAGTCCCGGGTTGTGACATTTGTCCCAAGCGCTCAACTACTTTTGTATTTTTTTGGGTCACTGAAGGGCAAAGTGTTCTGTGCATACACATAATCATTATCCAATGCCACCATATGCTCGGTGGTTTAGCAACCTGTAGGACACTCGTTGGCAATGTAACTACAAAAGTGCAGTTGGTTGCCATATGCTTGACAATCGAACCACACAAAAGTCAAGTGCACTGCCACACTGTGATAGCCCCACTGCAATAACACATCACACCCCTCTAAAGTCACACCCACTATTGTCCTGTATAGCCAAGTTTTATTACGTGTTTAGAGTAGAAATTTACTGGAGATTACTCATAACTAAGAACAGCAAAGGTTCTACATGCGACCGACAAGAGTTGGATGGGAAGAGCAAGCTGTACTGAGCCGCTCATGGTTCACGGGGTAACTCCAGACCCTTGTTAAACATATACTAGAGGTCGAGTAAAGTCGAAATAAACAGTCACATAACAAAACTAATGACATTTGCATTTGTTTTCAATTTAAAAAAGGTTAGAAAGGTTTGTAACATTACAGTATGTATCATTATATAGTAAAATAACTTGATTGTACAGCATTATGCACACTGTTTTTGTTAGGGGCCCAGACCCTAAGAGAATAAACCACCAAGAATGATACATCTGCAGGAATTACGTCTGCATGTTGCAGTGTATTACGAAGAATTTCTGGTCTGGATTCCAGCAAGAAAGTAGATTTAATATTTACTTATGTTTTGAAGAAGTTAAACGTCACTGTACATTTAACAAATACCTGTCAAAGTGGCCTGGAGCAAAAGATTAAGGAATTTCATTCTTTGTTTATTGCACTGAGTAAAAACCACAAACTTTGCAATCTTTACAAGCTAGAAAAAGCAATGAAGATATATTCCCCATCTGGTTTTCACAGAATACTACAAAACCTTTAAGGTTTACAAATGTCAAATAGATCTCCCTTATTTGTATCAGTATAACATGTTAAGACAATAACTTAAATATTTAAGTTATGTTCTTGGCAGATGTTTATTATGTATTGTTCGTTAATTCACACTTTCAGAAATACATACCTGTCAACTGTTACCCCTACTGAATCACTGGTCATAAATGGGGGGGGGGGTGACAGTGGCAGTGCCACACAGTGCCTAGCACTAGGGTTGCCACCTGGCCGGTAATTTACCAGCAGGCTCGTAAACAATTGGCTTCAGGCCAATGTTAAGTCTATGGAGACAGTAGCAATGCCGTTTTTTTTCTGAAGAAAAGGTGGCAACCCTATCTAGCACTGATCAACCAGCCTGCGCATGCACCGTTTCTTAATTTGCTCCGGTGTTTCAGAAAGCTGGGACTCTGAATAGGGAAGGTGGAACAGCAGGATGGAGATCCCCTTGGGGTGCATGGAAATATAATGTAATGAACATGCCCATCTCACATTAAAAATGTTTCTTTTATAATAACAGACACACTATAGTGGTCATGTGTGTAGATAAAAGCAAAGTTATAAAAGTAGAGCAACTAACAGGGACATTCCATTAACTTCCATCGTTACTGCTGCACTTTTGGGACTGTCCTCTAATAAAACAGCTACAATAAAACCAAATGAAAAACAAAACAAAACAATAACTACAAATGTGGGTTAAACTAGAAAAGCCTTCAAACCGTATAAAACCAAAAAGTGTATACAAATGAAAATGATATCGCCAAATATATATTTCCATTTATCTTACGAGTAAACCTCCAACAAAGTTTCAACCACACCACGGAATTTATGTCAAAGTGTGATCTTTCTCTGCCCTAGCAAAACAGCTCTCACTGGAAGTTAATGCAACTTACTTTATGCCCCAACCACTCCTACACACTGATTATAAATATTATAAAAGGTTTGCCAACTTCACAATACTTCAGTTCTGCTGAATGGGCCACAGTCAAAAATATATTCGTGACACTCAAAGCCCATAGCTCACAGTCATTTTAATCAACATCTTAACTCTCAAACAGGCCTTGAATGCAGGATTCATATCTATTTCAGTGCAGAATCCTGTTTTTTTTCCATTAACCAGCCCATAGTTTACTAACTATGCTCTGAATGGCATATTCCCATTTTAGAGTTTTGTGCTAATGCTGTTCAATAGATTCCTACCCATGCCACTTCTAGTCTGGCATTTCCTCCACCTCTTAACCCAAACAAGTTCTCAAGCCTGTTTCCTGCTTGCTGGTATTGAGTAACCCTTAATAAAATGTACACTAGCAAAACATTGCTTATCAGTGCTTCAACTGCGGCCTTTTGCTGACTTCCGTAAATAGACATTTTATCTGATTGGCAAGGAGAGATGAACTAAAAAAATAAAAAAAAAATCGGCTCACTAATAATATAAAGCATCTTGCCAGTGAAACATGAACAATTCATAGAACAAGTTGATGTTAAGAACAGAGCATGAAAACCAGCAGAGCAAAAACATAACTATACAAACATACCTAGGGGAACCGTGTTCACAGTCACGTTACATGGAGAAGAGATGAAGCATGGAAGCAGGAGTGGATTCAAAAACTACTACATGTTCACATTTTAATAAAAAAATCTTCTATTTCCAAAAATTTCCAAAAAATAGATTAGAAAATGTTACTACTCAATCCATTTTCAATCACCCAGTCTTCTTTTGTAATACCATCTTTTTCTAGACCAGGGTCATCTTATACATGGAGGTAACCAGCTGAGAGAACTCAGGCTTGCTGTGGTGGGATCCTGTGTTGTCGTTATAGAGGACCCAATAAGGCAGGACCATGGATAAACGAATAATAATACAATAATGATACAAAAAGTGCTAAATGAATGGGTGCAAATTACTAGGTAGTCCAAAATACTACCTAAAGAATACAAGAAACAAAGAGTGAATGCACACCAAAAGTTTAAAAAGTACAATTGAAATCTATAACATAAACCAAACAGAAAAAGAAAAATTGGTATAAACGTAAATCTGAACAAACCACTATAAAAGTAAATAAACCTGTGCAAAGAAATATACAAAGAATAGAATAGTAAAAAATATATTATGTATCCACATATTTTGGGCTTGAACAGCCTTCTATTGGAGAGGAGTTCGAGAGGGCCTGGGAAGGCAATTGCCTCACCGCCAAACTGCGCTGCACTTCTCACAAACATGGGGTCGCACAAGGTCACGTGACCCTGCACAGGCTCTGTGAGCTGCCCCTCACATCAGTCTGCATTACCAGACACTGTCACACACGTCTGCTGGTAGCAGCTTTAGACAGGTAAGTCTAGACCCTGAAGTCCTGAGAGTAAGTGGGTTCTGGGACAAGTCCTGCAAGTGCAAAAGCGGGTGTTGCGCCAAGTCATGTGAGTGCAAAACTGGGTTTTGTGGCAAATCCTGAGTACAAAATGGGGTTTGAGGCAATTCCCACGTACAAAGTGAGGTTGGGGACTATTCCTGAGTACAAAGTGGGTTTTGGGGCAATGAATATTGATTTCTTAGTTTTGGGTTAAAAAAAGTCAGGCTTGTCTTATGCATGGAAAAATACGGTGTTTATAACAAAAATGCCAGCAGGGTGGCAATCCTAGTAATGAGGACACCATTTTACTTCACTAGTGATGTGATCACATAAGCATAAAAAGAAACTGTAGTGATATTTAACTACATAAAAAAAAATAAACATTCAATAAAGGGACTCTGTCAACCTCAGCATTGCTTATACTGTGAATGTTAAGAATAAACACACGGTATAACATTATCTATATATACATTGTGAGAAAACAAGTAGGAGCAGGGATAGACATCAGTTCCCGTGGCAAATCAATGGAGGTCAGGGATGTGCCTAAGGTATTTGGTAACTGTGGTGGATCCTATCTTTGATACCCCCTCCACCCCATTTTGTTTACATCTGTGATATCATAATAATCTGGTTACTTGTGACCAGGTAGCATCACACTAAGCCATCCAGGAGTGTCATGTTTGACTGCAACTTTCTATGGCAACATGTGTGCTCTGCTAATATTAAGAGTCATATGGCATACACAAGATCTGACGCCACACCGTGATGTGAATGGTGGGGGTTCACTTAAAACATCTACGCTAGCTGATGTTATTACCTTTACTGAATACAGATTATTGACACAAAACAATATATTAGAATCAGAGAATCAGCGACATAAGGAGCTACTCAATAAGAAGAGAATTGCAGGGAATTGAGAAGTAAATTTAAATTTTAAGGACAAAGCAGTGGAATTGGAAAGGATTCTCCCATTCAGCTGCATTGGAGCATTTTTCCAACTCAGCTACTTTGGCCTAAAGTTTGAAATTCCATTCTCAATTGCCTACACGTCTAACTTTATTAAGTAGACCCTTTAATGATACAATGCAACAAAATTCTAAATATGACATTATTTCACATAATATTTGTAGTTTTTTTCACTGGAGAGATTAAAGTATTTTAATAAAATACTTTAAATTAAAACATTTGGAAATATTTTAGATTAGTTTGCCTTATCTCCCACGATAAATCACTTAAATTCCAATTCACTTCAATAAATAATCCAGAATATCTGAGTAAGTGCTATTTTAGAACACATTAAATCACATTAAAAAAAATAATAATAAATGTACCATAGTAAAGAAATATATTGTTATTTAGACTTGTTACTTTGGAAGACCTGCATTTTATTTCTCCTATAGCTGTTCTATACAGCCATTCTATGCTATATTTCTATGCTATATTTCTATGCTATATTTCTATGCTATATTTCTATGCTATATTTTGTTTTTACATACAAGGTCAATGGGGGATAGTGACTGCCGACATAATAAATGCACAAATAAGGCATTTATCATTAATAGCAGGAAAAATCACCCAGTTTGCCTATCATTTCAACCCTTCTATTAATGTCTGATTTTTGCAGTTAGTTTGCCATTGACTTATTTTAAGATTAGAAAGTGTAAAATGAACTGTGAACTTCATGATGGACATTTAATATATATTATATTGTAATTATTTGTGCAGCAGTCAGTATGGACGTTACCGATTCAGAAATCTACTCTTTGCCGATGTTGACCCTACTGTTATGCTGAAAGTTTACTCAGGAACTATAAAATATATACGTGAACAGCTCTAACGGTTACCTGAAAGTCGCAGAATTAGTAAAATGTGATATCTTTTGATGTATCGATAGACCAATAGACAGATAGGCCGACGGAGATGATTTATTTCCCGATCTGTTGTCTTGAGAGAGTAGGAAACGGAGATTAATGGTCCTATCTTTAGATTATATGGCATTTAAGGTAAGAGGAAATTTCTTTAATTTATATCATGGCCAGAAGTGTACATCAATAATAGCATCCATATAATCACATTTTTATGGTTGGGTATGCCGCAGTTTATCCATTAACATATTTCCCAGCCAGGTGCCCATTAAAATATGCCACTCTTAGTTTGCCCATTGATATGCCAGCCAGGTGCCCATTAAAATATGCCAAGGTTAGTTTGCCCATTAAATATGCCAGTTTACCCATTAGGATATTCCCAGCTAGGTGCCCATTAAAATATGCTACAGCCAGTTTGCCCATTAAAATATGCCACTCTTTGTGTGCACATTAAAATATGCCACTGTTTGTTTTTCCACTAAATATACCACAGTTTGCCCATTTACATATTCCCCAGCCCTGTACATGAGAGAAACATAAAATCCTCCTGCCCCCTTCCCCACTACTCACTTTGATGCTGCTCTATTGTGCCCGTGTGGGTCTTTTTTTAAACTGTTCTCCTCTGGGGAAAAAAAAAAAAAACTGTTCTCCTCTGAAGTCAACCCTCCTGCAAGCAGCGTGCAGGAAGAGGAAAATAGACGCCGGATATGTATGCCTCTGTTATGTGCTAATGGCTTAACAATTGATGAATTTTATTTTGTAATGAAGTTATCATAGGTTGGACACATACTGGGGGCTATTTACTGAGGGGTGAATCTACAGGTGAGTTGAGGTTAGATGAACATTTCATCTTGCCAATTTAGCTATACAAGAAGGCCTGCTTTTCTCTTGGTCATGTCTCTGATGAAGACTCATTTTGTTTAAGGCCGAAACATTAGTATTGAGAAAATGTACCAATAAATACTTCCTTTTGATTTGTTTTGATGTGTGCTTAGTGTTATATATCTTTATCGTACACTTATTTTGTGGATGTTTTCAGGGCCATCCACTACTCTGTTTTTCTACAGTTTATCATATAGGTCATGTCTGGGGTTGAGAAATAGTTTCTGCACCAAGGCCTTTAACAGTCATGTTCTGCCACTGCATGTAAGCAATGTAAGTGGCTGCTTTGGACCCCCTCTTGTTTAGGGTGCCCCAAATGAAGGAAGTCATTTATTGAAATGGTGCAGAAAGGTTGAGAACGGCTCTCTACCTTCTGTTTTTTTTGGGGGGGGGGGGGGTTTGCCTAGGGCCCTCAAAAACCACGTTTGTGGCTTTGCAAGGGCAAACCCCTCCACTGAAAAATACAAGAACATTCAAGCAGTAGTGTCTGCTTGCAAGACTTGGAACAGTAAAACACACTGTAATTTCTCTTGTGGTGTTTGTAATATAGTCCCAAATCTTCTCAAACAAATTGCCAAAATACAACCTCATGTTGAGGAGTCCCATTAAGGATCCGACAGCTGTACATGAGTAGGGTTCTGGCACTGTACCACTTAGGAGTCCTTGGTAAAACAGTGTACACCTACTCCAAGGAGTTCATGTATAAGGCGGATACTGAGACAAAAAGACGATCATTGTTGACCTTATTTGATTATAACTATTCTGAAAATTCTGCCTTGGTAGCAACACTGCATTTTGCGTATTTCAATTCAAAGAGCAGGTCTGTTGACTTTTCTGGGATGTACATATATACAGGGGTGTATGGTGCCCCTGAGTGCCAGGCGTGTATTTCCCGGGGTTTGTGTGCTGAGAAAAGCCAGAAATACACGAGTTACATCCAAAAGGTGACGCCAGCTATGGATTCCGCAACAGTCACTCACCTCACTTGCCAATTCGACAAGCATGAAAAGTATATGAATTTTTGAAATTCGTATACTTTTCGTGCTTGTCCTATTGTCAGCAGAGTGAGTGACTCTGTTGCCGAATCCATAGCTGGCGTCACCTTTTGGATGTATTTCTGGGGTTTGTGTGCTCTTTGTTCGGAGCATACAAACTCCAGAAATACACAGCGCGGGTGCTCTGTGTGGCGCACACCTAGTACATATGAAGCATTCGCCACTGCACATATATTTATTAATACTCTACAGGTGTTATCATCAGTATTTGGAGCACTGACAAGTAGACAGCTAAGGAACTAAGATTCTAAAATGCGACTATGGAACTTGTGTATCAGTGTGAAGCATTAGTCCTATCAATGCTTAAGGAAGAAAAGAGTGCTCTTCCTTTTAACACAGATATGCAATGTAATGTATTATAAATAGCACTGATAAAGAAACGGAGGGGGAACAGGTGTAATATATTTATATACTGACATTTTATAGGATATTTCAGTGACATACTGTAAGAAGTTGCCCTTTTATCATATGGAGCACTGTTTTATTCTTACTTATACATTTTTGGTCTACAGTCCTTCCTGAAATAGCCAATTCTCCCATCAGCCTCTCATCTTGTCTCTTGTGTGGCACACCGAGCCAGCCCGTTCTTATAGTCTAAGGCAACAGTCCAGTCACTTGAATAATCAATAGACCTCTGTGGAAACTTGAAATTGGGAACACCATAATACAATTAGAAAATAACCGCAGGCCATATTTCTATAACACTAATACACAGTATTTAGACCCTGTGCCCTTTCTATCAAGATACTGTAGTTTTTACATCAATGAGGACCTACATTTAATTACAAATTGACAGCACCCTACTGTGTAATTAACATGTAGCAATCAAATCCAAAGGGAATTAAAGCATATGCACAAAGGGCTTAGTAATAAATGCAACTCTTAGAATGGAGAACAGATCTTAGTGAAAATTGATAATCTAGATCTTGGATCAGTGGTGATTTCTTGTGTTTTTTAATGTAATAAATCTCAAGAAAATGTAACAATAAACTTAAAACATGGAAAAGAACAGCAAAGTCCATTCTATGCTGCTCACTATTTAAGTAAATTAATTTTCTTACTTTTCATTATCTCAAATTACTTGACATTTAATTAGTAGCTATAAAAGCAATATTTTTTGCTAATCATAATACCTTTTTTCACAATTTTTTGGGGAAAGCTTCAGCCATTATATTAGTATTCAGCTCAGCACAAGTATGGTTCAATGCAGGGCCAGCGCTACCTATAGGCAAGGTAGGCGCCGGCCTAGGGTGCAGATCTGCAGGGGGCGCTCTTCCAGATCGCCACCTGCACACTGCCGATAAGAAGGTGAGAGACATTATGGAAGCACAGCCCATATTATTGGGCAAATTGGCTGGGGCTTATTAATGGCAAAATAATACTGGCATAATATTGGGCAAATTGGCTGTGGCATATTAATGGCAATTAATAATGGCACATTACTGGGCAAATTATCTGTGGCTTATTAATGGCAAAATAAAACAGGCATATTATTGGGCAAATTAACTGTGGCTTATTAATGGCAAAATAATACTGGCATATTTTTGGCCAAATTATCTGTGGCTTATTAATGGCAAAATAATACTGGCTTATTATTGGGCAAATTGGCTGTGGCTAATTAATGGCAAAATAATACTGGCATTTTATTGGGCAAATTGGCTGTGGCTTATTAATGGCAAAACAGTACTGGCATATTATTGGGCAAATTAACCGTGGCTTTTTAATGGCAAAATAACACTGGCATATTAATGGGCAAGCTGTGACATATTTAATGGATAAACGGTGGCATATTTTAATAGGCAAACTGTTGCATATGTTAATGACAAAGTGACTGTGGCATGTTAATTGGTACCAGTGGCTTATTTTAATTGGCAAAGTGATGCCATGGCATGTTCTGTGGGGCAAAGTGACACTGTAGTATGTTCTGTGGGGCATATTGACACTGTGGCATGCCAAATTGTGTGTGTGCAATATGAGTGCAAGGTGAGTGCTGTGGGTGCAATATAGGCACATGGCAAGTGCTGTGGATACTGTATGGTGCTGTGTTAAGTCCTTTAGGTGCAATGTGGGTGCAGAAAGAGGGAATAAAAACAAGAAATGAAATCTTTCAATAAGATTTTTATTCCATATACAAATAGTTGAATGTAATATGAAAATAGTTGCATATAATATTAAAAAAGCCCACTGCTAAAGACTTTGCCCAGTGCCCACTAGAGTCTTAAAGCTGCCCTGCTTCCGGCATAGACCTGCTCTTCATGCTGTGTGTCTGGCCAATAGGAAGGGAGCGTTGGGATACGACTTCATATACCTGCCTCCTGACCTGCACGCTGCGAAGTTAGAGACCACTGGCCACCAGAGATGAGGCATTACTATGCACCACAGAGGTCACAGGGCACCAGGCACGATATACTGTCCATTACCACAAGCATCTAGTGAGTCACTAAATGTTTGTGCAAATGATACTGATTAGATTATTGGTTACTATGAACTGCTCAATTTTTGTTTTGTAGATTTATTTTATAGTTTTGCATATTTATTTATTTTTTGGTTTTCTAATTGGAATTTTTGATTAATTTTATTTTTTCTTATTTATTAGTAATTAAATTTGTCTTTACTTACTCTTTAGCTGCTTATCAGTCATTATTATTTATTTATATTATTTTATACCATTATTAATGGGGTTTTTTGTAAATATGTTTTAATGGAATTATTTTGGATCATATTACCATATTTGCTCGAATATAAGATTTTATCAGAGCAAATTCTCAAATTGAGGTCTGACTATAAGACCGCAAAGCTGCAGGGGACCTGGATCCCCCTCGTAAGCAGCCGGCGGATGTCTGTGCAATGTGCGCAGACATCCTCTGTTGCTGCCCGGCACCTCCGTCAGGACTTCTATGACGGTAGCTGGGAGGTCATGTGGGGGGAGGGAGGGGGAGAGAGAGACAGACAACATTGGGGGGAGAGAGAGACAGAGACAATGTTGGGGGGAGGGAGGGGGAGAGAGAGGCAGCGCTGGGTGGAGAGAGCCAGTATTGGGCAAGTCTGGGGGGTAAGGGCAGCATTGTCACATAAAAGGAAATAAAAACAAGAAATGCATTTTTTTATATCATAATTTTTTGGAAAAATTAAAAAGCAATTTACATGTGAATATATACAAGTTAAACTTTTTTCCTATAGGGTATAGGGTCTTATAATCAGGCTTTTAGTTTTTTCCCTAAAGGAATATCCAAAGTTTGGGGGGGGGGGGGGGGGTCGTCCTATAATCAGGGTCGTCTTATATTCAAGAGAATACGGTATTCTTATTGTTTTTACTTCAAATTTTTACTAGTTTATTCATATCATTTTCTTTTTTATTTATTTTATGTTTATCTATTTGCCATTTGTATATCCTACTTTATTTTCTTGTCACTGTCACCTTTTGCAGGAGTGCATTTTTCAAGTAGTGTTTATTTTTTTAAATTATATTATTTACTGACTACCTTTCCTATAATGCTCAGCCAACCAAAAGTAAATGTAGGTGCTGGGGTAAGTCTTGGGTGCAATGTGGAACGATAAACTAATAGAAGATATGCTGTACCACTTAAAGGATAATTATCAGTCTGGCTAACAATACACTGATTACAGATGTTCTTTACAACCAACTGTGAGTTAACTGCATAGTAATGGGATCTATACTATAGATCTGTGCATTGCAAACTGTAGACTGAGCTTGACTATACCACCACTGAAATGCTAACACTACGTGGAGGGGACGGCAAAATACATCTTCGCCTAGGGTGCCAAAAATCCTTGCACCGGCCCTGGTTCAATGGAATCTTGGGATTTTTATTTAAACATTTTATCATGACACTACAGTAAGACAGAAATAAACATTATTTTTATATATATACATATGGTGACCAGCATCTCTAACATACAGAATCAATAATTCAAGCACAATAATAATTACAATAATAATATGAAAAACAGGACATCTTCTATCCCATGTGGCAAAACAAGAAAATATAGTTGTTTTCATCCTATAGTAACTGCTGTCACTAAAAAGTATTAAGTGTAGTGTATAAATGGCTTAAAAAAGAAACTAAATATTCTATTTCTACCAGTTCATGTCTAAGCATCCTTACTGAAGATTCAAATTCTGTTTATAGTTCACACTATCCAGCCTAAAGGACAAACGGTGACAAAAAAGATGTTTGATTGAAAGCTTGGCATTTTAAACAGACATGCTTTAACGAAAGAGAATACATAACGTACCTTTATTGAACCTTCTTTGCTAGTTTAGCACTATAAATGTTGTTTAGAATCTTAGCTCAGATCATCTCACTGAAGGAGCTAGTATTTAATTAAAGCATTTCTATTTAAAATGCCAAGCTTTCATGTAAACTTAACTTATTTTTTTTGGCCAACGTTTGTCCCATGTGGAGCAAAGAGTTCTCAATAAGGTACTTAGTTTGTATTCTTTCTTTATTACATTTCTAGCTACAAGTTATGTTTCATTGAAAGTTTGTGTAATGCTTTGCCTACAGTTGTCCTTTAAAGAAAATAATGGACACATTGATGGAGAGAGAGAAAAAAGGGAGCAATTTACCCCTTAGAGGCACCTTTGTGGGTACGGTGCTCTGTTTGTAGGATATTTTAGTACATGTCAAGCAACAGATATATCCGTAGAGCATTTAGTAAGCTGCTAACCTGTTAAAGATATCCATCAAAATCTTTATCTGCTGAATAACATGGATTAAAAATCAATACAAACCCACTTAAATGATATATTTGTGGAAGCCGCTGGACATTTTAAAGTTTTATTTACCTTTGCTGGATTTGTTCATCTACCGCTCGCAAGGATTTAGCGTTCTCTATTTCTTGTGCTTCTCACCTCTAATCTGTATTTCCCTTTTGTGAACTGGAGCAACTCCACCTCTGACTTGATGCCTTGTTGTTGGTTTTTTTTTTTTTTTGAGCGTGTGTATTTTTTTGAACTACTTGTGGTCTGACAGATACATTGTAAACCCAAGTGCCCTTTTTTTTCTCAGCATGTAATATTTTTCTTCTTTCTCAGTCTAATTTCCATGATGATTTTCGAAATTAGCGCTTACCTGACCATACATTCAGCAGTGAATTTGATTAGATTCACAAAACAGAACAATGGTTTGAACAACCATTTTTCTTGGAGGAGTTAAAGTAACGGTTTACCAACAAAACGGCTTTAACATTTAAATGGGTTGCAAGCTGGGCAATAGATTGGAGGGTCTGCTCAATAAAGAGAGAATTGCAGGGAATTGAAATGGGAACGTATGGCCAATGTAGCAGAGTTGGAAAAAAATCTCCGATACAGCTGAATGGAAGACTTCTTCCAACTCTGCTTTGGCCTTAAGTATCAAATTCACATCTCAACTTCCTGCAATTCTCTCTTTATTGACTGAACCTTGGATCTTCAATAGGGAAGGGTTTGGAGATACAGAGATTGTACTTTTTAACATGCAGACACGGCATGTCCAATGTGTCACCTTTGTGGGTGGTCAGAAATGGAAAAGGGACTGGTCTTCTCGTCCATAATTCTTACAGTCTTTCCCATTGAAAAGATGGACTATATGACAATAGACAAAACAAGTATCACTCTGTATTTTGCTTTCCTCTGTTCTACTTTTAGAATAATTGGTCCTCCATCTTACTGTTGGAGTAATTGGTCCTCCATCTTGCTGTTGGAGTAATTGGTCCTCCATTTTGCTGTTAGAGTAATTGGTCCTCCATCTTGCTGTTAGAGTAATTGGTGGGCATAATGGCCAGGTTTGTTTGGGTTGTTGGCAGTTGTATAAGGATTGCTCTACTAGTAGCAGGGGTAAAAAAACAAATTTGCAAGGTGTAATCCTTTTTTATTCTTTAATTAAATTATGCTTCACACTGGTGGTTGATAAATTAAAACTACCTGATAATTTTGTATTTACAGATGTTTCATTATCACATGTTCAATACAAAACAATAGTATTTCCCATGTGCTAGTTACTTATCATTAGTTTTTCAGAACACTTCTGCAAACATTCAGTTCTGATATAATTCTATAAGTCTTTTACAGAGCTGTGTCAGGAGTGGAGACTGTATCTATTCAGTCTGGGACATATTGGCACTCTGACTCAAAGAAACAGAGTTTGTTGGTTCAGGAGCCAATAAATGTAGTCAATTAGTTGGCAGGACAAATAATGCATATATTTTTATGTGGAAGTGGGGGAGTAAAAGAAATGATAACAGAAAGGAGTACTTTTTGTGGGCGCTTTTGAGTATAGACAGGAAAATGGATTGTGATGTGCCATTATATGCCATCATTTCTGGAGCACATGGGATTAAGGAATGGATAATTAGATACAACTCTGATTGGCTGCAGTATTATTTAAATGCTTTGCCATACTTCCATTAACCTCTTAGCAGCCAGATATGCAGAGTTAAGAGTATCATGGAAGAGGCACACATCTTAGACCAATATCTAGACTGTGAGGTTGTGTCAGAAACCTAATGCATTGACGCACTCACTTTGATAAGCGAGACTTGCACAGAAATAGAACACTTTCTGAATATGCCCTTTAGTAACTCAAATCTCAGTTTTGAAGCTGCTGCAGAAGAGGTGTGACATATGCATAAGCATTTAATCATGGCATACTGGTCCACAGAGAGCTTCGCAGTTGGGTTACATTTGTTATTCTTAGTTTCCATACTGAGTTAAAAAGTTTAGATATCCAAATTTGTACTGTGAGAAGGGCTTGGGGTAGGTTATTTACTAGCAGTCAGTTAAGACCTGTTTCTCACCCACAAATTTTATTTAAAAAAAACATTAAAAAATCTGATATAAAAAAAAAAAAAAACTAAATTGTCACTGTTGCAATGTGTTGCACACCCACAATTTAAGGGAATAAACAATATGACATGTTTTTGTTCAACAATACATAGTGATTTGCATGGGGAAAGAAAGCCATATGATGTAATGGAAGGCTGCAATGGGGATGTGTTCATACTAATTTAGTTCAATTGCACTTCGGAAACTCTGCAGGTGTGGGAATCAGCCCACACTGTTATAACGAAAGGAGGTAACCTTGTTAGCACATTTTTTCATTGTTCGTTTCTGCATTATATGAAACAAATTATACCTTATTCTCTGTCTTATTAATATAAAGACAAACATTAGCCATGTTTCCAGGGACACCTATTTGTCCAACATGCTGCAGAAAGAGCATGCAAAGTGCAGCCCGGCAATCTGTAGGATGCATACACACACAGACACAATCCAGTTATTTAATCAGGGTGGATATCTCATAGGACCTACCATGATCAATTCATTGGATTGTGTCTGTGCGTTTATATGCATCCTACGGCGGAGGAGCCGCGATGAGCTGTTTAATGCTGGACGTACTGTGCCGTCCTAGCGTCTTTTAGGTACTCTAAAATCAGGACGGCATAGTATGTCCTAGCATCAGGAAGGGGTTAAATAGATCCAGTCTGTTGTTGGCATGTAAAAACAAGACCCGACAGACCCCAGCCAGGTGCAAGTGTTGTACCCCTGCTCTGATTGGCTGAGTGCGCACCTTCGTCCAGACCAGTTCTGCCTCTGTTCAAGGTCAGCACTGAGAGTAATCCAGTGTGTATTTCTAAAGCTACATATTGCATTAACATTTATTTCATTTACTATAATGCCAGCAATTTACATAGCACCATAAAAGGGCATTATAAACTAACAGAGACAGACCAATATATAATATAGTGATATATAGAATAACTTAACAGTTTGTGAGTAATATATACAATATATATTGTAGTTATATAACAAATATTTTGTAGATACATATGTTTGATATACTAGAGCCAGGGAAACTCAACCTGTGTGACTGCTGTTATACATTCTCCAAAACGATCTTACAATGTACATTGAAAGAATCTCAAGACTTGATTTAATATGTCCAGAATATACAGTACATTGTGGCTTATGTTGGGTTTTTACACATAAGACACAGACATATTTACACATGTGAATAAACGACAAACGACAGTGGTCTGATCTGAAACGTATCAGCGTTTATGTGGTTGTCCACATTGGTAATGTTTACCCTTTGAGATGACCCGTAATGCTGGTTACCCCTTAGTTAATTACCCAGTGGAAAGGACAGATTAGAAGGGGATTTCTTATTGTTTTCTGTCTAGATTATGGTTTCCTTTCTTAAGAAATGTACATTTAACTAATGGTGCAAGTGCATGGGGAAATTACCAGTGCTGAGGGTTGTGGACAGACTGCTTTAAGTGTATATAACCTCTAAAAAATGTTGAAAAGTGCAAAGAACTAGAAGGATCTCAACAGTCTATAGTGTATAACTAAATGACAAGAGTCAAAAGATAATGTCTTAAATTCATATTCTCTGTCTATTTCGTGAAGCTACCAAGTGGACGAACATGTACATCAATTGATTATTAATCTGTGTATTGGTACTTTGTACAGTAAGGAGATTATGATGCCAGTGGCCAGTGGATGCTGGTGAGGGAGTGGCCATAGTGATGTCTAAAACTGGGGAAAGCATAGTTGACCCAAAAGGGGACTGTAACTGAGACATGGGGAGTAGAGGGTACTGGAGAAATAGTGGGGAAGAACCTAAGTGTTCCCAGGGGCTTGCTAACATCCCATTATATTTACAAGAACTTGTGGAAACATTATCATCCCATCACCCCCATGAGGCGCACAGCATCCAAAATACCAAAGGTTTCCTATCCCGCATTTAATACATAAGTTTCCCAGAATAGCCTAAAGTTTGAGGACTTTATTTAAGCAGAAGTATAGTTTAGACCTTGACACAGAATCACATATAACTCAACAAGATATAGTTACTAATGCAATGTCATATCTACACAAGCTTGTACTTCTCTGGTGCAGTGCAACAACACAAATCAATGAATAGAAGGGAAAATACATTGAATTTCAGCAACAGTGCAGTTAAGAAAAGTTTAACTAAGTTGGACTTTACATCTTTTTCATTGAATGCAGGTGCAAAGGGCAAACCTAATAAACCTATGTGAGCAATTATCAGCTAAAAAAATTTCTCAGTGGCACTTAACATGAAAAAGAAAAAAAACTATAAATAGTAATTTTATGATGGGGACAAAGGCAGAACCACAGGATATAAAGCCCTGAGAATGTGTAAATAGGACATGTCATTAGAAGTCAGGTTAGCTAATCAGGGTGACATGGTTTTTAAGTCCTTCTGGTTTATGGCAATAAGGGTAAATAGAGGTAGAGGTAGTTGTAAACAATACAAGAGTAAACATTTCTGTGTTGTACCCATGTTTAAAACCGGTGTGCCTGCAGGTATGTTTTGAAGACAAGTATCACACAAACTACAAAAATAAACCTAAAGTTTTACCATTTTTAACGTGAACAATATACACTTTTTTATACACTGTTAATCAGTTAATATTTGCTACCAAGTATCTACCGATCACAAGACTACATACACCAAATGCAAAGAATCTACCGATCACAAGACTACATACACCAAATGCAAAGAATCTACCGATCACAAGACTACATACACCAAATGCAAAGAATCTGCCAATCACAAGACTACATACACCAAATGAAAAGAATCTGCCGATCACAAGACTACATGCACCAAATTCAAAGCATCTGCCGATCACTAGACTACATGCATCAAATGCAAAGAATCTGCCGATCACAAGACTACATGCACCAAATTCAAAGAATTTGCCTATCACAAGACAACATACACCAAATGCAAAGAATCTGCCGATCACAAGACTACATACACCAAATGCAAAGAATCTGCCAATCACAAGACTACATGCACCAAATGCAAAGAATCTGCCAATCACAAGACTACATGCACCAAATTCAAAGCATCTGCCGATCACTAGACTACATGCATCAAATGCAAAGAATCTGCCGATCACAAGACTACATGCACCAAATTCAAAGAATCTGCCGATCACAAGACAACATACACCAAATGCAAAGAATCTGCCGATCACAAGACTACATACACCAAATGCAAAGAATCTGCCAATCACAAGACTACATGCACCAAATGCAAAGAATCTGCCAATCACAAGACTACATACACTAAATGAAAAGAATCTACCGATCACAAGACTACATACACCAAATGCAAAGAATCTGCCAATCACAAGACTACATACACTAAATGCAAAGAATCTGCCGATCACAAGACTACATACACCAAATTCAAAGAATCTGCCAATCACAAGACAACATACACCAAATGCAAAGATTCTGCCAATCACAAGACTACATACACCAAATGCAAAGCATCTGCCAATCACTAGACTACATACATCAAATGCAAAGAATCTGCCGATCACAAGAATACATGCACCAAATTCAAAGCATCTGCCGATGACAAGACTACATACACCAAATGCAAAGCATCTGCCAATCACAAGACTACATACACTAAATGAAAAGAATCTACCGATCACAAGACTACATACACCAAATGCAAAGAATCTGCCAATCACAAGACTACATACACTAAATGCAAAGAATCTGCCGATCACAAGACTACATACACCAAATTCAAAGAATCTGCCAATCACAAGACAACATACACCAAATGCAAAGATTCTGCCAATCACAAGACTACATACACCAAATGCAAAGCATCTGCCAATCACTAGACTACATACATCAAATGCAAAGAATCTGCCGATCACAAGAATACATGCACCAAATTCAAAGCATCTGCCGATGACAAGACTACATACACCAAATGCAAAGCATCTGCCGATCACTAGACTACATACACCAAATGCAAAGAATCTGACAATCACAAGACTACATACACCAAATTCAAAGAATCTGCCAATCACAAGACTACATACACCAAATGCAAAGAATCTGCCAATCACAAGACAACATACACCAAATTCAAAGCATCTGCCGATCACTAGACTACATACACCAAATTCAAAGCATCTGCCGACCACAAGACTATATACTCCAAATTCACGAATCCTCTGGCACTACATATTGCAACTATATAATGGATTATGTAATTCCCAAACAGTGTATTGTCAAGGGTAGCTATCACTAGACATTAAGCAACTGGCATTCATATAACACCCCTAGTAATTATTGTATGTTAGAGGTTTCAAATTACACCTTTAGGCAAAATATTAACTTATGTTTAATTGAAAGATTAAAAAACAAAGGATCCCTCTCAGCGAGAACGGGCAAAAGCAGAAATAGCCGACCCTATATGTTATAACCTACTCGTGAGAGGAATCATCGTTTTGCACCATTACAGAGGAAACCTCTCCATTAGCATATCAGACTGGTCCTACCAATAAGGGCAGTCCAGATCCAAATAGCCTGGCATGCCCCCTCTGCACGAATAATACAGCAACCACAGACGTACGTTTCGGCCTTCATTGGCCTCGTCAGTGGGGTACGGCTGGTATCCCTCTAGGTGCAGCGAGCTAAGGACCCACGTCTGGGCATACCCTGTGGACTCATGGAGACAGAAAAAAGGTGTGATATCCCTCTCAGCGAGGACAGGCAAAAGCTGAAATAGTCGGCCCTATATGTTGTAACCTACTCGGGAGAGGAATCACTGTTTTTTGCTCGCTGAGATACGGTGATATGGTGATTCCTCTCCCGAGTAGGTTACAACCTATAAGGCCGGCTCTTTCAGCTTTTGCCCATCCTCGCTGAGAGGGATCCCACTCCTATGTTTTTTGTCTCCATGAGTGAACAGGGTAAGCCCAGACGTGGGTCCCAATGATCTTAAATAAAATCTTTACATTGTGTTAGAAAATTGCATTGACATGCATAAAATAAGAGAAAAATATATTTTAAATGTGTCTGTGGTCTCTTCTGTTTATGACATCACCTGTAGCCTGATTTGTAAATAAACTGCTTTTCAATGGGAAATGTGTGATTTGCATATCAAGCAACCAGGTGATGTCACAAGCAGGATACACCAGGTGATGTCACAAGCAGGATACACCAGGTGATATCACATGCAGGATACACCAGAGACACATTTGAAACATATTTATTTTATGCATTTGCATGAAATTTTGACAACACAATGTACAGATCATTTGTCAACATGTTCGATTCTCTACATTCACAGCATACACAATGTGAAAGTTGACAGGGTCCCGTGAAGGTACTATGGGGGGCAAGTATAAACACGGAACACACGCAGATTGCACCAAATACTGCGCTATCTACGCCGTATGCACAGATTTAGGTTGTGTCGGCGCAACATATGTATAAAAAATGATCTGATTTGTGTCGGGGAACCTCTGCCAAATGCTGTTTGTTGGAGGTCCCTTTACCGCAATGCAAAGTGTCGGGAGTTATAAAAACAGCGCAATCTCCGTCATACATAACAAACGCCAATTGCGCCATTTTATAAAACTCACCCCACTTGATTTCTAACTATTTTCAGAACCTGTTCCGCAACTTTGTGGCTTAATTACAGAACATAGCAACTTAGTAAATGTATGGGTCGGCCATAACCTTCTATCGCTATACTTACTAGCTGTGGCTCTTATATGTCTCTTTGAAGGACGCAATTTTCCCATTTTTATTACCTTACTTACCTTTAAACAGAATCTTGAATATTCTAAAACAGACTTAAGTCCAATAAAGATTGTAGGCTGCATAAATCCATAACTCATTAACTATTGATGTTTTTATTTTTTTAATTATACATACATAAAGCTATTATCTTGTTATTCTGCTTAGAAAACCTATACAAATCTTTGCTTCCTCCTTTGCAAACAATAAAACTCCTGGATCTACTCAAGATTATTTCTATAAAGATGTACTGTGCAATGGTGGGATTCAAACATTGTAGTAACCAGTTATGACTTTCAAGCATGGTAAAATACAAAATAAAATAAAAACTACTTGATTTTTGCTAAACAGCAAAACATTTTCTACAATTTATATAATGTGGGTTATTTAAAGTGAATTAAAAGTGAATTTCAAATTTAAGGCCAAAGTAGACAAGCTGGAAAAATTCTAAGCAAGCTATGCTTTCAGTTTGGATACTCTGGTCTTAAATTTCAAATTCCAGTTCACTAAAGAGAGAGACACACACACAGTCCCACTTACACACACACACACACAGACTCCCACTTAGACACACACAGACTACCACTTATACACACAAACTGACATGTACACACACAGTCACAGTTACACAAACACATACACTCCCACTTACACAAACACACAGAGCCACACTTACACACACAGACTCACATGTACACACACAGTCAGTTACACACACAGACTCACATGTACACACATACAGTCACACAGACACACTTACCCAGAGAGAGAGACTCACACTTACACACACACACACATACAGACTCCCACTTACAAACACACAAACTCACATTTACACACACACAGACTGACACTTACACACACACACAGTCACACTTACACAGACTCCCACTTACATGCAGGGAGAAACTCACACTTACACCCAGTCACACTTACACAAACTCACACTTACTTACACACACACAGATTTTGTTTTAAAAAATTATTTTTACCGTTCTGCGGGCTTCATGCTGTTCCGTGGTCCTGTCTTCCTGCCCTCTGACCCTAGAACATGATGTCAGGGAGGGATTATGCAGCATCGAGGAACCTTAGTTTCCCAAAGCTGTTACAGGTGCGGGGGGGTTCAGGGGGGCTGTTACCACTGCAGGCGGGCCTCCATGTCCATCGGGCTGCATTAGACGGGTGTCATTGGCACCAATGCCCAGCATCTATAACAGTTTATAAGACCTTGGGCACCCCCCTGCCCATCAGAAATTTCAGGGTCCCTTACTGAAAAAAAAAAATCTGCCCCCCCCCCCCCCCCGACCCCGGACAGTTTATTCATTAATATGCCACTGATAATTTGCTCATTAATAGCAACTGATAATTTGCTCATTAATATGCCACTGATAATTTGTTCAATAATATGCCACTGATAATTTGCTCATTAATATGCCACTGATAATTTGCTCATTAATAGCCACTGATAATTTGCTTATTAGTAGCCACTGATAATTTGATTATTAGTAGCCACTGATAATATGCTCATTAATAGCCACTGATAATATGCTCATTAATATGTCACTGATAATTTGCTCATTAATAGGCCACTGATAATTTTCTTATTGATAGCAATTAATAATTTGCTTGTTAATATGCCACTGATAATTTGCTCATTAATATTCCACTGATAATGTTCTCATTAATATGCCACTGATAATTTGCTCATTAATATTATCTCTGTGTCACACGGGCAGCATGGGCCTGGGCAGCCAGGAATGAATGGGCCCTGGGCAGCCTCCCCGTTTGTCCACGCTTTTTTTTTGCAGATTTTTTAAAATAATTTTTTTAAGGGTCTCTGGCTTGCACCACTGGTATTGTGTAACTATATGGCCTCAAGATATACTAAAAAAGGTCTAAAGAAGCTCTGCCATAAATATAAACACTATATACTATACTATATGTACTATATATCCCCCTACCAGAGGAGAGCTGACATCTTTTCCCTTAGTGCCACTTCCTCTGCTCACCTGATAGCAGCAGAGATAGACACACATAAACATGAAAGACAGATTTTCTGACAGGACATAAGGTACAGAGTTTGGATTACAAAGGCAGACATTTGGATAGAAGGATTCAGTGCCGGACTGGGGATAAAAACCAACCCTGGAAATGGTTGTACACAAGCCCCATAGCATTGCGTCATTATACCAAATCCCATTGCATAACATTAGTTTCTTGTTCATAAAAGGGAAAACCATACATTGTAAAGCACATTTGAAGAGTCTATTATTTACAGATAAGGCTGATATATACCCCATGCACAGGGCAATACATAGGCCCCAGTATGTATACAAGGTTATATGAATTGCCCTGTGCAGGGGTATATATCAGGGCAGTGTGTGTCATGTGGATGGATGCATTGATTTACCCCAGCAACCAGAATGCATTCACAGGACTTGCCCAGCAACGATGACCTATCCCAGCACTCAGATTGCATTCGCAGGACTTGCCCAGAACCCATGACCTACCCCAGCATTAAGACTGCACTCACAGGGCTTGTCCCAACATCCAGGACTTACCCCAGTATGCAGGTTGAACTCACAGAACTTACCCCAGCACTCAGATAGCACTTACAGGACTTTCCCTAGCACTTAGGACTTATCTCAGCATGCAGATTGCACTCACAGGGCTTGCCCCAGGACCCAGGATTTACCCCAGAACTCAGACTGAACTTGTAGAACTTGCCACAGCACCTAAGACTTACCCCACCTCGCAGATTGCACTCACAGGACTTGCCAAAGCACATGGATTGCACTCACAGAACTTGTCCCAACACTTACCCCAGCATGCAGATTGCACTCACATAACATGCTATAGCACTCAGGACTTAGAATGCCCTCACAGAACTTGCCTCAGCACCAAGGACTTTATCCAGTACTTAGATTGCACTCAAAGGACTAAACCCAGCACCCAGGACTTACCCCTGCTATTAGATTGCACTCACAGGACTTGCCCCAGCACAGGAGGGAAAAGGAGGGAACATCGCATCTTTCCGCAGCCAAATTCTTAAAGCGGCGGGATCACTGCACTGCTTCTTGTTTTATAAGTGATACACAGACATAAACCCTTCGACACACAGTCACACACACAAAAACACACAGTGACACTTACACACATACATACACAGCCACACACAGACAGATATACACACATACATACACATCCACACACACATACAGAAATACACACACTTACACAGGCACACTTACACCCAGTTACACTTACACATAGTAACAAATGCCCACTTTCACACACACAAGACACATATATACATACAGATGTATTTGTTTTATTTTTTAAATACTGTTTGTAGGGAGGTGGATGGTTCAGACCAGACGGTGTACACATATACAGAAATACGTACACATACACAGGCACACTTACATATACACAGTTACACTTACACAGGCACACTTACATATACACAGTTACTTTTACACAGGCACACTTACATTTACACTGTTACACTTACACAGGCACACATACATACACACAGTTACACTTACACATGCAAACACGCAGTTACACTTGCACAGTCACACACAGTAACACATGCACACTGTCACACAGACACACTAAGATTTCTTTAAAAAATAATCGGTTTCTTCCAGGCACTGGATGTCGGCAAACATCGAGTGCTCAGTCAGTCTCGAGGAAGCTGGGGGTGGAGCATGCAGTCTTAAAGCGGCCGCCGCGGCCAGATTCTTAAAGCAGTCGCGGTGGCTGAATTCTTGAAGCGGCTGCAGCAGTCGAATTCTTCAGCATACTGCCTTTGCGACCCCAGGTGACGGCCACAGGGACGGAGGCCTACCGGGATTTTTCCCGGTATCCCGGTAGGCCAGTCCGGCCCTGAAAGGATCAAACATGTTATCAACTAGAGCATTTAAAAGTGAAAAGTGGTGAAGCCCCAGCCCAGTGAGAGAGATTAGAGAGAAATTGAGCGTCACACACACACAGCTAGTTAGAGCACTTGAGAGTAAAACATAAATTACAAAGTACTACCCTTGGTCTACAAGCATTTCCCTTTTGGTAAGTTAACCAATAAATTCCTCTTTAAAGAAAATGTCAAAACTATTTTTTTGGAATGGCTGCCTGCATGAAAACACACTTTGATGCATGTATCTAGTCAGTGATCAGTTACCATACAGATCTCATTCAGCGGACATATATCCCTGCACAGTAGCCTGCTTAGTATTTCATTTTTGAAGCTTTGTATTTGTAAGCTTGTTCAGTGACTGATTATTATGCTTTGCTCAGGTCACAGTACAGCACTATTTTCTAAAGTGATAACAATTTGCACCTTACAAGTTATTTGTGAGCTCTTCTGTAAATTGTCCTGCTACAGGATGAGTATCCCTTATCTGAAATGCTCAGGACCGGCAGAATTTCGGATAATGGATACTTACGGATAACAGATCATTTTGGCAGCACCAGCTTGAAAAATTATTTACATTTCCTAAATTCAGTGTGAGCAACTTGCTCACATTGAATTTATGTAATATAGTTAATTTCCAGCTCCAACTTACCTGCTCCCTGGTGCTGCCGAGATGATCTGTCCGTCGTGTTTTGTCCCTCCCATTGTAGCGCTCTGGGAACAACATTTCCCATGAGTGCTGGCTCTTAATTTACGGCGCCTGGGAGGGTGAAGCAAAGGAGCTTAAGGGCCGGATGCCAGAAAGGTGAGTATCACTTATCAGAAATGACCCACACCCATTTTGGGTCATTTCGGTTTTTGGATCTGCGGACAAGGGAAACTCAACCAGTATTATTATATTTAATTAGGAATAACTAATTTAGCTAAAAATATATTATAGAAACACAGAAACATAGAATGTGTCGGCAGATAAGAACCATTCGGTCCATCTAGTCTGCCCAATTTTTCTAAATACTTTTATTAGTCCCCAGTTTTATAGCTAGGATAGCCTTGTGTCTATCCCACGCATGCTTAAACTCCTTCGCTGAGTTTACCTCTACCCCTTCTGCTGGAAGGCTATGCCATACATCCACTACCCTCTCAGTAAAGTAATACAGCCTGATATTACTTTTAAATCGTTGCCCCTCTAATTTAAGACTATGTCCTCTAGTTGTGGTCGTTTTTCTTATTTTAAATATACTCTCTTCTTTTAATGTGTTGATTCCCTTTATGTATTTAAATGTTTCTATCATATCCCCCCTGTTACGTCTTTCCTCCAAGCTATACATTTAAGATGCTTTAACCTTTCCTGGTAAGATAGAAACATAGAGTTGAGATATTGGGGATTATGTATAAAAACTCCCGCAATGCAAAAGTGCAATCGCTGGTTGTTGAGTATAACGGCAATTGCTTTTTTTTAATAATTCCTGACACAACCTAAATCTATACATTGGCGCACACGCTGATTGCGCCAGTATTTGGCATAATCTGTGTATGACCTATGTTTATCCATGCCCCCCATAGTGTAGACATCTTCAGAAGTCGAACTAGGTCAATGAACAAAGTCTTACAATAGTAGAATAGCACTGATTGAATGGAGTTCTTTTGACTATGTAGAGCTGTAACATATTGTGTGTATTCTCCAGAGACAATTCATCATTACACACAAAACAAACAAAGTGCAAAAAAGCAATGTGAATCTCCTTCACAGTAACTGTTATTATATTCTCTGCTTAAATGTTCTGTGTCCTGTTCGCTGTTTGTTTTACCACAGTTTCATTTCATTATTTAACCACTTCACGCAGAGAAATGATTATTTTTAACCCCTGACACCTGTGGCATTTTGCTTCAGGATGTCCGGATGAGAATTAAGACTAATGACTCTTTCTGGGAATCCCAGTTCAGTCTAATTGTAAACAGGCCTATGCGTGAGTGCACCAGTGGAGCATACCCGAAATGACTCAAAAAGGGGTGTTAGGCATGAGTCAAACAGGAAACTGAAATTGAACTCTTACTTGCACAAAACCGAGACAAACAGATGCAGGTGGCCTATTTTAATCCCAGCAACATAATGTAACAGTTGCACTAAAAATAAAATGGTTACAGGTTACTATCTTAGGCTTTGTTTGTAAATATTGTACAGATCTTTGTGGAATTCTCCATAAAGGAAAATAAAATCTTTGTTTCTAATATAGAAGCACAAGTCAAAACTTCACTACCCCTAGCACAAGGATAAACTGTACTTTTTCAGTGGCTACACTGTCAGTGCTGAGGCAGAACTGAGAGTAAAGTTGCGTGTATCTCTAAATATACACATTGTATTTACTTGGGACAAGGGCACACACACTATTGCTTCCTTTAAAAACTTTACTTGTCTGAATCTCAAACAGGGATAGGGAGACATTATAGCTTTGCTTAGCTTGGAAAGTCAATGAGAGGAATGCATATGTTCATATGCTACTGTTATAATCAGTTATTTGTATAAAAAGCAATTCTGGGGTTAAATGTAGTATAATCAGTAATTACATTTGTTTCCATAGTGAACTTTGATCTTTGCTGTAGGATTAGTTTGTATACATATGGCCCATTGTGTGTTATTCCAGTTATGTACCTAGTGCAATTTTGGGGAAAGTGGACCCAGCCACCAATGGCACGTTCCTGATTGTCCGCTTTTAGATTTTTGCCAGAGAGTCACTCTACATAACTTGGAATCAAAGTTAATTTATGTTATTATATACATTACAAAGATCACGTGTCTGTGCCATGGGGGATATTGGAGATACCAAAATTCCCCATCACCATGCAATATGTGCTGTATCTCTGGTAACTGCAACAGATAAGATTAGTGCTGGTGACCTGTCATCAAGATCAGGGCCAGACTATGGAATCCTGGGAAGTTTTCCACTAGGCTGTCACCTAGTTGAGTCAAGTTTGTCTGCAAGACTTGTCTTATTGTATTTCATGACATTTATTGTCATAAGGCCAGATCCAGCAATGATGTCATGTACCGCACTAATCACTAGTTCCCTGTTGAAGACCAATGGCTCTTTTGAAACAGATCTGATCCTCTCATAACTACTGCTCACTGCATGCAGGCCAATCACAACGGCTGCAGCGGCGATCCTTTTCCTACCAGCCATTTATGTGACAACACGGGGAAGCAGTGGCAGGTGCTGTGCTTAAAAAGGTGCAGGCCTGCAAATGCCCTCGACATCACAGACCAACAATAAAGTCTCTGGATGGTAGTGTACAAATATGAGATATATTGTGTTGGTTGATAACTATAACTATTAGTAACTATACTACACTGTGGTTCACCAACTATACATCTTAAGCCAATGACAAAATAAATATGGAAATGTGTGGGGCAAAGTCCTTGGTTAAGTAATATGCATGCAGCCCTTAGGCCAGTTTCTGATGGAACCCACCCAACTGGAATTGGGTGGGTGTGGGTAGAAAGCACACAGAAGAGGAAGCTGTGAACATTAGGCCAATATGTAGATACTCAGAGATAAAATTGTCTGTTGTGTAAAAATGTGGTATCCTGAACATAAGGGATGAATAAATTAGCCTTTAGAAAAAAACAATGACCTTGCACTGCTGGTTTATTAACTTTTTCATTTTATCATATTCACTTAGAAGAAATCCTACATTATGTGGGATAAAAGTAATCAGACATTTGCTACAAAGGGCTTTGGTCTGTTAGATGAACAGTCAAACTTGTCCTAAAGTTTCTATTGGTCAGTCAGAGAGACAAACAGACCCCATCCTCGTGAACCAATGATATCTTCTGAACAAAAACATGATAGAAAGATTACTTATAAAAACGAGTAAGTTAGCAAACATTGCCACATTTTCTAATCACTCTTGAAAAACAGTAGGTGCGGGTGATATTTTTTGTCTATTACATATTTATATAAATATTTTATATAACTTAGTAATATGCTGACTTTGATGATAATTTACCTTGACATAGGTTTTCCATAAGAAATCCTGATAGCTTGCATGGGGCATATAATAATAATAATAAATGGTACTTAATCATGTTTGTTTTTGCATTTTACATTTTTTCTCTCTGCACTTATATGCATGTAGTATGCCAACTTGTGGAAAACATATTTTCAGGGTTGCTTATTTCCCCCAGGCTGGCTCGGTTTCTCATATTTACCAATTATCAGCACCTAAATTCGTATTTACAAGAATGTTATTGCTTAAGCCTTGCTTTTGTCATTGTGCTTGTGTTTGAAGGTTTACATGGTTTAGCATTTCATAGTATGTGATAATGTGGATTATTTCTAGTGTTCTCATATGATTACAAGTAATTAGGTGGTAAGTGCTGGTCGAGTGGTTTTGCAATATTTTCTGTTTGTTTCAAATAACATAGTACCTTGGATACCAGATATGACTACCCAGCAAAACCTACTCAGTATGAAATACTGTACTTCATATACTAAAAAAGGCTGTCAAAGAGAATGAATAGGATTAAATTGATGCCCCTCAGTTTTAGCTTATGATCAGGTACAACCAGAAGTAAATAAAAAAAGGGAATGTGCCTGAAACAAGGTTTTTAAGGTTTAGCAGTTTTTAAAGTATATTTAAAAATATACTTCAACCTATTAAATTATAAAGCACTCAGGGAGTTTTAAAAATTAGGGCAGAAACTGAAAAACAATATATATTTTTTGGAACAGCATAGCAACTGCAAAAAAAGAGAAACAAAATACTGCTCATAACAATGTCAGGCCCCTTGCTCCCCAATTTGGTAACTTAATCTGATCATCTAGAGAGCAAACACAATTACTACACACTTGCCCATCAGGCTGTCATAGAGCCCAGGAAAAATAGATAACTCTCTATATTGCAAACTTCATATTTCATCCATTCGTGCATAATTCATCCATGGCCGCGCAGTGGGAAATAGAACACCTATGCCAGGGCCATCCATATTTTGTCTGAAATGGGTCACTTGATCACAAATGAATATAAGGACTAGCAACAGGGCCCCTTAGTGAAATACCATCTGTATGCTCTAATGGTGGACCATTGTGTATCCTAGTGGGCAGGACCAGGTGGTTGTGTACAACTTTTTTAACCTGCCTTCCAACACTGAGAGAGGAGCAGGGCTGATCCTAGGGTCACAGGCACCTGGGTGCAGATTTTATTTTTGGCGCCGTCCATGAGGGCATGGCTATGTTACTAACTCCTCCCATTTTGGACAATTTCAATTCCACACATGCCCACTCACACGTGCAAACATGCCTCTCTCACACGGCCTTCTTGCCTTTCACTCAGATACACACCAGTGGCGGATGCTCCATATGTGCAAGGTGTGCACTCTTCTGATTTGCAAACACAGTGACATTTTTTTAGGGGTTTGGTACAAAAAAGTTAATTGTGAAACACAGCTCTATAGTATCTAAATCAAGCTGTGGCACCATATGATGATGTCATAGCAGGCATCACTGCTCAGATACAAGTGACTCAAATGGTTAAGTTCTTTAAAAGGTTCCCTCCTGTTCTGTCAGTTTTTGGACAGGTCTCTGCCCTGGAACTTTGTATCCAATCTAAGTCCTCAACCTTTTTTTAAATTGTTTCTTTAACAACCCAAATTTTTCTTCTGCTCACCAACCCTCAAACCTTTGTTCCTAAATCTACCCCTTCCTAGTCTTCTCCCCAGGCCTTCCTTATGTATATTCTTTTAATCCTATATACAAAAAAAGAAGCTTCCTCGTCCATAGGTTAACATTTGATTCTAATTTTGAAGACATGGTGCAGAGATTATTGGCAAACATCCTGCACATGGTGTGAACATTTGAGTGCAAGACATTTGTGTTATGGTACACCAGCTTAAGCATGATGCTGATCTCTGACTCATTTCTGTAATTCAAGGGATCCAATGCTAGTGCTGATAAACACAACACTTCTTCTCCCGCCCCCGCAATCATTAACTGAAATCCAGAGACTATTTTTAACCCTCCCACTGAGAAATAAAGAACACACTTTAAGCTTGGTGGGCGGCCTCTGTCTGTTTGCCTTGCAATTACCAGATTAGTTTCCGATTCAGAGTTGGTGTGGGTTACAGTTTACAGGATCATATTGTGGCATGCTGCCCATGACAGTCGAGACTCTCTGGGTGACCAAAAGCAAGAGACTAATTTCTTAAGAAAGAAAAAAAACACCACATCTCGAATTATGCAGCACAAACATAGCTTTCCCGTACTCTCTACTGTGGGAGAGTCCCTCAAGTTTCAGACATGATTGGTGACCTCATCAAAGATGTGAAAAGCTGTATTATATCAAAATTATGTGATAAATCTAAACTAGAATTTTTTTTTTTTTTTTACATTTTCCAACTGAATAAGCTATCTATTGTATTTTATACTACATATTTCTAAAGTGTACATATCTATGCTGTTATGGACTTAAAGTGGACCAATAACGAAAAACACATTTATTACTATGAATTTAAAATGATCTATAGGTTAACATATAGATATACATTCTGATTTCTGCACCATCCTGAAAACAAATGACAGATTTAAAGCAAATCAGCTAGTAAGAATAATTAGGCCAGCTGCATTCTAGAGGACATGTTCTACGTAGACATGGGAAATGTATTAGTTTTTAAGATATCTTAAAATAGCATTAATAGAACATTTTGAACAGTAAACATTGCAGCGTTTCTTTTGATGTCAGGATGCCTTTAAATTACAAACATTCTAATAAAAGCTAAAACAAATACAAAGAGATATTATGATGTTGAAAAGTTCTTGATAAGACTATAAATTGCCTATAACTAAATACAGTCAAGATAACTTCTAGGCCGTTCTTTGTAAGCATCTCTATTATACGCCAGAAGTATGAACACCTGTCACAACCTGTCTAAGTAGTGCTGGTCTCACCCACAAATGGAGACAGCAGATCCCATCTTGGAAGTTTTCACAGCCATCTTAAAGGAGACATAAAGACAATGTAGGTAAATAGAATTGAATTGGGTAGTTTCTTTGGCCCCCGTTAACACAAAAACTATCATTACCACACCTGTTTAAAAAATTGTCACACCCACGGAAACCCTCCATGATTTCTATGGAGGTATAGCAGAGCAGTGGAAAAAAAATCAGCACTGAAACACTGTTCAATGACAGCCGGTAAAAATTAACGTGAAAATCACTGACCTTTAGAGAAAAATATTCCTGTAACCAGGTTCCATCAATGATATGCAACACCCTGGATCTTAAGCTTTCAGCATGGGAAAGGGGCCATCCATAAAATAGATTTCAGTAGGAGCCAATCAGAAGCCTCCCTGTCCCAAACCAGCCAATAGTAACACTGGGACAGGGAGGCTTCAGATTGGTTGAGGGAGTCAGCCAATCAAACGCCTCTTACTGTTTTTTAAAATGCCAGTCCAGAGTCTCCATTGCAAGCAGACTGAAAAGAGATAGGAGTGCGCATGTTTTTACATTTATTTTTTGATGGTGCAGATTTTTTAGTGGTAAGAGGATTTTTTTATGGAATGCCCCTTTTCCCTGCGCCGGAAGCAGAGGATACAGGGGGTAGCGAATCGCCACCAGAACCTGGATACAGGTATATGTTCCTACAGGAATTGTTCTTTACCTGGGACAGATAGGTCTTTTGCTTGACAGGCCCCATCACACTGGACCAGTGCTCAGAGACATGTGAAATTTAAATTGAAAATGGAGCAGGAGGGAATATAACATTAAATACAGATGACTATGGAGGAAATGTATAAAGTTATTGTTACTTTTAGCCAAGAGTCAGAGAATGCTTGTTCATCCAGAGATTGAGTCTTATCCAAAGAGAAGTGAGTGTTATTCACTAGACATTCACTTTGCGCTCATAGGCGTACATATTCATTTGATCCATACAAATTCTTAAGTAGTGAAAATCTGAAGTGAATCAATGTAAATGGATGTGGATTTGTAAACTGGAGAACCGATGTGAATGTGTGCCAATGAGGGTGAATCCCAAAGGAGCAGCATAACTGTGTATATGAGAATGAACCTGGAACAGTCTACCCAGTCCAGCTCAGAAACCAACCTAAAATAAGCTCTTTCAGGTTTCATTGCATACATAACCCTTTAAACTGGCTTTTGTGTGTAAAAATGGTATTTATAAAAATTAAATATTCATAAAAAAAACACTTCACAAGGGACCTTACAATTGCCAGTAATATGATTCTGCTAGCACATGTTACACTCCCAAGTTTCTAGGTCAGTTCATACAGAATGCAAACAGTTAAATATAATTAACTCTAGTTTTAAAACAGCACATCAACACAACCATTCAAAGCATACGTGACTCTGCACAGACATTTACTCATTAATGTGTAATAAGCACAGGTTGCCTGTCCCTTTGTTATTTCTATCCATCTCGGTATCTAAATTAAACTGAAATCCATGTCCCAATTACAATATTAAGCTTTGAAGTCTTCTTCATAATTTTATCAGCAAAACTACAGTGATATGTATTTTGTGAACATATAAAAACATCTGAACTATACTTTAGATTATACAAGCATCCAACTTAAGGATACATATATGGACATATAAAATGCAATACATAAACAATTACACAAGGAAGGTTTTTAGAAGCAGTGAGGGGGGTTTTTTTCCCAGGGATTTGGGCCTGGTGAAAGATTTGATGGCTTGATGGGGACCGAAACTTTGATTTTATTTGGAAGAATATATCTTTTGGATACTTTATATACAAGTCTCATGATTGCTCCTATATTTTTTTTTTCAAGTTTTTATTTACGGTTATTGGAGCCATTGAATTTTGTCATCGAGTGCCTCTCATCTCTGGTGTGCCTCTGTATTGTTTATATATATATTTAATCATTTTACACTGCAACTTTGTCCAAGTCCATAGTATATTGTTACAAAAACCTAGTATATATAGTTGTACAGTGTCATGTTATTCTTTCTGACACATAAGTAAAAGTTACGCTAGCTAAATTTACAGTTCTAAAGCCCTGAAGTAAACTTAGACTCCAGTGTACATAAACAAATGAAAAACCCACATATTTAACATATGTTTTAATCATTTATTTGCACTGTTTTCACTTGCTAAATTTGCATTTGTGTGTGGGAGACGTTATTGGCACGCATTTCATTTCCGCTGGATGGGCCCCGCAGTGTATTCCAATCAGCAGATATTGGCAGACTTCTGCATATTTTTCATCCATGTGATTCCCAAGTGTCAGAGATGTTAACCATGGCTGATTTCTTGCAGGAGTGATCTCATAATGTCTGTGGACATGATACTTACACAGGGATATCCCATGTACCCAGAAAACATTTTCTGTATTCTTTCTCAAAATAAACCAAGCCTCCCCGTTGATTGGACACAAATACCTTTTGGAAATTAGTAGATTTTTTTTAATGCAATCTAGTATTGTGAACAATTTTACGAATTTGTGGTACACGTGCGGTCATATTACATGTCTTATGATATAACTTTTTTTGTAATGTTGCTTGTAAACGGAAGTATAAATGAGAAGGCCATTAAAATCACATGGACAAATAAAGCATTGTTTGTTGACATCACTGAACAAAATGGCTGCTCCATGATGTAATCATAGCCCCAACCGGATATTTGAATGTGCCCTCAATATCACTTTTGAGGCGACTCAAGCACGGCACATTCACTGAGGTTGACTTACTCTGAAATTGCGCATAATCTCTGCCCATTTCACCTCATTATTGGGTTGAGCCATAATGACATCATGGAGCAGCCATGTACTGTGATGAGAACAATCAAGGCTACTTCACTTGCCATGCACCTTTTGGCAAAAAGCAGAAACCTTTATTAGCCAGGAGAGACAGCCAGAGGATCTCCTGGCAAACTCATGACAGTTGGCAGATATATTGAAATAACTCAGATCCCCATTAATACAACACTTTCAAATCAGTATTATCGTGAAAACAAGAGTAGCTGGTTTATTTCTAGTCTGTAATCAAAGCATTCACAGTAATTATTCTTCATTTATTATTTTCCTTTGAAAGAGCTAGGGGTTAATGTAGTGATGGAATTTAAAGAACATGTAGTCCTAACATGCCATAAAAAAAGACTTTTTGAATAATTAAAAAAAGTCTCCACATTTTCCCTTCCCAGCAGTAATGTCTGCATGGGGAAGCAGCAGCCATTTAAGTCACTCATTTTAGTTGGATCAATTACAGATTCAGCCAATGGGAGATGCAACCCTGCAAGGTGTCACTGTGCACAATGAGTCAAGCGCACGTACAGTGAAGCTTTTGATGGCGTGCTTAGGACATGGCATTCCGGCAAAGACTGTAAAGAGAGCATTGGCCTGTTCAAGCAGTGACTAAAATGGCTGCTACCTCCCCATGCAGATGGCTGCTGGGAAGAGAAAAGGCAGGAAGGTTATTACTGGTCTTTTTTATTCGATGTAGATATATTTTAACAATAAAAAGGGAATGTTTTAATTTTATTTACTAAGAACTTTCAATTTCATGTTTAAGCATATTTAACGGTATCCTGGACATTTTCATGTTTTTATATACTTTTTCTTCCTACATATCCCATTCAAGTTATGCTATAAAATAACCAAGTGATGGCTTATTTCTGTTACGCTCTTTAAGTCTCTGAAAAGTTGTATTTTAGATGAAAGTGATACATTGTGTTACCTAAAGCAGGGGTCCCCAACCCCCAGGGCCTCAGACCAGTGCTCTGTTGTGGTTAGCCTAAGGCACACCTTGCAATAATCATGCTGTCTAATCAGCATCTTGATATGCCACACCTGAAAAATATTTGAGAGAAATAGGCCTTTTGTGTACATAGAAAAAGTCTTAGATTTTTGAGTTCAGCTCATGAAAAATGGGGGCAAAAGTGTTGCGTTTATCATTTTGTTCAGTGTCTATATATATATATATATATATATATATAAATAATAAAACCAAGACCAATTCAACTATTGTATATGAAAACCTAAAATAAATGTTAAACATGCAACAAATAAACTCCCATAGCTACAAAAATAAAAATACTGTAAATCGCAAACTGTTCCATGAATTCCCTAAAAAGTTCCTTTGAAAATCAACTAAATGAACAGGGTCAAGGTTTCCTGCTTCTGAGGTCTGGTTGTCATAGTAACCGGAAATTGACGGGAAATGGCTGCTTCCTGCTTGCACAGGAAGTGCCCCTGAGTCGCGCCTGCCATCCGAAAACAAACACAGATCGTTTTTAACAGACGGAGCCCACCGTAGTGGGAAAATACAAAGAGTTGCTGGGAGGGGGAAGGAGTGCTTGGAACACAGAGCTGTCGAGAGATAAAAGAGCCTGATATGGGGAAAAAAATGTTGACTTTTCTTCAAAGGAAATGGCTAGAAATATAAGAAGTTAAAATACATGAAGTCATCTTTTTAACTTTGTCCTTCCTGTTATTTTTTGTACCCACAGCTATTCTAGAAGATAATGTCAGATATATCAAGACCTTTGTAATCCTCTGCTAGATAGAACATCTAAGGAGACTTGCTCTATGATGTAATGGATTCAACGATTTCTTAACCGGCATGGTTTTAAATAGTTCTGGGTTGACCTGCGTTTTATGCATTTTATGTGAGTAACCTATGGATTTAAGGCAATTCTTGGACAACAAATCCCATCACTCTCAATTTCTCATCAGCTATAGATGGGGACAGTTGTTAACCCTCCAAAAACACAAGCAGGGGGTTTGTTCTCAGAAAGTAACAATGGCTGCATTAAATTGGGTAAGACAAGGCAGAGCCAAGCACCATCTTAACACAAGTGGGAACATATGGCCTCGTGTCCAACCTTAGCAGGCAGCTGCCAAACCTGAAGCCTTTGGGTTTTAACACAGACCAAACTGTCCAGAAAATTCCTGTTGATAGATATTTTCATGCCACACAGGCAGGGAGCAAAGCAAACCATTATAATCAACATGTAGAGTACACTTGTTCCAAAAATATAAGCATTATGTCATGTGGATTGCTAACCTTCTTACATCAGGAAAGCAGAAGTAATTATATGTTGTAATAGCAGGTGTGGCCGCTATGGGACCTGTCCTCTTAATAGACTTCTTGCTTTGAAGATTTAACAAACACAATACTCCATTGCATTCTTCCAAAAATAGGAAACTGGTCCTTGCTAGAAAATGCTACCGTAGTTGTCCTTTAAAGGTTATTTACCCATAATTACTGCAGAAAAACATAACACAAAAAAAGCAAATGCATTTTTAGTGTAAACATGTTCAACACTTTTTCTAGGTCTTTGCAACCTGTTCCACACATCCAATGAATAAATAAATATACTTTGTTTATTAAATTGTTCATAAAAGAAATAAGGTTTCTACTATGTATTTCGACCATTTCTACAAACCGGCATAATTTTAGCAATAAACAATTATCCATAGTGCTCTCACAAATAATTGCAATATTTAAGGAAATATCGAAGGAAAAAAGGGGAGTTATTCAATAAAGAGTTGTGATAATTTTATACCCAACTAGCACAACTTTACCAAAATATCTGAGCTCACTACACCTCACCAACCAAGCGAGCAACCAAGGAAAGGGGAGCCAGAGAGTGCAAAGTAACTGTAGCTGCACCTCAGATTGCAACACCATTGGAGAAGTACACAATTTAAACTCTTTGGGTCCCAGAACTGACCCTTTTTACTGTTTGACATAACACAGCACACAGATTACTATATACATGTACATTTATGATGATAAACTGTGCAGAATAATCTGATAATTTGGCAAAAATGTTATATGTTTCTGTGTTTAGCCCAGACTGCCTAAACCGAGCTCTGTAGTGTTCTGTTGTGTGTGATTCCACTCTATGATTCCACTAGGGGGAGTGTTTAAGCATACCACAACATGAGAGATAGACGTCATATGTAACATTCTTTCTGCACTAACATGGTCAGTAATGTGGTCACATCTGCCTACCACATTTGAGCTCTCTGGAACAATGTAGACATGTCTATTTCCTCCTTGCTTGTGATTAACACTTCTGGGTGAAGATGAAGGGAGGAAGAAGCATGTTTTGTGGATTCATAGGAGACAGAAATCTGAAGGACTAGCAATAAATGTTCAAGTACTAAAGCATGGATGATATAGCTAATGTGAGATCTACCATCACCAACCAAAGATGACTGCATAGGATCTCCTGTGCCTTCTGCACCTTTAACATGTGGCTTGTAAACCACCATAAAGTCACACCAGACATCCTTTTTAACTCTGCACAAATCATAGGGTAGAAGAGAACAAGACACAGTGGGTGCTGACAGGCACAAGGGAAGAGTAATAACCATGCATCTGTCAGACAAGTCCCCATAGGATCGCTTTATGCCTTTCTCCTTCATTTCATTAACTTCTACCACTTCTGCTGGTAGGCCACACACATTCAATAATAATAACAAAAATAATAGCAGTAATAATCATTATAAAGATAGTTTTATCATCCATATCTCAGAGTCGAACAGTTTAAGAATGATAACAAATAATGTTAAAGCGGATTAAAAAAAATATATAATTTTGCCTGATGCCTGGTATTTCCAATCATTTTTCTCTGGGCACATGGGGCATTTTAAATAATTAAAAAAAATAGAAAGCTGCTGGCAGGAGCTCTGTTTTTTTATTAAAAAAAAAAAAAAACCATTATGAGGAGGGTGTCATGCAGTGAAGGGGGGGGGGGGGGGGGGGCAATTGCTCCCATTTCACTTATAAATGCTGCAGTATATCAGTCCTGCTTGTGGACCAAAAGTTGCCAGCCCTCCCCTAGTGTCTTTCAATTCCATATAGAAAACAATCCTATCCTCACATAGCACTTACACAAGTTACGCTCGATTAGGCACATAATAATAAAAACATACTGTATATATTTGTGGTATGATTGTAATAAATATACTTTTGTGATAACAATTTTAGGGGACAGGTCAGCTTTAACAAGATATGCATCAGACAGAGGTGGCAGGATCATCCCTAGTCTGCCTAAGACCTTTAAGTAACACTAAATATTTTTTTTCACTTGGCTTCTAATATAGAAGCCCAAGTGAAATTTTAGTTGTCCCTAATATGAGGATAAACTGGCGTGTACTTTTGATAGTTTATTCTCTGACCGACAGTTTCCATAGGACGCAGGCAGCCGTCTGGTTGAAGACCGTCTGTCTCTGCTTGCGCAGAGAGAGACCCTAGTTTTTGCATGGGATCAGCTGATCCCATATAATAATAACGGTCTCTCTCTGTGCTAGTAGCATGAGACCCTCACATTCGGCAGTCAGAGCAGGGTGAGCCCCCGTTGTGATTGGCTGTGCAGCGTGCGACAGCCAGGAACTGCTGTGTCTTGCATTTGAGACACAGCAGATAGTAAACCTTTGTGTATCTATTAAGATACATGTCAGGTTTACTTTCAAAGTGGGGGACATGTTATGTTTAACCTTTGCTTCCTTGAAGGAAGCAAGAGTTAAACAAGTTGGAATGTCCCTTTAAGGACACTTTTGTTTTATAGATTACATATTTTACTAGAAATCCCTGCTTAATCATCCATTTAACCTCTCTGTCTGCAAAGGCCAAACAAATCAAGTGAAGACTGACAAACGGAAACTGCTCTAATACTCTCTGACTCTATAAAAAGCATCCATAAAAAAAGGAACTGCAGATAGTATACCTCCTACCACGCTCCACTGGCAAGATTGAATGGCAGGGCAGAGGGATAACTTGGTAGGGGGGCGTGTCAGTCCTACGGCTTATGTTCGGCTAGCACGATCACACAAAGGGACAGCGCAAAAATCAAACTGCAGGATAGTCGTCCCGAATCGGGATTTTCCCATTTAAAGGGGGACAGTTAAGGGGTATGAGATTGTGGTGTGTAGTGGTTTATGAATGGGGTACATACAAAACATAACGAGTACTCACCAAATTGTATATTTCTTTCCAGGAAGTTGTAGAACTGTATATTTTCCAGCTGGTCAGGGATGGCAGTAACACAGTGTCCTTGAGTGAGTGGTTACCTCCATCAGCATTATAACCCTGTTGATACAGGTATGGTTAGAACGTTTATACTGGAATATGTTTACGTGCATTGTGATTATTGGTTCCAATTAATTGGAACTGTATGGGGTCTAATCAATAAAGAGAGAATTGCAGGGAATTGGGATGGGAATTTCAAACTTCAGCTGCAAGTAGCCAGTGCAGCTGAATTTTCTAACTTGGCTAGTTTGAAATCCCCATCTCAGTGCACTGAAAGTTGCTCTTTATTGAGTAGATCCTAATGTTTTTTCACATGTTTTTTCACATTTTATTTAAGAATTGGGTGAACATATATTTAGATACCATAAATAGGAAACAACAACTTGAATGAGTGAAAAATCCTAAAGAATGATATATTTAAAAATAACAAATAAGGCCATTTAACCCCTTCACACCAGATGGTGCTATGGTCCTTAACGACCAAAGCACTAAACCGGCGTCTTTGTGTTCCTGGCACCGATCACGCAGGGATGCCGGAAATGTAGCGAACGCTCAAGCGGATCAAAGTGGCCTCATCTGACACTGGGGTTCCCACTGTAAGCCCCTGCAGCGGGATCCTCAGCACAGCTCATGGTGGGGAGCCGCGATGAGCTGTCCCTGTCAGGACGGTCTATGCCATCATGCTGGATTGTTCAGTAAAATGTGGCAGCCACTCACTTTGAACGTCGGCTATATTTTCTGTGTCAGACCTGACACTGGAGACCCCACTGTAAGTCCCTGCAGCGGGATCCGCACACAACTCATCGCGGGGGGCCGCAATGGGCTGTTTGATACAGGACGTTCTATGACATCCTACAAGCCTCTAGGCACTAAAAAGTAGATAGGCATAGAATGTCCTACAAGTGGGAAGGGGTTAAACAAATAATCTCCCCAACACAAATGACTATATTCAACTTTTCAGATTAGTACTATGCAATCCTGACTGTAAGACGGTAATCAAACATCTAATGAAGCCATTTTTGATGTGACATATTTATCAATTTCTACAGACAAGTGCTAAACTCGTTATTGAGAAAAAAAACCCTCCCACTGAGTTATAAAAGTAGATCACAGTGATCCAACCTCTTCTATCCAGCGGAAATAGTCATTACCCCACAAACTAAATTATACATATATGTAAATTAACGGAGTGTGTGAAAGATGAATGGTCTTCATATGCTGGGGGGTCAGGATTTAAAAGATACATGTCCTATTCCTCCATAATGCTTGGTTGTATATGGAGTGGAATAAAAAGTAGAAAGAGGGAATTGCATATGCCATTGTACAGAGCACTGGTGAGACCTCACTTGGAGTATTGTACACAGTAGTGAATACGGCATTTCCAGAAGGATATTGATACTTTGGAGAGAGTTCAGAGAAGGGATGCTAAGCTGGTTTGAAGGGTTGAAGGATAAAACTTACCAGGAAAGGTTAAAGCATCTTAACATGTATAGCTTGGAGGAAAGACGTAACAGGGGGGATATGACAGAAACATTTAAATACATAAAGGGAATCAACACAGTAAAGGAAGAGAGTATATTTAAAAGAAGAAAAGCTACCACAAGAGGACAGTCTTAAATTAGAGGGGCAAAGGTGTAAAAGTAATGTCAGGAAGTATTACTTTATTGAGAGGGTAGTGGATGCAGCGAAAATGCTTTCCAGCGGAAGTGGTAGCGTTTAAGCCTGCGTGGGATAGGCATAAGGCTAAATATAACATAAGCCCAGGGACTATCAAAAGTATTTAGAAAATTGGGCAGACTAGATGGGCCAAATGGTTCTTATCTGCCTAAACATTCTAGGATTCTATGTAAACGGCACAGACAAGCTGTTTAGGGGCAGAGATGGCACCGGCAAGTTGCTTGGGGCACAGATGGCACCGACAACTGTTTGCAGATAGAGGTGACACAGATGGAGTCTAAAGAAAAAGGGGTGGCACCTAAACAGGATGAGGTGTGGCCTGGAAAGGTATGTGGTAAATGAAGATTGAGGGTGTATGTGAGTTTAGTCAGACCTAGGGCAGCACAAAACCAAACTAAGAGGACTCACTGTGCATGTGCGCCAGTCTCTTAAAAATGCAAATGTGTTTAAATATGCATATGATGGTGAGTCTGTAAACTGCATGTTCATCCCTGTTCACTGATAGTATGTTAGTATCCACACACCACTTTGTGTCTGCTGAAGCTACAGTGTGAATTACCCTATAATCACATAGAGCCTCAAACTCCTCAAAAGGATGTTGGATTTCCATGAAGCACACAACTCAGTTTCATTATTGAGGGTTATGCCAGCTACACATTTCTCATTCCCAGATTCTGCAAGGTAAGTATATTTATCTGAGTTACTTTTTTTATTTATTCGTTTTATGAAATAAATAAAAAAAATACACAAGCTACTGCTCCCTCCTCTTACCCCCATGTGGAGAGGCAATCTTTAGTAACCCTATCTTTCTTCATCCACGGCTACTGACGAGCGGTCACTTCATATAATGTTCTCATCAAACTTAGCCAGCAAAATTTTGACATCATTTAACACATATTTTCAGGAATTTCTATTCAGTTTAAGCATTTGTCCTCATTTAAAGGGAGAGACTTGCCACATGCTTCCACTAAAACGCACTCTAGGTTAAAAGCACTATAATAGTTACTTATAAAGTCAATTGTGGGGCTAAATTATAAAATGGTTCAATAAGCATTCCATGGGTTCCATTTTGATTGCCCCACAACTGACCTCTCTAAATAACCTCTAAGTGCTACTTTTGATTTAGGTAGAACCAGCAGGAATTAGGATACAGGCACAATTTTAAGATAAACACCAGAAGAAAATAGAGTTATAACAACATTTAGCAGATAGTGTACTTCATAATAAATGCCATTCAGATGGAAGAAGTGTATGGAAATAGTCTCCCTTTGTATTTATTGCATTGTGACAATTCCAGGTCCCACAAATAAGTTCTTTGGAAAGTCTTGGATAATTCTACTGTCTTATGTGTCTATTTTTCCCCTAGTTAAATATATCACCTCAGAAATCACAGCAGCAGGATGTAGAAATTGCAATATAGCTGTTTCAATCTTTTGCTATATATTTTTGTTGCTTGTCTTTGTGGACACAGTAACCCCATTCCCAATCTGGTGATAATGTGTAAAGAATGTGTTTTCAATAACTTCACTTGCTCCCTTAATGGAGTAAGTGACCCACCCTTGGCTCTCTAACAAGAGGTAAACTGTTTCCTAATTGCCAGGTCAAGTAAGGGAAGTCGAAGAGCGAGACACTGTACAATACTACAGCCCTCCAGGGATAGGATGGAAAGGTCAAAACAGCGGAAAAGTGGTGACACATGGCTAGAAAGTGAGTCTTCTAGCAAAGTCTCACCAATTCCTTGTGAGCCTGGTTGAAGTTGTTATGGGTATCCTGTGGGAGTGATTGCCAGAGACTTGAGAGGAGGAAATTAAGGAACAGGCTGTTATCATGTTTTCAGACTATATCCATAAAGAAAAATATGTTTCCCAGTAGGAGATATTTATTGCTAAGGAACCATGGAAGTGGCAGGAAGCAACATATACCCTTTAATGGAATAATCACAATAGTAACTTGGTCGCATATCTCCCCATTTTATACAGTTAATTATTAATTATTTACAAAGTGTCATGCTTTTAATGGGCAAGTACAATATACAACAAAAGAGGGTCCTGCTTGTCATATCTTCTTCATAATCAAAAGGTACATGGATCCTTCATATGGAAGCCACTTCTATGGTCCACTCCAAGCCTCTTAGATATTTTGGTAAAACTAAGTGTAAGAGACAGTTAAAGAGTCTACCCTTTGGGATCCCAGCTGTACGTCACAGACGAGGATTATGGATGGCCAATATGTACAATATGTATTGTGCAGAGGGAAGTTGGCTGGCATTTCACATGTGGATAGGGGATGCCACCTTTTACACACAAAAATACCGGCCTTGCTATTGCTTCCATAGACTTAACATTGGCACCAAGCCATTTTTTTTACCAGCCTGCCGGTAAAATACCAGCTGGGTGGCAACCCTACATGTGGACTGCCTTGGTGGATAGGACCAATCTGATATGCTATGGTTGTTTTTCCAATGTAATGGCACAAGTGAGCTACATTTAGATTGTGAATGTCCATAGTAAACATTATATTGAATAGGGCAGTCTATTCTCGGTGACTGTCCATTACACTTGCTTTTCTTGTTAGATAGTTTGGTTTCTACTACAAGGATTCTTTGAAGGACATTTGCCGAATGATAAATATGGTTAACGAATACAAAGAACAAGTCAGATATTTATTTTACATTTTTTTTCATACACATATGAAGTGGTTTTAAATTCTAAGGTTTTGATTGATTTCCATTATTTTAGTTTACTACGTCACAATTCTGAAAGAGTAAACAAAAAAGCGAAGCGCTCCAGGAGTATATAAAATGAGTGTCTCCCAAATCCTCAAAACAGTTTGTACCTGTTATTAGTTTACAAACGCCTTTGTATACTGTACGTTTTTTTAAAATTAATAATGATTTGCCCTGTATGTTCTCTATCCAACTTGTTTAAACATATGTATGTATGTATTTTAATCTACTGTTAAATGTGTAACTCTGGGTCCCCAGGACATATTCTTCCTGGTACAAAACTTTCTAAATAAATATCAGCAGTGAAAACACCTCACCTTTGTTTCTTCACATACAGAGGTAGCGGTCAGACAACAGGCAGACCTTTCTCAATACATGCAATTACAGTTCTGAAACTGGAAGGTAGGTCGGTGCCTAAGAAGATAGTTTCAGAAATAAGGAACACACTATATATATATATATGTTGATGCTCCTCATTCTGCACCATTAAATTACCTTGTAGTTGGCAAACAAATTAATTGGGCTGGACAGTAATGACCCAACTGATTATCACATTTAACAAAGGACATAATAATGTTTGACAGCCCCAAACATTTAAGGGAAGAAGCCTTGTACTGTAGCCAAAGATCATCATGTCAGGGGATGTGAGGTTCTGATGTTTCTCTTCATTTGTATATTCTGAGTATTAGAAGCATTGGAGTGGGATGTTGTTATCTTTCTATTTCTGCAAAATAAATCCTGCAGGGAAAGGGACTGTGGAGGAGCAGCTATCTCTTATTTCCTGTTAGGGCAGGAAGTCGGATAAGAAATTAAGTCTAGAAAACGCCAAATGTTTCACTGTGATCTACCAATATCTGTTTTTATATTTCTATTTCTGCAAAATAAATCCTGCAGGGAAAGGGACTGCAGAGGAACAACTATCTCTTACTTCCTGTTAGGGCAGGAAGTCGGATAAGAATTTAAGTCTAGAAAAGGGTGACTGTAAGGTCTACTGCACACTTTCTGACCCCTTAGCACCTAGATTGCCGTCGCAGATCTTGCCAGAGCACCCACTTTCATGCCCTGGTATTGACAGAGATTGCACACAATACATGCCACGTCCAGCATTGAGATTGCACACCCAGGACATGCACTTTCTAGCACCCAGATTGTACACCCAGGACATGCCCCTTTTAGCACCCAGATTGTACACCCAGGACATGCCTCGTCCAGCATCGCAATTATAAACCCAGGACATGCCCTGTCCAGCACCCAGATTGTACACCCAGGACATGCCCGTCCAGCATCGCAATTATACACCCAGGACATGCCCTGTCCAAGACCCAGATTGTACACCCAGAGCATGCCCCATCCAGCATCCAGATTATAAACCCAGGGATGCCCCATCCAGCACCCAGATTGTACACTCAGGACATGCCTCTGCGAGCACCAAAATCTCTGTCAGTGTTGCCAACAGTAACACGCTAATCTAGAATTCAAAACTGGTCGAATCTTATTTAAAACCCTATCCAAATAAGTTTTTTATTTTCACATAACTGGAATCAGTAAATCTTTTGGGACTGGAACTGCATTTTTCTCTCTATCAATGCAATTGTTCTTAAAACCAGATATATTTTTATTGTAGGCGTCTCAATGTTTTCATAGGCTTTAAGATATCAAAAAACTGAATGAAACAAGTTGCCTTTAATTAATAACATAGTTAAATGGAAGATGTTTAGCGATCAGAAAAAGACCGTTCAAAGCAGGGTTATTTGGATAGAAAATAGTTTTGCAATTCCATAGGATAACTATAGACAAGGAAAACATATTCAAAGTCAATACAAAAATTCTCTGAGGACCTCTTCTCTTCTGGAACGCATAATGTAAATAGCTCCATCCCATTTCTTTAAAAGCAGGTCAATTGGCCCAACATGATCTATGATGATTTAACAAACTCATGGGGATTGACCCTGCACAATGTATAGTTAAATCGATGAGATGAAATGTTACTCACCTTAGCCACCCTATAACTTATAGTTTGGAGCTGCCATAGAATCTATTAACTAAAGGGAGAACTGATAACGGAGAGGCAAAATATAGTCAATATAGCTGAGTTGGAAATTTGTTATAAAATACAGCACGTTACACATTTGTAACATGGATCTGAGAATACATTTCCCAAATACATGCATTTTCAGGTAATGGGCAAGATTTTTTTTTACATTTAGCCCTGCTGTGTGCCAACATGCCCAGGCTCCCTGCAGTTAGTGAAGGGAGCCTGGGAGCAGGGGAAGCCGTTTCTGTCAGCAACATTGGCACAGACTGCTTGCTCCGCCCCCCTCTAAATAAATTGAGCGCCGGGTGTCACATGAAATTCCAGCGCTCAGCAAAATGTGGCAGCACAGGGTGCTGGGTGATGACTGCTGGCACAAGTCATGTGATTTTAAATCTTGGTGCAAGTTCTGCAAGTGCCCCTGCACCAAGATGGCACTCACAGGACTTGCCCCTGCACCCAGGACCTGGCCCTCACTTTGTATCCCCCGTGCCTTTGTGGAGTCTGAGCATTGTGAGGTCACGTGCCCACCTTCCTCCATAAAGAGGGCTGGTTAGGGGAGATTTTTTGATCTATCCAATCAATGACTCTGGTGTCCCTTCGGAGTTGCCCCCACCCCTAAGGCCGGCCCTAGGTGAAGTAAGTAAAATCGATTACTCGCTGGATTCCTAATGATTTATTATGACACTCAGCAGGCAGACTGTATTGGGGACATACAGGGCTTGACACACCCCAGCCGCCATGGCGACTAGGAAATCAGACCTGGCGCCCGGGTATCATGCGCCCCGCATGGTGCACTGGTCGCTGGGATCTTTTAAAAAAAATAAAAAACTTTAATCCTCAGGCGCGTGAGGTAGCATGTTGTGTGCACCGGACGCACACACTTCCTGCTCCGCCCCCTCACGCTGTAGTGCCCAAGTGCAGGGCTAGAAGCAATAAATGTCTGTGCCGACCAACGTGGACTGAAAATGCCCCCCTTCCAAGCAGTGAGGTATAGCAGCAGGGAGAGGGGACACATTGATAGATTTTTTTTTAAATTGCTTAAGATTATAAAAAACACTCACTTGTATGTCTGACATTGTGTGTGTATGAGTGACTGTATGTGTGTGTGTATATGTGACTGTGTGACTGACTGTATGTGTGTGTATGTGTGTGTGATTGACCGATTGTGTAGGTGACTGACTGATTGACTGTATATGTGTGTGTATGTGGGACTGACTGACTATCTATGTGTATGTATGTGTGACTGACTGTATATGTGTTTGTGTGTGTGACTGACTGTATATGTGTTTGTGGGTCTGACTGACTGTATATGTGTGTGACTGACTGTATATGTGTATGTATGTGTGACTATGTGTATGTATGTGTGACTGTGACTCACTCATGTGTATGTATGTGTGACTGACTGACTCACACTCACTCATGTGTATGTATGTGACTGACTGACACACTACCTCATGTGTATGTATGTGTGACTGTATCCCCCCTCCTCTTGTCTTTCTCTCCCCCCCTTGTTTCTCTCCCCCCTCCCTCCCCTTGTTTCTCTCCCCCCTCCCCTTATCTTTCTTCCCCCCTCCTCCCATTGTCTTTCTCTCTCCCACCCCTTGTCTTTCTCTCTCCCCCCCTTGTCTTTCTCTCTCCCCTCCCTCCCCTTGTCTTTCTCTCTCTCTCCCCCCTTTGTCTTTCTCTCCCCCCTCCCTCCCCTTGTCTTTCTCTCCCCCTCCCTCCCCCTCACCTTGTTTCTCCTTCCCTGGTGGCTAGTGGGGGCAGCCGGGGGATGTCTGCCTGATCCTCCATGCTGCCCGACACTTCCTGATGGACAAATTGGCTGGGGGGCTACATTGGCTGGGGGGGCACATGGCTACGTGTGTGAGGGAAGGCTAAGTCTCGGGGTAGATTAGAATGTAAAAACAAGGAATGCAATTTTTTCATCAACATTGTTATTAAATATGAAAAACATGCCAATTAATATTTACAAGTAAATCTTTTTTTTTTTTCCTATAGTGTAGTCTTATATTCAGGTTTTTTCATTTTTTCCTCACTGAATATTCAAAAGTTGGTGGGTCGTCTTACAATCAGAGTTGTCTCATATTCGAGCAAATATGGTAAATCAGTAAATCTCTTATATCCAAGTAAGTACGGTACCTTACTTTTAGAGGTTTAATGGAGGGTCCTAAGTTTATCAAAAAGGAACAGTGAGGGAATGTATGAGAGTCTATAGCCTCTGCAGTATTTTCTAATCAATACTGCAGACATTTCTAATGTCAGAAGCAATACAGAAGCTAACTGACACCCTTTTTATCCTTTCAGTAGTAAACTGTTAATTACTTGCAGAAAAACTGTGAACATTGGACTGCCCCCTGTGATCCAACGGTACGGTAAAACCAGTTAACAATGTTCTTAAAAGGGAGTCTGTCAACGTAAACATTGCTTCATTTGTAAATGAAGAGAATGAAAAATGATATATACATTGTGTTAGCATAATTGCACTGTAACTCACCTGCCAGACACCTCCATCTGTGGGACTTGCTTTCTGAATCCCACTGAGCTCTAATTCTGTCCTGAAAAGCGGGTCAGAAGTAGAGCTCAAAAGGGCAGTGGGATTGCCTCCCAAATTGGGACTGTCCTGCACGAAGTGGGACAGTTGGGAGGTATGCTTTCTTATTTTATGCATGCAATTCTGCTAACACAATGTATGGCTCATTTTTTATTGCACAGTATAAGAAATATTTAGGTCCCTCTTAGTAACCCAATCACTTAAATAAAACGTCATTTTATTCAGGGAGACCAATGGTTGCACCGAGTAAAATTACAATATATATTGATCTACATTTTAAAACTATAATTGGTCAAGCTGTGGGCCATTAGGTGTGACCTAGAGTTGAGCGGACACCTGGATGTTCGGGTTCGGCAGGTTCGGCTGAACTTCGAAAAAATGTCCGGGTCCGTGCTTGAACTTGACCCAGAACCCCATTGAAGTCAATGGGGACACAAACTTTTGGCCACTAAAATGCCTCTAAAAAAGTCCTGGAAAGGGCTAGAGGGCTGCACAATGAAGTAAAATGTGGGTAAGAGTAGGAGAAGTGCCCTGCAAGCAAATGTGGATAGGGAAATAACTTAAAATAACATAAAATACAAATTACAAATACAGCTGAGCCATAAAATAGCACTAGATGGAATCTTTGATTTTAGCTTTGGAAGAACATAAATCTAAATCTAAAGCATGGCTGCCAGCAGGATCAACAGAATTATCCATTTGAGAGAGGGTTGGAGTGCAGGGTATTCTCTTTCAGTTTATACTAAGTGACCCATAGGTTGAGGAGGCGGTGACTGTGGCGGTGTAGGTGGAAGCGGCGCTGGAGGAGGAGGAGGTAGCCAGAATTTTTCAAAGTGCGCTGTAAGCACAGTATTGCACTGTTCTATTTGACTCTCAGATATGAAGTGCACCGCAAGATGCAAATGTACTATTTACCACCCAAAACTATTAGAATTTTCAAAGTGCGCTGTAAGCACAGTATTTGACGGTTATATTTGACTCTCAGATATGAAGTGCACCGCAAGACGCAAATGTACTATTTACCACCCAAAACTATTAGAATTTTTCAAAGTGCGCTGTAAGCACAGTATTTGACGGCTCTATTTGACTCTCAGATGTAATACATGTAATGCTATTGCCATTCTATAAACCGAAATAGAGTCCCCATTCATACGAATAGGTCAATTGACCTATTCGTATGAATGGGGACTCTATTTCGGTTTATAGAAAGCCAATAGCATTACATGTATTCCATAAACCGAAAGTCTATAAACTGAAAGAGATTCGGTTTATAGAAAGCCAATAGAATTACATGTATTCCATAAACCGAAAGTCTATAAACCGAATGTCTTTCGATTTATAGACTTTCGGTTTATGGAATACATGTAATTCTATTGGCTTTCTATAAACCGAATCTCTTTCGGTTTATAGACTTTCGGTTTATAGAAAGCCCATAGCATTACATGCATTCTATAAAACGAAAGTCTATAAACCGAAAGAGATTCGGTTTATAGACTTTCGGTTTATAGAAAGCCCATAGCATTACATACAATGTATATGTATGTAATGCTAGGGGCTTTCTATAAACCGAAAGTCTATAAACCAAATTTCTTTCGGTTTATAGACTTTAGTTTTATAGAATGCATGTAATTCAATGGGCTTTCTATAATCTGAAAGTCTATAAACCGAAAGAGATTTGGTTTATAGACTTTCGTCTATAATTAAGTAACTTTGAAAGATACATTTAAACCTTCAGGATACACGAATGTAACCATTCGTATTACAACAGTGCCATCTACTGGCCAAACGTAACATTAACTGCCATTGAACATACTTTCATTTTATAGAATGCATGTAATGCTAGGGGCTTTCTATAAACCGAAAGAGATTCAGTTTATAGACTTTCGGTTTATAGAAAGCCCATAGCATTACATGCATTCTATAAAACGAAAGTCTATAAACCGAAATAGATTCAGTTTATAGACTTTCGGTTTATAGATATCCCATAGCATTACATACAATTTATATGTATGTAATGCTATGGGCTTTCTGATTGGCTGCCCTGCAGCCTTTCAAAACGCGCCATTAAATCGCCGAACCCTGAACTCCAACCTGAACATACAGTGAAATGTCCGTGTTCGGGTCCGGGGTCCAAAAACCGTAATGTTCGGTACAAACCCGAACAGTGCGGTTCGGGTTCGCTCAACACTAGTGTGACCACATCTTCATTTAATAAATGAACGCTGCTGCGGTTTTTTTACATCTTCAATGTTTTGTTGCCATATGCAACTTTTACATGCCATGCTGCTTTGATTCTATTCTGAAATACATATGTTAATGTTAATTTTAAAAAGAGGGTAGCTTCTATGAGATTACCTCCTTAACCCTTGCAGACAAAAGTTTGCTTGGGATTTTTTGTGTGCATTTAACTGTTTCTCATTCTTATTTAGTGTACTCATACTTACTACACATTGTATTAAGGAAACCTATGGGTTTCTTTTGATGCCATATTTATCTTTATAAAGCAGAATTTAATATGATTTTTTTTTAAATTGGCTACGACCCTTGTTAACATTTATTAAATGTTTATATGTCATGTATCCTTAAGGGATTAATTAATTGTCTCCCCTAGAAACACCACTATTTTTCAACTCTTTTTTTCACTTTTTTGTTTCTGTTGTACTTGCCTTGTGCTGTTATCGCCAAGAGAATGACGTGTGTGTTTCTGTATTTGGTATGATCGTTTTATTTTGCGCCACATTCATATTTTGCACATTTTGCAGTGGGGATGATGAAACACGCGCCAATCGGAAATAGCAGCAAAAAGTGGTGCTATCTCCATGCACACCAATGAATGATGCAATCTCCTAACATATGTCATATGCATGTGCTGGCCCCATATTACTGAGTTGCTTTCATCTGGTGCGGGCAGAGTACATGTGTATATATATATGGCAATAATACCCACATGGTGCAGTGGCAAGTATAGTGGGTGCAGCGGCAAGTCCAATGGGCGCAGTGGCAAGTCCTGTGGGACATAGATAAATAAATAAAGGTGCAATGATCGTCATAGTTAAGAGCTGAGAAAAGATAGCCTGGCCTGCCTGAATTTAAGGACATGTATTGGTAATTAACATTTCTCACTCTGATGTGATCATTTAAAATCAGATTACATTAACGGTTTAACTGCTTTCCATGCCAAAAAGTCAGAAAAAGCATTGCAGAGCACAGTCTATTCCTCTCCTTTTCTATTCCTTCAAAGTGTTAAACAGTGATGCGGATGGGAATTTTAATGTGCAGAAAGGATGCCCAGGCAATAAGGAGGGCTGAGACACAAACTGTATCCAAGACACCTCACTCACACACCCAGAGGCTGATCACTGTTACATTCTGCATTAAATAATCATCAGTCTATCTGGAAAGATTTCTGGGAACGGTAATTAAATCCAATCCCACCACTCCCTTCTCTTTAAGCTTACAACAGCTTTCCCACAGTACGGCAGAGGGATTTAAAGTGCCTTCTAAACATATTAACTTGTTCAGAACCTGCTGTGCCCCAAGGTGTTCTGACCTTACACATTGGCAGGGGCCCAAAATAGGTGTATTCAGGACCTAGCCTAGGGTTATTGATGCCTGGGTGCAGACATTTCCTTGGCTATCCCAGATGGGTGTAACCCCATAGCTCTGTCCCCCAGAACCCACCCAGGGCCACTCTATCCCCTGGAACACAGCCAAGGCCACTCTGTCCCCCTGAACCTGCCCGGGCTGCTCTGTCCTCCAGAACCCACCCAGGGCCACTCTGTCCCCTGGACCCCGCCCAAGGCCACTCTGTCCCCCTGAACCTGCCCAGAGCTGCTCTGTCCTCCAGAATCCGCCCAGGGGTCGCACTGCCCTGCAGAACCGGACACATTGCCTCCCCTCCTTTCTCATTACTGACAGCTCTATGCATGGGCAGTTTTGCGGGAATAGGATCTAGATGGCGTCACCCTCACCTGTCACATACATACAATCTCACACATACACATAGTGTCTCACAGTCACACACAATCACATTTGAGACTGAAACCTCGTCTATATATGTGCTTTTCTGTTTACTGGACAGGTGACTGAACATTGTATTAAACTTATAAAAACACTAGCATTTCCTTGCATTGTGCTCTGTCAGATAATAGGTAGCTCTGTGAGTTGAACCTCTAAGTAAATCAGGTCATCCTGTCTTAGTGGCACAAATTCTCATTAATGTTATTAATTTGTTGGTTATAAAAGAGCACATAATTATGTGTGGGTTATCTGCCAAATCATACAGATGGAGGTGGATCTCAATCACAATTATATAATTTGTCTTATTATGGCTGGAGGGCAGGGTACAATTAGTTTGTATCACCCCAGGGGCAGAGCTTGGGAGGTCAAGTGTCATTCCCATCCCATGCATATCTAGTCTGATGGGGATCAATGTCCATTTTTTACTCTAGTTACTGGAAATGTTATTGTAGGAAGAATTAATACCAGAGAGGAAGCCTGCAAAATGCAGGTTTTCAAGTTCCGTATTACAAAAACTAAAAAAAAATAAGAATATGCATTTATTTCTTCATTTAAACCAGTTTTATATACTTTAATTCAGTGGCTTTTATACCATGTCCTTAATCATTTATTTATAATAATAAAAAAAAAATGTATTCAATGGGCTTATTATATCACAGATGGGGCTATTCACTAAAAGGTGAGTTGAAGTAAATAGCAGATGAGTTTAAGTGAACAGCAGGTGTGTTGAAGTGAATAGCAGGTGAGTTAAAGTGAATAGGAGGTGGGGTCAGTTGAGATGAACATTTAATCTCACCAATTTAGCTATACATTCTGCAGGAACAAACCTGATGACTTCACTTACCGGTGGAACTAACCAGGTTTGTTTCTGCACCATATATAGCTAAATTGGTGAGATGAAATGTTCATCTCACCTCAACTCACCTGCTATTCACTTTAACTCACCTGCTATTCACTTCAACTCACCTGCTATTCACTTCAACTCACCTTTTAGTAATTAGCCCCAATAAACTTGCTTCTGCATGTAGTCCTATATTTCTTTTGCAGATTCAGAATATTGAGTTTTAAAGAAGTCATAACACATACATTTAAGCAGCGGCATGGGAGTGAAGGAGAGAAACGGCATCATCTTTACCATCAAGCAAGATATAGGTGGCAGAAACATAGAATGAAAACCAACACTGCTTTGCTTAAAGTCCAACATTTGGAAGCTTTGGTAGCAGGTCACTTCTAATGAGTAGTTTTGGGAACAGTTATAAAAATGGAGCAATTATTATATAGAAATATTACTCTTGCTTAACTTTTAGACCTTGGCACAAGAATTGCTCTTTATGCATATTTATATATGTTTTCACAAGGTACACCAGTGTATGCTTCAGACACATTACACCACAAGTAAATTTAAAAAAACCATGACTATTTTTTTTTTTTACACAGAAAGTTATTAGGGGGCTCCATTTGTGCCAGGTTTACCCCACTACTGGTTATCGAGTTAAATAAAAATATGTTAAAAGGGACAGATTCATATACACAATTTTTTTCTTTTCAGAAGAATTGGCTTCCTCAGCACTAGGGTTGTCCCCTATTCTTCAGAAAAATACCGGCCTTGCTATTGCCTCCTAGACTTAACATTGGCTACAAGCCAATTATTTACAGTCCTGCCAGTAAAATACCGGCTGGATGGCAATACTACTCGGCACGTGCGGTCATGAGGTATTATTGCAGAATCTGTTTAACTCAGCCGGTTTCAAGTGCACGTAATATGGTTTTATCCAGTTCTATGTGCAGTGATGTAATAGAAGAAGGAGCTTAAGGAGTCGTTACTACAGCAACAACTGTAATTCTATAAAACTTTATATAATGTTTTCAGGAGACTGCATCAAATTGGTCTGCATGGCTGTCGTCCCAGAAGAAAGCCTCTTCTAAAGATGATGCACAAGAAAGCCTGCAAACAGTTTGCTGAAGACAAGCAGACTAAGGACATGGATTACTGGAACCATGTCCTGTGGTCCGATGAGACCAAGATAAACATATTTGGTTCAGATGATGTCAAGCTTGTGTGGCGGTAACCAGGTGAGAAGTACAAAGACAAGTGTGTCTTGCCTACAGTCAAGCATGGTGGTGGGAGTGTCATGGTCTGGACCTGCATGAGTGCTGCCGGCACTGGGGAGCTACAGTTCACTGAGGGAACCATGAATGCCAACATGTACTGTGACATACTGAAGCAGAGCATGATCCCCTCCCTTCAGAGACTGGGCCGCAGGGAAGTATTGAAACATGATAACGGCTCCCAACACACCTCCATGACGACCACTGCCTTGCCAAAGAAGCTGAAGGTAAATGTGATGAACTGGCCAAGCATGTCTGCAGACCTAAACTCTATTGAGCTTCTGTGGGGCATCGTCAAATGGAAGGTGGGGGAGCGCAAGGTCTCTAACATCCACCAGTTCTGTGAAGTCATCATGGAGGAGTGGAAGAGGACTCCAGTGGCAACCTGTGAAGCTCTGGTGAACTCCATGCCCATGAGGGTTACGGCAGTGCTAGAAAATAATGGTGGCCACCAGGGGCGTCACTAGGGTTGGTCTCACCCGGTGCGGAAACTCATGGTGTCACCCCCCTGGGTTTCCTCCAATACAATGCCAAACAGATTCCTTAGTAATGCCAGTTAGAGGGCCTATTAACTATGCCACACACAGGAGCCCCATAACTATGCCACACACAGGAGCCCCATAACTATGACACACACAGGAGCCCCATAAATTATGCCACACTAGAGCCCCATAAATTATGCCACACCAGAGCCCCATAAATTATGCCACACCAGAGCCCCACTATTTATGCCTCACCTCTGCCCAATTAATTATGCCACACACACAGGTGATCCATAATTATGCCACACACACAGGTGCCTCATAATTATGCCACACACACAGGTGCCCTATAATTATGCCACACAAACGAGTCCCTTAATTATGCACACATGGGACCGCCATTAATTATGCAACACACAGGAGCCCCACGAGGTGACAATTGTACAATTCTAAAACAATACATATCTATACATACAGACATCTCTCTCTCTATAACAGCCAATTTGCCCAATTATATGCCAGTATCATTTTGTCATTAATAAGCCACAGCCAATTTGCCCATTAATATGCCACTATTATTGTGCCAGATGCCAATACCATTGTGCCATTCATATGCCAGTATTATTGTGCCATTCATATGCCAGTAATATTGTGCCATTCATATGCCAGTATTATTGTGCCATTCATATGCCAGTAATATTGTGCCATTCTGATACCAGTAATATTATGCCATTCAAATACCAGTAATATTGCGCCATTCAAATACCAGTAATATTGTGCCATTCAGATACCAGGAATATTGTGCCATTCAGATACCAGGAATATTGTGCCATTCAAATACCAGTAATATTGTGCCATTCAGATACCAGGAATATTGTGCCATTCAGATACCAGGAATATTTTGCCATTCAGATGCCAGGAATATTTTGCCATTCAGATGCCAGTAATATTGTGCCATTCAGATACCAGGAATATTGTGCCATTCAAATACCAGTAATATTGTGCCATTCAGATGCCATGATTATTGTGCCATTCAGATACCAGTAATATTGTGCCATTCAGAGCCCAGTAATATTGTGCCATTCAGATGCCAGTAATATTGTGCCATTCAGAGCCCTGTAATATTTTGCCATTCAGAGCCCAGTAATATTGTGCCATTCAGATACCAGTAATATTGTGCCATTCACAGCCCAGTAATATTGTGCCATTCACAGCCCAGTAATATTGTGCCATTCAGATACCAGTAATATTGTGCCATTCAGAGCCCAGTAATATTATGCCATTCAGATACCAGAAATATTATGCCATTCAGAGCACAGTAATATTGTGCCATTCAGATACCAGTAATATTGTGCCATTCAGAGCCCAGTAATATTATGCCATTCAGAGCCCAGGAATATTGTGCCAGTCAGATACCAGTAATATTGTGCCATTCAGAGCCCATTAATATTATGCCATTACGAGCCCAGTAATATTGTGCCAGTCAGATACCAGGAATATTGTGCCAGTCAGATACCAGGAATATTGTGCCATTCACAGCCCAGTAATATAATGCCATTCAGAGCCCAGTAATATTAGGCCAGTCAGAGCCCAGTAATATTGTGCCATTTAGAGCCAAGTAATATTGTGCCAGTCAGAGCCCAGTAATATTGTGCCAGTCAAATACCAGTAATATTGTGCCAGTCAGAGCCCAGTAATATTATGCCATTCAGAGCCCAGTAATATTATGCCATTCAGAGCCCAGTAATATTGTGCCAGTCAGATACCAGGGATATTGTGCCATTCAGAGCCCAGTAATATTGTGCCAGTCAGATACCAGTAATATTGTGCCATTCAGAGCCTAGTAATATTGTGCCATTCAGAGCCCAGTAATATTGTGCCAGTCAGATACCAGGAATATTGTGCCAGTCAGAGCCCAGTAATATTGTGCTGGTCAGATACCAGTAATATTGTGCCATTCAGATACCAGTAATATTGTGCCATTCCAGTGCTCGTTTTCTCCCTCCCTCCCTCCCCCTTCCCCATCACTTACCTCCTGGCTGCTGCTCCCCGGGTGGACATCTCCGTGCAGTGTTCCCTCCTGCACGGATGAGGGAAACACAGTCACCGGATGTGACGTGACGTCACATCTGTTCGCGGTGATTTTTTTTTTTTCCAGCGGCCGAATCCAGCTGATGCGGCTGCCAGAAAAAAAAAAAGTTAAGCAGCGCGATGCGGTGCAGGGGGATGCCGGCAGCACGGATGTCACCCATTCTGGAGGTGTCACCCGGTGCGGTCCGCACCCCCCTCGGGACGACACTAGTGGCCACACAAAATATTGACAGTTTAGGCCCAGTTTGGACATTTCCACGTAGGGGTGTACTCACTTTTGTTGCCAACGGTTTAGACATTAATGGCTGTGTGCTGAGTTATACAGGCTGTGCACTTACTACTTTACATTGTAGCAGAGTGTTTCTTCAGTGTTGTCACATGAAAACATATAATAAAATATATGTGAGGGGTGTACTTACTTTTGTGAGATACTGTATGTACTTATTGCTCTAGGTCTAAATTGTTTTCTTTAAATTTCTTGCATCTCCAGTACCAATCAATTTGATTTAATTAAAATGATTGAAGAGCTTGCAACAAAACACTTCCTACATCTTTTGAATAGCAAAGGTTATCCTACACATTTAAGATTTATATCACTTGAGAAGTCACTTGAGAAGTCTAGAAAGAACATGACAACAATGGCAGGAAACCAAGGAAACATAACTTTACACGACTTACATGTTTACTGCGTCTGTTTTCCACAGTCAGTTGTTGCAGACTGATTATTTGTCACCTTAGTAGGGAGATAAAAATGGTATTTTCACACACACAGCATCCGAGATCTGTTTACCAAGCCTTGTAACCTTACCACGTTACCCATAGTACTTACAATGGTCATCTATATTCCTAAAAGACTTTGAGGGATATGCTCACTTGTATTAAATTTTAGCAAAGTATATTTCAGGCAAGGGGAATAGATTATTGAAAAAGATAATTCCAATTGTTTCCTATTTTCTCTTTTTATTTTGTTTGAAAAGGCAGTTTTGAAGTTAAATATCCTTCAACAGCATAAATCCATACATCATCCAAAACATTTTTATATATGAATTTTGAATCCAACAAAGTGATCTGCAAAGTATACGAAGCCAACCACATATATGTATGTATAATATACATAGAAATCCCCAAGGATCAGAGCATGGGACATGCATTACATTACATGTATTTAAACAGCACCAACAATTTAAGCAGCGCTAGGTACAGAGCATAGAAGAGTACTACATACTATGTTATATGAACGGAAACAGACAGATGCATGAGGTAGAGAGCACTGCTTTATCGATCCTGCTTTTTCATGCTGGAATAGAAAAGAGCCCTTCCAAATTGGAAGCAAAGCATTGTCCAAAATGTATTGGTATGCTGAACAATTAAGAATACCCTTCAATTAAAGCAAGGGTCTAGCCCAACCTCACGGATTAGTCCCCACTGCTCCAAAATCCACCTATTAGTTTTTTAAATAAAAATTGCACTGACAAAAAAAAAACATATATGGCCCCTCCTAAGCATCTGTCCTCAGCAGTGGGGGTGGGCATGGATTTTCACTGCTTACCTTCCTGGCACCCAAAGGGTATTTTTTTTTACAGATGGCTCATCCCCCCTTACCTGGTCAAGGTAGAGGTGGGATTGAGTCTGGGGGTCTTTGGGAAGCCCCAGACCTGGGAACGTATGCATTTTTTAAATCTAATTAAAAGAGGTCTGGGGGCCTTTGGACATTCCCCAAACAAATAGGGGGGTATTTATTTTGTAGGGGGGTTCAAAAGCATTTTGACAGGCTTCAGACCCCAGGAGGAACTTTTTTTTATTAGGGTGCAGTTTGGGGGCCTTTAGGCAGTCCCCAAAGCCCGAGAGGGGATTCAGTTTTCTATATTGGGCCCAGGGCAAGTAGCCGTGGCCCCCTGATTTATACAGTATGGATGTTGGGAACCATTTGAGTTCTCCCAGCCCTGGTTATGGTTGGGGGGGATGGCTACACCATAATTTTAATTGAAGTCATGGTATTTATTTACCGTATTTATCGGCGTATAACACGCGCCGGTGTATAACACGCACCTAATTTTAAGAAGGAAATTTCAGGAAAAAAAACTTAAGAACTTAAATTAAGAACTTTGAAGCCCAATATGCCATTTTAATATGCCAGGATATTGCCCCCAATATGCCATTTAATATGCAGGATATTGCCCCCAATATGCCATTTAATATGCAGGATATTGCCCCTAATATGCCATTTTAATATGCCAGATATTGCCCCCAATATGCCATTTAATATGCAGGATATTGCCCCCAATATGCCATTTAATATGCAGGATATTGCCCCCAATATGCCATTTAATATGCAGGATATTGCCCCTAATATGCCATTTTAATATGCCAGATATTGCCCCAATATGCCATTTAATATGCAGGATATTGCCCCCAATATGCCATTTAATATGCAGGATATTGCCCCCAATATGCCATTTTAATATGCCAGATATTGCCCCAATATGCCATTTAATATGCAGGATATTGCCCCCAATATGCCATTTATTATGCCAGGATATTGCCCCCAATATGCCAGGATATTGCCCCTTAGTATGCTCGTTATGCCACCCTCCTCCCCCAGACCCCAGTACTTACCTCGTTCCTGCTCTGTCCCCCGGCGCTCTGAAGCTGCGTGGCTGTGAGGGAAGCGTTGTGAGCTTCCCTTCAGCCGCGCGGTCAATAAAGTTTGTTTAAAAAAAACAGACTTTATTGACCGCGCGACCGGAGAGAAGCTCACAACGCTTCCCTCACAGCCACGCAGCTTCAGAGCACCGGGGGACAGAGCAGGAACGAGGTAAGTTTTAGATTTTTTTTTCTTCGGCGTATAACACGCACACACCATTTTCTCCCTATTTTCAGGGAGAAAAAGTGCGTGTTATACGCCGATAAATACGGTATTTTTTATTTATGGGTCCAGTGGAAGTCCACTGGCCCAAGAAGAGTATTTTATTTTTTACTAACTATTAACATTTTCATTTCAATTCTCTTTCTAACATTTGGGGCATTTACAGAAAGAGAATTTAAATGCCTGAAACCTGGCTATCTTAGCTAAATTCTGAGTTTGTTGCGGGGTGACTAAGGCATACTGGGTACAGTATACTGGGTAGCAGAAAACTTTTGGTTTTCTTTGAAAAAATGTCTTTATCCAGAATTGAAGGATATTGAACTTTGGGGATTGGTGTTGCATGACCCAAATCAAATTCGGTGTATACCGCAAACCCTCTTATGTATAACCATGAAATATCCTTACATGATTCTTAACATTTGAATTAAATGTGTGCAAAAACTCTGTCTGTTTATAAGATCTTCCAGGACCGGTTGGATAGACATCTATATGAGAATATAGGGGGCGAGTGGGGGGGGGGGGGGGGGGGGGGATTGATTGTGGGGAGAAGGGGATGCTAAAATACTTTAAAAATGGATCTCCAAATTTGTCCTTAAAGACTATAATCTGGTAAGCATTTTAAAATTTCACTTTTTAAATTGGTTTGTGGATTCCATGATATTATTTTGTCTTTGCTCTTTGATTTGAACGGCTGCTCCATAACAATTTCAGTGACGGAGTGAAAATCATTGCTATGAGATGGAAGTCCCCCCTAAAGTGCTGTAACATGTAAACTAAAGCATACATACAAAAACACAAGAGAACCAGGAAACAATTGATAAGACACATCTATCTCATAGAAATTAAAGTGTATGAGATTTATACAGCTCTGATTATCTCTCCAAGCGAGGCACAAAGAATATGTGCGCTCACACTTTGCCATTTGAAATATCTTTAAAATGTATTGCGATCCAGAAAAATACAATAAGCAATACAGGCATAGGGCAATCAATACTATGGACCCAAAAAAGACCTATAGCACACTTTACACATTCTGTGATATTGGCACTTAGTCATAGGGATAGTGAACAGAGACAAAAAAAAAATATACCCTGAACAATTAAATGAAATAAAATCCCCAAGTGAAAGGTAACGCCCACTCAATTGGAATAATGAATGGGCTTGGGTTACCTAGATCTGAATAAAGGAAAAGATAGGACTTGAAATGCAGATTAACGTTGAGAGGCAAATCAAAGCTAAAATAAAGAAATAGGTTGGCAATCACATAAATAATTATATTCATATTGCAGAACAAACCACATTCATTACCTCTACTGTGCCAAGAACCGACAGTCTCCACCTGGCAAGACCATCAAATATGAATCTCGCACTGCAAAATCAAATCCGCCAGCCCCAATGTAGCGCATAAATAATAAAGAAGAAAGTCAGGCGTTAAAGCACTCGCTCCAAGTATTCATTATAAGGCAGTGCGGGGGAGAGAGAAAAAAAAAGTGGTTTGTTAACCCCTCTGCATAAAGTAGTTTAGTTTGATTTATCTAGTGAACAATAACCCATTCATTAGTCTAAGTGAGTGGGCGTTACCTTACATGGGTGTTTTGTGTTTAATTTAATTACGTTTTTATGTCTCTGTTTGCTTTGTCAATGACTAAGACCCGATTGCGCAAAACGCATAAGGTATTTGATATATCTTTTTCGGGTCCTGTATATGGCCTGTATTGTTTAACCAGTTCGTGACACAGGACATACATGAATGTTCTGTGTTAAGTGACTGGAGGTGATCACACAGTGTTGAAATGATGCTTCCATGAAGAGGCATCAAGAAACACTGAAAACCCCCCTTCAAGTGCGGGTTTTAAGGTGTATGCGCCATACTGACAAGGCAGCTGCCTCTCCAATATGGAGCTGCACTGTTGTGGGCAAGAGCTTCAGAAACGGTGACTCACCACATCTGTCGCTCTGTTGTAATTGCTAGACGGCGCTAGAGGCAGGCAGACATACTAAAATCTAAAAAAGTTAGGGTTACAGTTAAGGCTAGAGTTAGGGTTAAGTTGAGCATTGGGGTTGGGGTCACAAAGGTCACTGTTGGGGAAAAGTGTTAGGGAAAAACAAGGCTACTTTAGGTTATTGCCCTGGAATTTGCAAAAAAAATAAAAAAAAACCAACAGAAAAACATGTAGACACTGGCTATTTGTAAACTCTGGAAAAATATGAGAAACTATTTAGATGGGATCTTTTTTATGGTTTCTAATTTTGTGAAAGATTTTCAAGTAAAAGTTAAAAAAAATGTTTGGTTTTTATTTTTCATGATATTTTATGATTTTGCTTACCGTAAATCATAACCTATGATAAAAATAACGGTATCTTTACAAAAAAAAAAAAACAACATTCTTATGACGATAAAAACAGGATATATGTGTGGGTACATTAAATGAGAAAGAGGAAAGTGAACGCTAAAACACAAACACCGCAGAAGTGTGGAAACAGCCTATGTCACTAAAGGGTTAAGGATTTTTCTGGATTAAAATAAAATATAAAGTTTGAGACAACCTCAGGGAGCGAGCACGCATATTCTTCTGCCTTCATTATACAAGTCACATTCCTTCCATGTGCAGCAGCTCCTCTAAAAAGCTCTTCTAAATCGAAATTATTTTCAACATAGTTCGACAGGAGGATTGCAAATTGATTTATAAGGTCAAAAATTATAAATGTATTTCACATGTATTGAACATATGTACAACATATTTAAAATATCCTAGAGGGTCCTGCCTCTTTAATGAATACTCTTTGATGGGAGAAGCAGATTTGTGAGTAGATTTCCATCCACGCGATCTGAACATACTGTGCGCCATTATACATGTCCACATTGCATTATTCTTTAAAAAACAAAACAAATACCAGCCCTGTATGCGCATATGATTTTGTTAAAGACTTGCCAAGGAAAAGTGACATATGACCTCTGAAGAACATATGAACTGGGAGGTTTTAATACACTGTAAAATACTATAAGTGTTCTTCTAGAACAAATCTAACACAACAAATGTAAGACACCTATAAAAAGCAACAACAACAAAAAGAAGAAATTCAACCATAGCCTTATAATTAAATGATTTGCATAAATTCCTCTGCATATTCACGTGGCAACCTTGATATTTTTATGTAAAAATACCCTTTGCCAGTGGGTAGCCACATTTTGTACGTCACTGGGATTTTAGTGATCTGCTCCATCATTGACCAAGAATATAAACTCCACCTCAAAAGGCATCATTCAAATAAATCTACCATATACACTAATGATTAAAAAGATCAGGCTAATCTCTACTGCATGACAACTTTAATATAGATTTATTAACACAGAGGGCAAATTATCCATGTTTTCATACAGTATTATAGTTTCTGTGTGCATGTTTAGTACACAGACCTTGTCTGACTCCTCCCTCTGCCTGGATAAGGGTTGTTATGCCTTTAAGATATTGCATGCTTAATGCTTATAAGGTTGATGCATCCCAAATTTTTAGTCAGGAATGAGTATAAAGCAGTATGCTTCAGATATGTGTTAATTAAAATGTCCATTGCTCACAATTTTACCCATTGAACAGTTGCTTTTACAATCATTTATGGCTTTTCAATGCAGCCTTGATGTATGCTAAATTAAATCTGTGTAACATGCTGCCCACCTTTCTTAGGTAACATATACTTTATTTCTAAAGCATGGAACTGTGGACAAACAGCTGCTGTAGAACTACAAATCCCATAATCCCCCAGCAGCCTTTAATAATGGCAGAGAATAAGGATCATTGCCGTCCAGAAACAGCTGTAAGCCTCCAAGTTGGACACCTAGAATATACTGGCATACACCTTTTCGGCTTACTCTGCACTTGTGAACCCCCATCAATCCCTCCCTCCAGCTTGTCCTGGCCTTACCTTTTATCGTCCCAGGTAGCACAGCACAGATAAAAAGCTACCTTGCAATGTTTAGCCAGGCACATCCACCTCTTGCCCTACTAAACCACACAAAACGGTTATGTTCTGTGCTTGCAATTATTGAGGTTAATGTATAGCTACGACCACACATAAATTAATTAGCAATAATGAATTGGACTGCAATTCAGCAGACTGTGGTGGAGTTTGAACTTTTCTGAACAGTGCTGAATAAGAAATTATCTACACTATGTCAGTATAGTACGGACAGGTAAATACGTATACGTGTAATGACTCTAATACTGCCCACTTTGGTGAGGGCAGAGCGCAGTTTTTTTTAAAACAAGGGCAGGTTGACCAGGAAAGTGGATTGTCTTTAACTTGTTGAGGAGATAACGTGGATAGCAACCTAATACCAGTCAGAGCTGGTAAAACTTTGTCCCCACTGTTAAATGTGCTCAACAACACTTATTATTATAGCTGGAAAATCTTTGGGTTCAGTCTGAGATTTCAAGTTGTAATACCCTTAGCAACAATAAACTGTGTGGTCTCTGTGAAACACATTTGTGAAGTTCCCCAGGCCAGCAGTTACACATCTTTTCCAGTTTCCCTGTGATCCAGCAATGGTGTATTATTACTATTATTGACCTCCTGCTTGTCTTACCCAACTGCCTACTACTGAACTGCCTACAATCTGCCTATATATGACCTGTTACAACATGCAAGTTGTCACATGCCTTGGGTAACATGTACCCATCTGGTTATCTTTGTTGGTGAGCAGGGTTGGTACTAGGCCCAGTGGAATACAAGATACAGATACGCTAACTGTATCTGCACTGATTAATAAAAGGGTGTCTACTGGTCACATGATGTACCCATGCGTACTGTCTGAAACCTATGGTTGACATGTGATTAATTCCTCTTTCCATTCCTCCCACAGATCGGATACTTGATACATCAGTGCAGGCGTGCACCCATGTGGCACAGAACACATGTCTCAACAGGTATGTTGAGTGAGATATCCGGTCATGTCACCTGTGTAGGGGAGTGTGATGCAAATTGTTCAGAGATAATGACATACACAGTAAGGATGATGTAAATCAGTATATTAAAAAATACTTTGGGATGAAAACTAGGAGTCCAGCCTTTTCCGCCGAGAGCCGTGAGCTTTTTTTGTGTGTACATTTCTCATCTTCTGGCTGGTATTTTTGGCTGTGGCCCCAGTTACCTGATGGTAACAGTTGGACAATTCCATAATTAACGCTGTATTTTCATCAAAAGTTAAATTTTGTGCTTGTGTGCCCATTTTCATTGAACATATTTTCCTATTCACACAAATGGTGTAATTTCTCGAATTTCAATATGTTTTTAAACTGAGCACTGTACTATTCTGAATTCATGTGGAATGTGGTTATCTCACAGTTTGTACAGTCAGTTATTGGCTGGGTGTAGTTTTCAACCTTCAAAATGTATCATTTCGTTGCAGGTATGGCCATTTCTTTCAGTTTGGTTCTATTTAGCTGATTTCAGTCTATTTATTCTGTGTCCAAATGCTCCCATTGGATATAATGGGGATTTTGAGGTTACCATGTTTAGGCAGATATCGGTGTGGAATTGGCTATGATTTCCAAAATGTGAACGTATTCAGAGGCACATCGGGGCTACCTGGGTAGCTCAACATTCGGGTCAGTCCGCATGCCGAGCCACCATTTCCAGGGCCAATTATCGGTGAATATTAGTCAACCCTCCTGTTTTAGCCTAGCCCAATGATGCTGATGTGGACTGGATGTTGTCCTCAAGGGCATTTGTGGGGCCCCTATCCTGGCCCTATCAATTCTTTAGTGTATTAAGAACTCTAAAAAGTTAAACAGCACTGACCTGGCCATTAGCACAAACTTGGGATTTAGTAAAAATAAAACATGAATTGCCCAATAGGACACAATTCTCAACATAAGATCTAAATTCCATATGAATTTGTGTTATTATACTACATTTTAAAGATCTTAACCCCTTAATGACGTTAGGACGTACTATGCCGTCCTGACTTTAAGTGCCTTAAAGTCGTTAGGATGGCATAGTACGTCCTGTATTAAACAGCTCATGACGATGAGCTATTTTCGGATCCCGAGGCAGGCACTTGCAGCCGGATCCCACCTGTCAGATGAGGCCACTTTGAGTAGCCTCAGTCTGGCAGGGGAAATGAAGCCTGTGCTCAAAGCGAGCACCGGCTACATTTCAACAAATCGCGCCGTGCCCGAACTTCCGGGTTCGGGCACGCCTCCGTGACGTCACACGTGATGTCTGGAGGTCTCTCGATATTTTTGCAGGGACCCACAGGGTCTATTAAGACCCTGATTGGGTCTCTGCTAGATTGTTCCTGGCTACCGATCACCTTGTGATCAGTGGCCAGGAACCAATTGTGACGTTTTGGTGCTTGCGTCATTTGGGACGCACGGACCTTGCGTCACGAAGGGGTTAAACCAAAATGTCCACAAGCTACCTCTTATAAACTGTTCTAAAGCTATAACAAATTGTACATTTCCTCTTGATAACAGACTTAAATCTGATTACCTTTGCAAAACGTTTACATATATTTATCGATAAGGATCACTTGAACAAAGACAAACCGCAAATAATGGCTATTTTATTTAAGGCAGTCAAGGTATAATTGCAATAATTTGATTATTTTTTTAAGGACAAGAAAATCGAGCTGTCCAGTAAACACCTGAATCTTATTAATAATCGTCCCTTTTATTTTAATGCACATGAACAGAAATGGAATGAAACACAAGTCATTAGAAAGAAATTCTCTAGTACCTGTGTTATATTTTGGAACTTTTAAAAATGAAATCTTCACTAAACTTAGTGTCCCTTGGGTGACTTATTTTAAATAAGCTGTTAAACCTGCCTTGAGAAAACTGTGATAAGTGATGTAACTGTTCTTTGACACTATATACTGGAGCTGCTAGCCAACAAAAAGAAAAACAAATATTAAATGCCATTTCTGCCAGGCAACTAAAAAAAGAGAAACAAGATCAGTTAAAAAAAAATCTATAATATTATAAAACTTAGTACTGTGGAGGTATGCTTTGCTGTAATGAAAACAAACAGGGTACTTGGTAAAAGACCAAATATATATAATATATCACTGGCAGAGTTAAACATCCAGTAAATGAATTTAAAAGGGATGCTATAACTTATGTCAATTGTGTGTAAATTCTCATAAATATCGTGCCTGCTCAGGATGACATAGTGGTTTTTCTATTGCTTTCATCCCATTTTGGGATCCTATCATCCTTATCTTGCATGGCTAAAATCTGAGCACATCTGAGGCATTTGATCACTGTGATAACCCAGTGATGTATCTAGGTTTTGTGTTGCCCTGGGCAGACAAAATTCGGGCACCCCCCCCCCCCCCCCCCACGTTGCACACCCACGACATGCCTCATCACCCACATTGCACATACATTAAAGGCGCAATCACCCCATTACATGCCCCCATCACCCACACTGCATACACATTAAATGCCCCATCACCCCCATTACATGCCACCATCACCAGGGTTGCCATCTTTTCTTCAGAAAGATACTGGCCTTCATACTGTTTCCATAGACTTAACATTGGCCTGAAGACAATTTTTTACCGGCCTGCCTACCCACCACGTCCATTACATGCCCCCATCACCCTGATTAATTGGAAGGAGCTTGCTGAACAGTGGGGGAGGGAATGAAAATGTTTAAAGCACCAAAAGTGTACTTTAACACCCTCTTGAAAAGTGCTGCGCTAGGTGAGTGCCTTGTTTGCCTTGTGGAAGATACTCTACTGTGATAACCAATCGCATCGATCATATTCTGTGCGTGACAAAGCCTATGGGCTTTCACTATTTAAACATGTCAATCGCACCACAATTTTTGCTACTCTAAGCATTTCTTGGCAATTCTTCGAACACAACCTATAAATACCTAAGTAAATAACTTAAAAACTCTGAATTTATTGTCTTTATTATGGCTGTAAAGTGTTATTTTTCCACTTGAATAATATATTGTACATTAACAAACATATCAAACTTTATAGTGATGTGTACATTTTAATTTATATAATGATAAGGGTGAGCTTGCCAAATTCTCAAAATAGAGGCCTTATCAACCACAAAAAGATATAAGAATTGTGGTTGCAGATGCTCAACAGACTGTTATTGAGTGTTCTTTAATATGTTGCAGATGCGCTTGTGGTAGAGTCTCATTGGCGAACCATCTAGGTTATTTTTTATTTATTCATTTATAAAGTGCCATTATGCATTGCAATAATGTACAAAGGCCAAAGAATAACATGCAGATACCATAAAGTGTGGCCAAGATTTTTTGAAGAAGGCCACATAATTGGAAAGAACCTTTTAAAAAATTGAATTAATAAATAAAGTAGCCAGAGAAAATTGTTTAGTTATTTAGAATTACTATAAAAAGCAGTCTAAAAACAGTATAAGTAAATTGCTTTCAAACAAAACTACACAGTTATAGATGAGAATATGGGTAGTTAAGTCGGGCTGCATTAGGCCAAAGGGCCCCACTCTGGATTCCCTTTTGTGCTTGTGTTCCAGAGTGGCCTAATCTAACAGGGGAGATCCTGCTGAAAGTCCCTGAAAACATGGAAATAAATGTGGGAGGAAGGAGGGCTGTAACAAAATAAATGATCCTATTTACTCGAATCAAAGACGTGAGTGAGTCTAAGACACACTCATTTTTCAGGGGTGCATCTTAGAATTACGGTAATACCAGAGGCAGTTATACTTACCTTGCTGCATGACCTCGGAAGTCCCATGCAACAGCGTCACACATCATTGAGCGCTGAAACTCCTCCTTCCTTATGTCAGCCGAAAGGCGAATTTCGGCTGCTGAAAGTCAAAGCTTGGAGGCAAGATGAAAATCATGGCTTCCGAGATGAAAACTGTGTCTTACGTATGCAATCGAATTTAGCCACCGAATGTAAGACGCCAGAGATTTTAAGATGCACCCTTTCCTAGATCTATCAAAATTGGGGGAAAAGTGCGTCTTAGAATCAAGGAAATACGGAATATGCAATATGCAGATTTTTATACAAACCCTAAACACTAAAAGAGCCCTACTCGCTTAGTCATTAGAGCATCACACTTTTTTTTTTTAAATTAAAGTTTTTTTATTGATTCTTCGACATAGATATAGCAAATACAGTGGTTTAATGTATGTAAACATACAGAATGAAAAAATGTCACATAATACACACAACAATAAGGCTTAGTTGAGCATCACACTTTTAATCTGTAGTCCCTGTTTGGGTGCTATATCCACCTGTTAAATGTTCAGTTCATGCATGAAACTCTGTCCCCCTGCTCCCCCCCCCCCCCCAAAAAAAAAGTTGACATAAGTTTCTGTTAAACTGGCCTTACACAATAAAACTCCCCATTTCAAACTGAAGCAGGCCATAGTCTTAAATTAGAGCAAAGGCTTAAACGTAATATCAGGAAGTAAAAGTTAATACAGTGAAGGAGTTAAAGCATGCATGGGATAGGCATAAGGCTATCCTAGATATAAGATAAGGCCAGGGACTAATGAAAGGATTACTTTACTGAGAGGGTAGTGGATGCATGGAATAGTCTTCCAGTAGAAGTGGTAGAGGTTAATACAGTGAAGGAGTTTAAGCATGTATGGGATAGGCATAAGGCTATCCTAGATATAAGATAAGGTCGGGGACTAATGAAAATATTCAGACTACATGGGCCGAATGGTTCTTCTCTGCCAACACATTCTATGTTTCCAGAAATAATTAAAAAATGCAAACCGTTACCAACCTAAAAATATTATAGTTTTTTTATTTAAACGATAATTTCACTTTCACAAATATTAAATTCTCCATGAAATAATGATTGCATTAGTGATAGCCTATAATGACCTCGTAGTTTGACTTTGTGAAAACCTTCCATTTTCCTGGGCAGAATAAGCTATTTTCCATATTTTAATCATAGGGGCAAATTTACTACTAAGCTGGAAAAGTTGGGCCATTTCCCTCTAGTGAAAACACCTAGGTTACTCTATGGCACCTATCCATCTACAAGAAAATGATGGCTTTGTGGAACATTGTAGTAGAGAAATAGTATTTTCTTATTTATCACCTTATGAAGTAGACTTGTCATCCCCAGATGCCAAGTCTGCTTAATGCAGATTAGAAGGAAATGATGTATACATTGTGGTGGATCCAGAAATAATTAGAAATTATGATTTTACTCTTAAGAGCGTGATGTTTGGCAAAGACACAGAGGTGTAATCTGCAGTCTTGACATGTGTATATTTCAATGTATGTAATATGCTAGATATTCAGTAGGCACACCAGAAAATGTGATTGGAAGTGCTGCAGTCCCGAATCCTGCTGCTCCGGCGAACTCTACCGCTATCCCAAAAAGCAGGACAGAGGTAGAACGCGACGGGATTGCTGGACCGAGGTATATCCTAGGGGTGCATGTGCCCATCAAAAAAATCTGTTTGGTGGGAGGAAAGTATATGAGAATGCAAATGAAAATGCGAGTGTGTAAGCCAATGTAATGTAAACAGTAAGGAAACATTACAATGAAGTAGGAAAAACAGGCGGACCATTATAAGACAGGGCAGAGCCTTACACAAGACATTGGCACTGTAGTAGGGAAGGGAGCACAAAATATGCATAGGTTATTTTATGGTTATAGCATATTGGTCCAGGACAAAAGGTAAGTTTTAAGGTAACCATCCATTTAAAAAATGACAACATTTATATATTTTATACTTTCTCCATTGTGTATTCTTTTAAATGATTAGTAAAACCCAAATTTGTGTTGCGGGGATCAGAGAGTCAGAAAACTATGTGCTTCACTGTTCAGGTTATCACAAAGAAATGCTGCACAGATCTTTTATTTTGCTGCCCTCACCTTCAGGGAGCCATCTTTAAGCGAGTTGGGCAGTGCGCAAATGTGTATAACAGTGATAGAGCATACACAGGTATGTGCATGAATATCTTCTCAAGGCACTATCTGGGCGTACAGTTTAGAAGCAAGAAATAAGAATAAAAACCTTGCATTACCTCTCCATGCAAATGGCAACACAATCTGTTAGACAGGCTAGGATGCCTATGCCTTAGAAACAGGTGCTCTCTGCCATTCCCATATAGTAGAGTTAGTTGTATATTTAGCCATAAATTATTATCTCTTTATAAAACGTGAAGAAAAGAGCGGTGCAACTCAATATTGAAGTATGAGAATACAATTTAATATTCAATGAATACTAAAATATCAATAAATAAATAAAATACACTTACATCCAATTGGACTCCAGATGTCCAAAGTAGAAATGCCTGTAACGGCCTGTGGACTGAGCCATCTATAAGCAATTTTTATATTTCGTTTTTAATATTTCTTCTACCATTATTTATCATATTATCACAATTTGTTTTTCTTTCTGTTTATGGTTTTTATTTATAATTTCATTTTATTTTTTATTCCATATATTATTTTGTGTGTTATTCATATTCATTGATTAAGGATTCATATCAATACATTTTTTTTAGACTGTATCAGTTCATCTTCCTAGTGTATTTATGTATTCATTTACTTATTGCAGTTTGTTTATAAATTATAATCTCATTTTGATTCATGCAGCCATTCGAAAAAAAATATTTGGGGATTTACTGTTCCTTTAACCCAAGGGTAAAATTACACCTATCATCGTCTTTCGCAGCTAGCAGAGGATTATCAAGAGTTTAAAATTGCCTAATCCTTTTTTCTTAACAAGCTGTTTGAAGTAATTTAGAGGATCGGACATCCATTGTAATCATTTAGCCCGGAATATAACTTAATTGACAACGTGTTGGTAGTAACACGCCATGTGTTTTGTTGGCACTCAATTTCTACCCACCAAGGGGCTGCCACTCTATAATTTATAATTCTGTATTTCCAACCACTGTCTCGTTGTTCGTGGTACAACATGAGTTAACATGGTCACTGGCTAAATGGAATACACACAAGGAAGGGAATTAGGTGGGTGTGTGAGAAGGGGTGGGAAATCTGTGTTTGTTTCTGGACGCTTCATTTACGCATTTAAAACTGCTGGCGCTAGGTTGGTAGAATATGGATTTTCTGGCCCTCGAGGGATTCCTGGAGTGGTGAGGTCACCCCAGCTGCACAAAATTAAACCTCTGGAAACAGCTGGATGAACTGCAGTCACAGCTCAACCGGCCGGACCACTTTGTACTGTGTTTTGCTGTTACTCCTTTCAGTTGAATATTGGCTCTGATTATATATATATATATTAAACGACTTGGATGCGGTGGGTTATTGGTGTCACTCCAGTCATAGAAACAAATTCAGTGATATTTCAATGTACCGAGCCTGATGAACTAGTCAGTAATAAAAACCATACTAAGCAATCTGTAACCATCACAGCACAGGAAAAAGACACATTAGTACGCTCTTATCATCTACACAGCATCCAAGCTTTCTGAGAAACAGGGCTCTATTCATAGAATTGTAGGGAATTGAGAAGGGAAGTTCAAAGTTTTCAAAACAGCTAAATTGGAAAAATTATCTTACTCAGCTGAGTTCCCTTCTCAAATCCCTGTAATTCTCGCTTTCATGAATAAACCCATAATGTATTCAAAAAACATAGCAATGTATTAAAGGGATAGTCAACCCTAAGATTCTTTTTAATGGCTGCATGAATCAAAATGGTATTTGCATCATGCCAAGGCAATTTACAGCAAAATGCAAGGCAATCGCCAGCATGGGCAATCAAGCTCAACAGGTTTACGTAGCAATGACACCATGGTACCACAGAAAATACATTAAAAGCATACACGTGCTTGGCTTCCAAGCATGCATTATTGTGTGAACTTGCTCACCGACATGCTGTCCTTCTCCTTCAATTAGGTAATTTTCTGAGATTATGATAGTGAAAGGCAAAAGATTGATGCAGTACTTTTAAATACTGCATGGATCATTGAAATAGTCAGATGTCAGGCAGTCTGTCAACCAAGCATAAAAGGAAAAGCAAACCACCACAAAAAGAAAAACTTTAAAGCAGGGGCATCCAACTTGTGGCCTGGTAGAAAGGGAGATGCAGCCCAACTGACTTCACTGCCATATTCTCATAAACATGTCTCTTTTTGTTTCAATAAATCTAAATTTAAACCATTTCGAGCTGTTTCTGTAATATTGCTAAATAACAAAAAAAATGCACCCCTAAGTTCAAATATATCTACTTAAAGTGCTAACAAATAAACCAAATCCATTGAAAACTGTATGCTTAAAGGGACACTACCACTAAAAAATATATAACCAGATTACCAGTGCATTTAAAACAAACACATATATAACACATATGCCTCTGTTTTGATCTTCTATGTCTGAATTAACTGCATTTAAAAGTCAAAATAAGATTAGGTGTCTATCTCCAGCATCCATTTTGAGAACTTTACCCATGATGCAACATTCTCCAAAATATTCAAGTAAGTCTCACTTTACAACTGTGGCCAGAGCCTGCATGATGATTTCATAAGATACACCCCTGCTCTCTTACTGGCTCCTTTGTATCACTAGCGGGCAGGACTAGGTGGCTGTGTACAACTTTTTTTTACCTGCCTTCCAACAAAAAGAGAGGTGATTGACCTTATCAAACAGGATAATAACTCTGCACCCTTGTGATGTAATAGTTACATTACCCTCCCATTCAATGCAGACTTACGACGTATCGACTGCATTCTGTGTAGCCCCAAAGTGAGATACTAGTGCTGTAAAGTCACCGGGATGTGGCAACCAAAAACACAATATTTCACAAAAATGGCAGTGCCCAGTCACAAATGTTAGTAAAATATTTCATAAAATAAACTCACATAACAAGACATATCTGAAATCAACAATGCAAAATAAAAAAAATTAACCCTTTTTTCTTTTTTGGTGGGAGTGTCCCTTTGAAATATAACTTATTTATAAATTTAGAAAAAGCAATTAACCATAATCCATATAGCCCTATAAGGTTTAGGTAAAGTGTCTGTACTGGAACACCAATATCTGTGGCAAGGTCTGTGAAGGTTCATAGAACATCATTAGATTGTCCGAAAGTTGTATAGTGTTAGTGTTACAGTGTATGTTAAATACGTACATAATATATGGCCAGGAATGATTTATTTGTACTGTGTTTGGCACATAACTAGCTGTGATATTTAATGTAGGAGGACATGGCTAAAGGCCTTGGCATTTTTGATAAGGAAATGTCCATGATACCTTATTCGATAGAGTAACCTTTCTTGGCCCAAAACTGTTCATATAGCCTTAAATAAAGTAAAATGCAACCTTATTCGATAGAGTAAGAATCCTAGACCTATCTTGGCCCAAAACTGTTCATATGGGCTTAAATAAAGTAAAATTCAACCGTTTTGTACATTTGTCATAGTTTGTAAATGGGCAGAGCGGGGGCCAAGACGATGAAGACACAACTGAGCCACACCCACTGTTTTTCTTGATTTAACTGGACTGGATTACTCCATTTGGCCCAAACACTGATGAGTGATTTAGCAGATTATTGATACTGTATAAAAACAAAACATAACAAATGGAGTTCAGCTGGATAAAACATTCAGGTGGATGACATATTTATAAAATACAGTCTAAACTACTATGCAAACATTAGGGCAGTATGATAGATCCTATATTTATCTTGTTTTGGAGGAATTGAATATGCTGTGAGGGCAAAGTTCCAAAAATGGATGACCGACTGCATCACTTTTGAGCTTTGCCCCAGAATCGTGCTTTATAATATGCCAGTCGAGGTTGACAATATTTATATATATATATTTGGTTACTTCATCTATGAAATGTAAAGCAAATGCAAGATATACATATTTAAATTACAAATTGCTATGATACCAGTTTATTGTATGCAGGTGTTACCATGTCTGGCAAATCACACACTTGGATAGCAAACTAGCCATTGCCTCCATGTGACATCACCTAGCGAATAAATTCTTAGTAAAACACCAGCTTCATGGAAAACTTAAATGTGGATGATTTCATTTCACAATAAAAGATGATACGAAACACCTAAAAATAAAACATCAAAAAGTAATTGGTTCAGATAACAACTGCGTGACCTTCAAACTATTCATTTAAAAGTAACCCGACTAAAAGAAGAAGAAGAGAAAAAAAGCATAAACTGCATCTCACATAGAAGTGTTATACTTTCTGGGGTAGAACTGACGTTTCCCTAACTTTAAATCTGCCTTTAGGCAATTTTAAAGTAATCCAGATATATGTTGTTAGGGAATGAATGATTGCCATAATCAGCACTGCAACTACATGAGAACATGAAGTAGTACATGATATATGAACACACTCCCAAAGCAAAACCAGGGGGTTCATATGACAAACGAGCAATATCTGCATTGTACAGACGCTTATTTTAGTAATTTATATGCGTTTCCCTAAAATGGTGCCTACCCATTTTCACAATAGCTATGTAATAATTCCATCTGGTTCCATTAATGCCTTAACAAGTTCTAGGCCAATAATGCCAAACATTTTTTAACTGTTTTTTTGCAGCAAGCCAAGATGAAGCTCTCAAATATCAATATCAGCCACCCAGCTCATTCTTGCTCTCCTTTTCTTCCTTTTCTTGCTATAATTTCCCTTGCAGCAATTTTAGTACAATAAAGTGTCTAATAGCCTCAAATGTCAGTCTTAGATCATAACATTTACTGGGTCTTCCATAATTGATGGTGATATGGTAGACACATGCTCAGTGCCAGCAATCTCAGGATGATACCACGTGTGGCAGCTGTGCCATAGGTTTGCCATCACTGCTCTAGATTATAAGGGCTATTTTTTTTATTAAATTATAATAATTTAATTATATATATTAATTATTAATATAATAATAATTTATTATTAATTTACTTTTTTTTACACACTAAAATTGGGTATGTATAATTAGAATTTATATAATTTTCACAAAAACCTAACTAGTATTCAGACTATTTTAACTCTGACGAGTGCGATGTGTGTGTTTGATATGAGTAGTACATGTGTCTTACATGGGTTGTGTGACAGGTGCTGTATGTGTTGTGATGGTACAAACTTCTACATAGCGATCTGGCTCCAAACTTTTTGCACTGGCTCCTAGATGTGAATTCAGTTTGTCAAGCCCTGCAATAAGGGCATTCCAGGAATAGTTTACCTGATTACATATAATGTAGGCATTTCAAATAAATATGTTTTAATGAAAAATACAACTAAATCATATACTTGTCTTGAGCCCTCTCTGCTTATAGCACTATCAAGGGTTAGACACCAGGAGCCAGGTGGGTGAGATCTTTTTTCATCTGAACCAAGATTCCAAACAACATGTCTGCCCCCAGAGCAGTTATAGAGCTATAACAGAGCAAAGAGGGCTCAGTAAGGTACTTTATTTGTATACTTTCATAAAAGCATGCCTATTTAAAATGTCTATGCTTGCTGCAACCTTTCAATTAAAATAAAAACTTTTTTTTGTGGTGAGAGTTGTGGATTAAGTATACTAACGAGCACACTGCTTTAACTTCCCTGTAGGCATGTTTTGCTGGCTTTTCAGTGGATTGGAAACCTATCATTAGCCTTAATTTTTTTGGAGCTCGCTAATGCTCAGAAAGCAGTTGTGTTCCATTAGCGCATTCTAGTGATGCAACCATTAATTACTGGCTTCACTATAAGTAACATATCTAATGATTTATATTTTTGAACAGCGACTTGACAATTATGGCCGGCTCTAGACCAGGTGGTATCTTGCGCAAAAAAGTAGTATTCTCTTCCCAAGCACAGAGCAGAGCTTGACAAATATCTGTGGCAGTTAGGAGCCAGACAGGCCAATTCAGAAGCCAGGCTGGTTATTGTTTTTTTCCAGTGATATGAAACTACCAGAGTTCTATGTAAAAAATAGCACACATTTTAGAGACCAGCTGCAGAGATTTTAGGAGCCATGACTGCCTGGCTGCTGGGATTGGTTAAGTGATGAGGGGTTAGGGTGTTCCATTTGACTAATCTTGGTCAGGGAATAGACATTTGTTTGATATTGTGGGACACTAGATATGTCTCTTTTTCCACCACTTTCACAATAGCAAATGAAGTTGAGAGTGTCAGCAGGGTGATGACTGGCATCTGACAATAGAATACACACGTCTGAATGCAAGTCAAAGGGCATCAGATTCCTGTTTTGAAACGCATAAAAGGTGTAGAATAACAGATCGTGCAGGTGTTTTATGACATTTTGATAAACTCCAGCTAAATGCAAAGTCAGAGATGCTTAGGAAGTCAGTAAAGAACTACTTTAACACCTTCCCCACCAGAGGCTTAACATACATTGTGACAAAACCAAAAACACAACAAGAACAACCCTTGATGGGTGATGGAAACTGCAGTACAACAGCAAACTGCACAGAGAGAGAAAAAAACAAACTATGCACTATTGTGCTACTACAAACAATGTATTAAACAAAGCCCCGCCTACTTTGGAATGTTGCAGATTTCTCTGGGATTTCATTGCTCAAGAGAGGTGTCAATGAAGGGCAAAAGAATATAATGTTTTAGCTACAATTATGAAGAAAAGGAAAGTGTGTTTTAGCTTCCAGTCGTGGCTCACAGGAACAGAAAATAAAGGAACACTCTATAACCTTGATGTAATTCACGGCCCCTTGCTGTGTTAGTTGTAGTGCTCGACAACATCTGTTTTCCATTGAAAATCATTAGAGATTTGACTGATAGAGCCCCCTGTCAGGACATGAATGGGTAACTGTATCGTCTTGTTTTTAAACCCCAAGGGGACCCGTGTTGTGCTAAAGGTTTTGGATGGTTGAGTGGACCACTTGACCCTTATTTTTATTACAAAATGAAAGGTAATTGGATAAAGTATATAGAAACTGTACCCTTGGATAGAATAGTTTTATGGCTTATAGTTTTAATATAAACATGGGAGGTCGAGGTTTATGGAGCACAGATGTACAACTGGAAAACACACAATGCCGGTCATATTCACAGGCAACCGGTAATGATCCCTGCTGATGAATGCAAATTGTATCCTATCCCATGACATCCATCTGACAAACACAATGTTGTGATTTGTGGGCTCATGCTAAGAGGAGCACTTCAGCATTCATTTCAGTGATGCTTAAAAAAATGCATATTCCAAGGCTGTAATATCATGTAGATCAATCTGCAGCCTTCACTTGACTTACGCAGCCCTGAACTGTGCATATTTCATATTTGCCCCTGATTTAAAACAAATGGCTTGACAATCTGCCATGATGGCAACCAGGAAATGTGACCTGGTGCCCTGTTACTACCCCCCTGCAGTTCTTGTTGGTGGCATGTGTAAGGGAGCAAAGATCTGAGCTTACAGTGTTAGTTGTAGCTGATGGGTGCTGCGTGTGTTTGATGTGTGTTAGATGTGCCTGGTGAGTAGTACATGTGTCTTACATGGGTTGTGTGACAGGTGCTGTATGTATTGTGATGGTACTAACTTCTACATAGCGATCTGGCTCTAAACTCTTGGCACTGGCTCCTAGATGTGAATTCAGTTTGTCAATCCCTGCAATAAGGGCATTCCAGCAACAGTTTAAATGATTACATATAATGTAGGCATTTTAAATAGAAATACTTTAATGAAAGAATACAAATAAAGACCTTCTTGAGCCCTCTCTGATTATAGCACTATCAAAGGTTGGACATCTTGAGCCAGGTGAGTGAGATCTTCCTTCATCTGACCCAAGATTCCAAATAACATGTCTGCTCCCAGATAGGGATATAACAGAGCAAAGAGGGCTCAATTAGGTACTTTATTTGTTTTCTTTCATTAAAGCATTTCAAATTAAAATGTATACACTTGATGCAATCTTTCATTTTTTTGTGACAGTTGTGCTTTACATGTGCCAATGAAAACACTGCTTTAACTTCTCTGTAGGCATATTTTGCTGGATTTTCAGTGAATTAGAAACCTATCATTAACATTACGTTTGTTTGGAACTTGTTAATGCTCAGAAAGCAGTTGTGTTGCATTAGTGCATTCTAGTGATACAACCATCAATTACTGGCTTCCCTATAAGTAACATATCTGGTGATTTGATTTGATTTTTGATCAGTGGACTGGTTAGTATGGCCAGCTCTAGACCAGGTGGTACCTTGGACAAAAAGTAGTATTCCCTTCCCAAGAACAGAGCAGGGCTTGACAAATATCTGTAGCATTTAGGAGCCAGACAAGCTAATTCTGAAGCCAGCCTGGTATAAGAAAAAATAGCCAAGGAAATGGAAATACCATAGAGTTCTATGTAAAACTAGCAAACAATTTGGAAGCCAGCAGTACAGATTTCAGGAGCCTTGACTGCCTGGATTGGTTAGGTGATGAGGAGTTAGGGTGTCCCATGAGACTAAACTTCTGGAAAATATTCTTATTTGAGCAACATTTACCAACTTATTATAATAACTATTTGATATTCTGGGACACTAGATAATTGTCTTTTTCCACCACTTTCACAATTGGAAATTATGTTGAGAATTATGCCAACTGGGCAATGACTGGTCTCTGACAACATAATACACTGGTACCAAGTATAAATGCAGGTCAAGAATCCATGTCTTTTCTGGTTCGAAACTCAGAAAAAGTGTAGAATAACAGATCATGCAGGTGTTTTATGACATTTTGAAAAACTCCAGCTAATTGCAAAGTCAGAGATACTTAGGAAGTCAGTAACAAAATACTTTAACGCCTTGCCCACCAGAGGCCTAACTAACATACATTGTGACAAAACAAAAAACACAACAAGAACAAGCCAATTTGTAATTTATCAATATATAGTCAATTTCTATCAATGGAATCAAGGCAACCTCTAATTCTCAAACCACACAATATCATTCATATTTGTAAACTGGCCTATTTTAAGAATGGCATATCCTAAACATAGGTTAGTGAGTTAATTAAACTGACTGTGCCAGCAGTTAGTCTATGCCTGACTGTGCATGATGATAGTGGGAGTACTCTGATATCACAATGCCAGTTTTTGATCAACTTTATCAACAAAAGGTTAACTCAGCAAAGACAAATGGATATTAATTATAAACCACAAATGACACAGTGTAAATGCATTCAGCAAAAGGACTTATACTGCAGATAAAGCCTTTCATTCTAAGAGTTAAAAGTTTCACCTCCCCTTGTGGAGTTTTCTTTAAAAAAAAAAGATGAAAAAAAACCCAGCTAAATATCACAGACTGAGCATGTGAGAGAAAAATTTAATATTTTTTTCCTTTAGAACAATTGGTACACTATGAGGATGGATCACTGAATCCACCTTTCAGTGCCAGCTGCTCTGGCAACAAAGTGGGTTATGTGTAAAGATCAATTCTGGAGGAAGTTTCAAAAGTTCAGTACACTTTTTACACTTTCCATGGTGCTTGGTCCACTTTAGAACATATTAATGCCATTTATTTACACTACACATTGCCTGGATAGCATATATCACGCTCTATATACAGACATCACTAAATTGCTAAAGAGATATGCCAAAATCACATAAATGAAAGCATGTACTCTCCTGAAGGATATCCGTTATGTTCAAAGACAGCTAGCTAGTGTAGAAAACAAAATCTTAAACGCACACAAGTAACAATAAAAGGTATACCTCAAATCAATCCTTTATTTTCTAACAGTGTATGGTAAAACAATTAGCTCTAACAGACAATTTAAAGTTAGTAAAGTCCAATTTTACAACCATTAACATCCTTTTAAAAAAACGAGGTAACATTACCTGAGACAAGGGAGACTTCCTCTTACAAGTATTGATGTAACGAAACGTTTAAATGCCAGCCCTGGGAGTAATTCATTAGCAATACATACCCAATGACAGTGATGGCTAACCTTTGACACTTGCGATGAGGACTACATGTTCCATGATTCTCAGTTGGTATGCCAAATTAATACATACGGTAGTTTTGTTTTGCAATTTATTTTAATCTGGCATTGGTTCAGCACTAAACATGTTGCTTGAATGTGTTATTGTTACATTAAAAAAATGGATACATTTTTCATGGAAATCAATTACCAGGTAAAAAAAAAAAAAAAAAGCAAGATAAATTTAGAAGGAAATAAACACATTCCTTTCTTAAAAGCACTCAGTGAAAGGAATCTGAACTAACATGCTTTTATGGGATCAAACCAGCCCCCAAGAGGTCAGTGACTGTATAAACTGATAAGAACATTAGGCAAACTTTGTATGCATGTCAAAGTGTGGAAACAGAGAGATTTAGGATTTTATTGATTGTTTATATAAGGGAGTGGGATGCAGGATTTTTCCCATCCATACTCATTGGCTGCTGTGAGTTTTTTTGGCTTCTGCATAAACATAACATATAAGGCTGCAAAGTGATATAGTAGACTGCCCTTAATGTACTTGAACAACTGTGTAATGCAAGCATAGACTCACCAGCGCTGTTATTATGCATGCAGCTCCTATGGCTTGGAAACCATTGTAAAGAGATGTTGTTCTGAAATGCAGTTTCTTTGAATCATCACAAGATCCACTATGCAGCCGGATAGAATGAGTGTATCAGCCAGAAGAACAGAGAGAGAGAGAGAGAAGGAAAGGGGAGGGTGGTTGGGGAGGGACCATTACAGGAGGGATCTTTGGCTGTGTTGAATTGACAATAGAAGGAAATGCTTTACTTGACCTTAACCCTTTTGCTGCTAGAGGGGTCTAAAAAGATGTTCACATGAAATGCAAGATGAGGTGATCCATCATGTGTCAAAATGGTGTGCAATTTTACAAAGTTACTAATGTTACAGTACAAACAGGGAAGCATTCACCTGAACAATCATATATCATATAAGGGGTGCTGTATTGTAAAATACAATACACAAAGGGATCGGCATGCACTTATTAAAGTGTTACAAACTCACTTAAAGCTGAAGTCTTCTTTAACGATACATAGGAACATCTATCTCTGGTGAACATTTTGAGGTTCAATCACACAATATTATCATAGTTGCCAACAGTCCGAGATTTGCCAGGACATTCACGTACGTTGTACTAGGTACAGCCAGCATTGGGTTAAAATTATGTATGTCTATTAGACAAACACAATCTGCTTTAAACAATAAATAACTGACCTCCACAGAGAGAGGGGAGACTGACGCTCATTCTTGGTCATGCTATGTTGTGTGATGTCACGCAGCGTTATGTATCCCCTTTTGCACCCAACACCTTGCAACTAGGGACCGGGCCCCCATCAGAAATGTTGGGGTCCTTACAGAACAAATGGTCTCTCCCACCCTATTTCTCATGTACTTTAATTATTGCCCCTACTTCCATTGCCATTGCACCCTTGCAGTACCCATGGCACTTGAAACAGCACACAGATTGCACCCACAGGATTTGCGAGAGCACTTAGATTGCACACACAAGTCTTTCCAGAGCACCTCTATTGCACACCCAGGACATGCCTCAGCACCAACATTACACACCCAGGATTTATCACAGCCAGCACCCACATTACAGCCACAGGACATGCCCTAGCACCCACATTGCATAACCAGGTCTTACACAAGCCAGCACTAAGATTACATCAACAGGACATGATCCAGCATCCACATTGCACAGCCAGGACTTGCCCCAGCACACATGATGCACACCCAGAACATTACCCAGCTAGCATCCACACTGCGCACTCAGGACTTACCCCAGCCAACAACCAGATTGCATCCACAGGATATGCCCCAGTATCCATATTACATGCCCAGGACATGCCACATTGCACAAAAACTGCAAAAATGCTTAATCTGTGAAGGGAAACAGTCTCAAGAACCATGAGAGCATATGCCAAACATGGATAAATTTCAGCAGCAAAGAGTAAAAAGTGATCAAAGCTCACTATATCTGTCAATAGACAGATAATTAACAGGATAGTTGCTAAATACTTCAATTTTGTATGTTTACAAAATCAATACAGAATTAAATCAGTACAAGACTTATCAGACTTCTCTAATATGTAGGGCTAACACACCAAAATTAGTAAACCGGTTTAAGAAGCACAAAACCTGGACCCATAAGCAATGGAAAATGTAACATGGTCTGATTAGTCATCTGTCACTCTATCCTACATCTGGAAGGGTTTACATACGGTGAAAGCCAATATATGCCTTTGCCCTACCTTTGCCAACTGTTAAATGGGCAGCTATCTTGGGGGATTTATAAGGCACAATGATTAGTCATTGTCATATAACAAGGAATATGAGACAATTATATATGACCAGGTGTACCAGTGGTGTATCTTGGTTTTGTGCGGCCTTAGGCAGACAAAATTCGGGCACCCCCCTACCCACTCATGGCATGCCCAATAACCCACATCACCCCATTACATGACCCCATCAGATACCCCCATCACCCCCATTACATGCCCCATCACCCCATTACATGCCCCATCACCTCTATTACATGCCCCATCACCCCTATTACATGCCTCCCTTAACCCCAATACCCCCATTACATGCCTCCACCACCCCCATTACATGCCCCATTACCCCCATTACATGCCTCCATTAACCCCATCACCCCCATCATATGCCTCCATTAACCCCATCATTCCCATTACATGCCTTCATCACCCCCATTACATGCCTCTATTAACCCCATCACCCCCATTACATGCCTTTATTAACCCCATCACCCCCATTATATGCCTCCATTAACCCCATCACCCCCATTACATGCCTGAATCACCCCCATCACATACCCAGGACTTACCCTGATCCTCATGTTCTGCTGCCCGTGCATTTTTTTCTTAGTTTTTTTTTCAGTGTTTGGGGGCGCTGCTGCCCCCCCAAATCTTCCGCCCTAGGCATCCGCCCTGAGGTGTACTGTATAGAGCAAGCACTGTTCACAATGTTTTCATATTCCAGGATAATAATGCTGACATATCCACTGCTGTACAAATTCAAAACGTTTTCCACAGCATCTCCAATAACATCTAACCATCATCCAACTTTTGAGTGTAGGTCAAACTGGAGGCTTTTTTTCTTGCATAATGTAAGCAAGCTTACAATCTGGATGAAAAAATACCTAATTCTTGTTCAAAATTGCTGAAAATGTTCAGATAAAGCCCCACCCTTAGCCACACCTACAGCACTTCCACAAAGATAAAAGGGCACCTCATTGGACAATTGCAATGTTTGTAGGTATGTGGGTGTCTGTGGCTACTGTGTAAATTCTCTGAACACTGACCATAATTAGAATTTCAGCTGTATTCTGATTGGCTCAGGAAGATTTCACCTTTAATTTCCAATGTGCCATTTCTTTCTTTTTTTGTTTGCTTTCGTTGACTATAAGCACCTCTTATTTCCGTAAAAAGCAGAACAGGGAAGTTCTTAATCTTTTCAAATATACTAAAGCCTCTCAACAGGGAGTACTAACTAAAAGTGAAATGCAAATATTTTAGCTATTCGCTTGTCAGTTTAGTTTTAGTGATAAATTTGTGTGTGCTCATTTATATACACTGCCTGGCCACACAAAAAAAGTTGCCACCTGCATTTAAGGAATCAAAATAGGTCTGGGGTTGCCACAGTTGGTCAGGTCTAGGTTCAGCAACATTATATGCCCAAAGAATGAGGTCAGCTGACTACCTGAATATACTGAATGACCTGGTTATTCCATCAATGGATTTTTTCTTCCCGGATGGCACGGGCATATTCCAAGAGGGCAATGCCAGGATTCTGTGGGCTCAGATTGTGATTGAGTGGTTCAGGGAGCATGAGACATCATTTTCACACATGGATTGGCCACCACAGAGTCCAGGTCTTTACCCCCATTGAGAATCATTGGGATGTGCTGGAGAAGACTTTGCTCTACAAGATCTTGTTGAAAAATGAATGCAACACTGGACGGAAATAAATCTTGTGACATTGCAGAAGCTTATCGAAACAATGCCACGAATGTGTGCCGTAATTTTTGGGGGGCCAGGCAGTGTATAAGCCACTTTTAGCTTCTAGGACGTGCTCATTTACATGTAATCTATTTTTAGTATTATAAAAAGGTACTATTATATAACAAAAATGATTTTGGAAATATAATTATTGATATTATATCTGGTATTTTCTACATTAATATGTATAGGAGAGGGACTTCTAATTTGTGTATAACTGATGTACCTCCACTTGTACAGTTTTTTTTACCTTCTGAACTATACTTCCTATACTCTGCAGTTATTATATTTTACTTACTAAATACTGAAACAATATTTTACTATGAAGCAGAAATACATATTCTTATTTAATTTAAAAAACAAATGTATGTATGCAAGAAACTGACTGATACTCCCGGACATTTAGCTTCCCAGGTATAGGGCACTAGAAAAAGAAAGTACACCCTCTGAATGGTTAAACAGTGTCATGATTTATTTAACAAAAATAAAACAAAAATGGAGAAGCCTTGTGTGAAAGACTAAGTACACCCTTACTGCTTCCATAGGCATTAAGAGACTAAGTAGCAGACAAGTGATGCTAATCAAATTCCCTCGATTCATTGATTTTCAGCAAGTATGACTGCCTTTATAAAAGCTGAAGGTTTAGCAGTTTGTTGGTCTGAAACATTCAGGTGCCTGCTAACACAATGCAAAGGAGGAAAGACATCAGCAATGATCTTAGAGAAGCAATTGTTGCTGAGCATCAAACTGGGAAGGGTTGTAAGGCAAAAACATTTCCAAACAATTTAAAGTTCATTATTCTACAGTGAGAAAGATTATCCAAAAGTGGAAACATTCAAAACATCCTTGGTGGCGTTTTTTTCCTTAGCTGGCAATATCAATTGCATTGCAAGTGGTTTGTTTTTATATATATATTGGTTCTCTTGTATCTTTTTTTATGTCTATATTAAATAATATATATATTTAAACTGACTGTGTTGAGTTCTTTATTATTAAGGTTTTATTTATAGCGCTGTCTTTTTGTATATATTAAACATATATTGGTTGTCGTTAGAAAACTTTGAACTAAAACTAAAATACTTACAAAAAATATTTACCAATTAGGTGATAGATTCATGCCTATTATTTAGATGCCATCCTTCTAATATGCATAAATCAATGTATTTGTTGTTTTTTTTTTTACCTGGAAGGTCACTTTATATTCCCATCTTTACATTTACTACGCATTTGAGCAGCACGATGCATAAACAGGGGAATTTTGTATCTGATCAAATCCTTCTAATTGTGGCTAGAAGATCCTAGGAAGCTCTTTGATTGATGGATTGATTTGTTTAAACAGTGCAAGATTCAAGAATACCACAATGCAGAATTAAGGGTTGAGATAGCAACCGTAGTTATTTAACATCACTAAAGACTCCTGCTAACTGTTCGGGGCTGTTTAGACTTTGCCCTGTGCTTTTCCAGGCTGTGCCTCTAGGATATTGTTTGGATAAAGATGTACTCCCTCCCTGACATAACACGCACACGTAACTGCAGCATCTGTTTGTTATCAAATAATTTAACAAAACGTCTACTAACAAACAAGCTGCTTTATGGATGTTTAATGTAGAACTTATAGTTGTTTAATGAAGAATTGATTGCATCATTTATTAATGTGTCTATCGTTTATTGATGTAAACTTTATTGATGTCTTGTTGTTGCAGGTCAGTGCAGGGGGGTCTATCCTTTCTTAAATGGGGGCTGAACATTCACCTATCTGCGACAAATGGAGAGAGAAAAAAAAAAACTCTTTTAATTTATATATATTTGCTTGCATGTTTAAGTAATTGAGTTATTTTAATAATAAAAAAGTGAGATCAGTAACAACTGAGTGGTAGTAGATCTTTATTCAACCTATTATTCAGCAGTATTCTCTAAAAGGGTCTAGGACACTTCTTCGCCGCATCTTCATCGCTGACAGTACAGCGCGGCAGTTAGAACGCTGAACTGTCAGCAATGAAGAATAACGGCCGCGGCTATGTAAGAGCTGACAGTTCAGCGCTGAACTGTCAGCTCTTACAATGTAAAAGTAAAAAGAAAATAACCTGCCCTAATAAATGATTCCCAAACCCCAATACTAAAAATAACCCCAATACTAAAATGAACCCCCTAAACCCTAATAGTAACGCCCAAACCCTAATACTAACCCCCTAAACCCTAATACTAACCCCCTAAACCCTAATATTAACCCCCGAACCCTAATACTAACCCCCTAAACCCTAATACTTACCCCCGAACCCTAATACTAACCCCCTAATCCCTAATACTAACCCCCGAACCCTAATACTAAAATTAACCCCCTAAACCCTAATATTAAAATTAACCCCGAACCCTAATACTAAAATTAACCCCCTAAACCCTAATTCTAACCCCCTAAACCCTAATTCTAACCACCCTTACTAAAATAAACTAAAATAGCTAATATACCTTTAGCGATGAAATGTCCCACGATGAAATCTCCAGCGACAAGCTGTCTTGTGGTGCAGAGTCGGCGGTGAAGCGGCTGCGTGGAAGCAGCCGCGATGAAGTGTCCCTTCCCCCTCTAGTGGTTCTCAAACTTTTTTAGGTCACACACCTTGTTTTGCTGCATATGACGGAACATTAGGTACCAAAAAACTCATTAATATCAAAGCTGAATATTTTTGGAGTTACTCTGGTCGCATTTTTGTTTTGAACAAACTTTATTGAAGCCACGCGGCTGGAGGGGAGCGCAGAATGCTTCCCTCACAGCCGCGGACCTGCAGTGCACCGGGAGATGGCAGCAAGGAGGTAAGTACAGGGGAAAAGGGGAAGGAGGGTGGCACATAACGAGCATACTGAGGGGCAAAATCCTGGTATATTGAGTGGCTAAATCCTGGCATATTGAGGGGCAAAATCCTGGCATATAAATTGGCAAAATCCTGGCATATTAATTGGCAAACAAATGGCATATTGAGGGTAAAAATCCTGGCATATTAATTGGCAAACGAATGGCATATTGAGGGGCTAAATCCTGGCATATTGAGGGGCAAAATCCTGGCATATTAATTGGCAAATTCTTGGCATACTGAGGGGTAAAATCCTGGCATATTGAGGGGCAAAATCCTGGCATATTAATTGGCAAATTAATGGCATATTAAGGGACAAAATCCTGGCATATTGAGCGGCAAAAGAATGGCATACTGAGGGGCAAAATACTGGCATATTAAATGGCATATTGAGGTGCAAAATACTGGCATATTAAATGGGAAAAGAATGGCACATTGAGGGGCAAAATACTGGCATATTAATTGGCAAAAGAATGGCATATTGAGGGGCAAAATCCTGGCATATTAAATGGCAAAAGAATGGCATATTGAGGGCAAAATACTGACTTATTGAGTGGCAAAATATTACTGGCATATTGAGTGGCAAAATATTACTGGCATATTGACCAACTGCTCCCAACCACCCTCCATATTACACCAGACTGGGATAACATGCTTGTGAGGGTAGGTGGGGCGAGTGGGAGATATTGTCGGGGGGTTGGGGCAGAACATTTGTTCAGTAAAGTGCCCTGAAATTCCTGGTGACGGCCCTGGTTCCACATGTGAGAATTAAATGTTTCTTCTTCATGGGCAGCTTGCTTGATACAACCATATATAATGCCTGATTTCGGTTAAGTAGGATAGTCCACAAAATGATTAGGCCTGTTTTTATATCTTGAATTATTCCTGTTTTTCCTTTTGGAGACTGAAAAATATACCAATATTGTACTGATTTATCTCATATAGGAAATAGACATGGAGGTGCTTTTCTTTCAGTGATGAATTATCCTTCAAGAAAACTATTGTTTTGATATTTGAATTATCAGTATTATATTTTGGGTATACATAACCACTTTATGTTTTTTTTGTATCTTATAGTTTAGTTGATGTCAAACCAGTGTCCTTAAGTGCCCCAGGCACACACAATTGAGGGAGCACAGTAATAATAGCTACATACCAGCGCTGTATTTAGCGTGAGGCAAACAAGGCAAGTGCCTAGGGTGGAACTTGCCTTGTATGCCTTTCAGGGGTGGCACAAAACACACAATTGGCGCATGTAATGTGTATGTAATGGGGTGATGGGGGTATGTAATGGAGGTGATGGGGCATTAAATGTGCATGCATATGGGTGATGGGGCATGTAATGGGGTGATGGGGGCATGTAATGGAGGTGATGGGGCATTTAATGTGCATGAATGTAGGTGATGGGGCATGTAATGGGGTGATGGAACATGTCCTGGGTTTGCAACGTGGGTTATGGGTCATGTTGTGGGTGTGCAATTTGGGGGGGGGGGGGGGGAGGGTGTTAGCAGCACACATTTTGGCTGGCTAGGGCAGCACAAAACCAAGATACACCACTGCTCATAACCAGGCCTTATCTTCTGGCCTGCTCTTGGTTGTCAATCAGGTCATGCACAGGACTAATCAGACCAGACAATGGGAAAGGAAGTCATATCACTAAACCCAAAACCAGCATAAGGTTGCTTGGATTCATGATCATGATGAAGCAGCAAAATCTCCTTCAGTCCAAATGATCATCGATATAGTTTCACTATGAAGCTATCAGAGGGGGCGTAATTTTGTGTTCTTGCCTTGGGTACAGAAATGTATAGCCCATACCCTGTTCTACTGTATTACCTCATGAAAATGGTAATGTCTGCCCCTGCCCAATGTCATTTTCTGCATGGTATGTGACTTTCTACATAAACAATTGTTACAGCAATGATTCAATGTATTTTGTAAAGCAATACACTGGTGTGGAAATAGTTAATGTTTTTGCATTAGACTGCTAATTAATCTACATTCCAGTGAGAACAGACATTAATGCAGGGTTTATTAACTCCCCATCAATATTCATTTCACTGAAGTTAATCAATTCTGTGAAGCTAAGATGAAAGGATTAAGAAGTAGGGAGACATGTCCAGGACAAGGAGCCATCAGTGATACCAGCTTTACCTCATGTGTCACTGTGATGGTCTGCTGACATAATATGATACCTAATGATTAAACCATTACACTGATCACAAATCACAAGTGGTAGATAATATTACAGCAGCACCATCACACTTGTGTTAATTATTTTTATACAATACTGAGCAATAGTTTTAGGCAGGTGTTAATGTATACTGTGAAGTAAGAATGCTTTAAAACATAGTTTATTTTTTATCAATTAACAAATTGCAAAGGGAATGAAATTAATAATAATATAAATAAATCATTATTTGGTGTGACCACCTTTTGCCTTCAAAACAGCATACATTTTTCCATGTACACAAAACCAGGATATATGCAGGAATGGAGACAGGTGTATGATTAAACCCTTAACCCATCTGGATGTATTTAAACGCCCTGCAAAGCATGGTCCTGAGTTTTAATGTAGCATTGCACTCTTTAGCGCAACACTACATGCTGGCAGTCAATCTCAGAGGCTGTTTCGGAACTGAAGCGGCATCTGAGTGTGCCTTCGCCCCCATCTACCCTGTGCAAACAATCTCCACACGAAATTGATCATATCTGTTAAAACGCGAATAGGCAGTGATCAGCTTTCACTGCCAATGTTTTAAAGGCGTTGCATTCATGCCTCGAAACAAGGCATCATGCAACACCCATTTTCTCCCGTCCAGGGTGCCATATTGAAGAGGAGCATGCTGCTCCAAGATGCAGTGCACTGTGTCCAGCAAAGAGCTGGAAGCGAGAAACAAACTCTTCTATTGCTCTGAAACTGTTGCTTGACTGCCGCTAGAGGCAGTCATCAACATCACAGTGAAAAAAAAAGGAAAAAACTAACCCTAGATTTAGGGTTAGGGTTACAATAGTGTTAGGGTTACAGGTGGGTGAGGGTTAGAATTAGGATTAGTCAAGCGTTATATTAAGAGGTGGGGGTAGGTTTAGGGTTAGGGTTGGGGTCAAAAGGTCACTAGGAGAAAATGGTTAGGAAACTCTACTATTGGTTAATGCCCTATAACTTGAAAAAACACAGAGAAACACAGAGAAACATGGAAACATTGGTATTTCTAAACTCAGAACAAATATTCGAAACAATATAGACAGGGTCATTTTTACCATTTGTAACTGTATAAAAAAAACAGGTCAAATTTAGAAAAGTGGGGGTTTGTTTGCATATTTTCATCAGATTTTATATTTTTTTAAATAGTAAATTATATCATATGATGAACAAAATACTATAAAATGAAAGCCCGATCTGTACTTTCAAAAATGATGTATAATTTGTGTGGGTGTACTGAACATGAAGAAAGAAATCACAGTTAATCAAATGGATGACAAAAATAATGGAATTCTGGTCTTCAAGGCATATCAAATGCAGCATAGAACTCTGTCACTAATGGGTTAAACAGTTATACCAAACAGATGCTAATAGCCATCAATTCAATAAGTAGATTAAAACACAATCATTAACTGAAGTAAAAACAGTTGTGTAGGAGGAAAAAAATGTAATAGCCAAACTCAACTAACAAGGTGATGTTGGTGAAGACAGTTAATGTCAAAAATCATATAGGATGGCAAGACTGAGCACAGCAAACAGACAAAAGGTAGTTATATTGAATTAACAAGGTTTCTTCCAGGCAGAAATGTCAATGAAGACAGGGGTTTCCAGATGTGCTGTCAAAGCTCTTTTGAAGAAGCACAAATAAATGGCCAACTTTGAGGACCGTAGATGAAATGGTCAGCCAAGAAAACATAGTGCAGCAGATGAAAGAAATATCATGATTACTTCCCTTTGCAAGAAAGAAGATGTCCAGCAGTGCCATCAGCTCAGAATTGGCAGAAACCAGTGGGACCCTGGTACACCCATATACTGCCAGAGAAGACTGGTCACAAGTGGTCTTCATGGAAGACTTGTGGCCAAAAAGCCATACCTCTGATGGGAAAAGAAGATAAAGCGCCTCAACTATGCACAAAAACATAGGAACTGGGGAGCAGAAAAATTTAGATATTTATCCATCACACAATGACATCAGAGAGGCATCTGCTTGGCCCAGAATGTTCAGCAGCATGACAATGATCCCAAACATGCAGCCAAAGTCATTAATAACTATCTTCAGCATAAAAGAAGAACAAGGAATCTTGGAAGTGATATGGCTGCCATCAATGCGTCTGTCGGGGATTACATGACGAGAAAGAAGTAGCAGAACCTGCCTCAATCCACAGAAGGACTGTGGTTAGTACTCAAAGATGTTTGGAACAACCTACCTTCTGTTTTTCTTAAAAACTGGTGGTTATGTATAAAAACTCCGGGACTGCAAAGTGTCGGGAGTTTTATTAAAAAAAAAGCACAATCGCCGTTTGTTATGCATGATGGCACTTGGGCTTTTTTTTATAACTCCTGACACTTTGCAGTGTGGGAGAGAAGGACCCCATCAAACTGTGTTTGGCAGAGGTTCTCCCGACACATTTTAGCGTCTGATTTTTTTATACATAAGCTGTGCCTGCACAACCAGCACCAACACAACCTAAATCTACACACATTCGGTGTAGATAACGCAGACTTGCCCCCCCCCCCCTACTGTGTGCAAGTGTACCTAGAAAAATTGATGCTGTTTAGAAAGAAAAGGGTGGTCATACCAAATATTGATTTGATTTCGATTTTTTTTCTGTTCACTCATTCTACAGTTTGAAATATGACAAAAATAAATGAACATGTCTATTTGTGAAAGCATTCTTACTTTACAGCATAGTTTTACATCTGCCCTAAACATTTCCACAGCACTGTTTATGGCTTAATTTTTATTAGATTTGATCTGCTTCAAATGCCATCACAAGGCGTGCGTGTTGAGACTGAATGTGAGTGTGCATGTTACTGTGTTTGTGTATGTTAGTGTGTGTGCTTGTGGGACTATATGTGTATGACAATGTGTGTGATTATGTATGTGTGTACGACAGTGTGTGTATGTGGGCGAGTCTGCATTTCAGTTTTGGACCCAGGCAGCACAATCTCTTGTGCCAGCCTGGAAATGAATGGTGTTTATGGACCTTCACAGATAGAGTTACCACCTGGCCGGTGTTTTACTGGTAGGCCGGTAAAAAATTGACTAGACCCCAACGTTAAGTCTAGGAAGGAAGTAGCATGGCCGATATTTTTTTGAAGAAAATCTGGCAACCCTATTCACAGCTTATGACTAAGCGCAAGAAGCGCGAAACGCGTCAAGCTTTAACTTACCCCTTTTTTTGCATCCCCATGATCTGCTTTGCGTGATTTATTTATTATCTTGGATTTTTTACTGAATAAACCACGTCACTTTTGGCTTTACCCGTCATCTCGTGAGTGCCATTTTTTTGTTACTTCCTTCAAACTGTATTGCTACTGGTGTTGGTCTCACACCTACAAAAGGCACTGGAGACTGGCAATCGAGGATCAATCTTCACCACTATTCCACTCACCTGGGCAGCCTGGATTTCTTCCTTTCTTTCTTCAACCCTGTTCACAAACCTTGCCCTGGACACTAGAGTCCTCCTACAGACACTTTGCCTATCTGTGCATTGTGAGTCAGTGAGGTTTGATCTCAAGCAAGCTGCCCAACAATAAGTTCCAACTGAAGTCAGTAAAGCATGAATAGATCATTTTTCAAACATTCTGACATTTTTTTTTACAAATACCTTAATAACTTTTTTTGCTGACATTTGTCATATAAAAGAAAGTATTTCCAATGAGATAGCTGAGTGGGCTAATGCATTAACTGTGGAATACTGTCAGTCCACTGTGTCGCAGGTTTGAATCCTGGAAGGGTCGACTCAGCCCTTTATACTTTATGAGTAAGATACAATGAGTATCCCTGAATGTTGGGCATAGTAACAGCTTCAAGATGTTCTTGAAAATATGAGTATCTCAGTGTACTTTTCTTGTAAAATACTTTGTTATTAATATTATATTGGAATTCTTCTTCCTTTTTGTCATTATATTAGCAGTGGATAGCTATTCTGACTCTGATTTTAAGGAAACACACTAGAAGCATTATCAGAATCATGTAGTGGAGGAGACAGCAAACCATTTATTTATTCTAACACAAACCATTTGGTTTCATGCTTTAAACAGTTCAACCACAAGGAAGAAAAGCTATAATTGAGTTTACCATGACACCCCATAACACTGACAATCTCATAAGATGCGGTTATGTTATTGACTGTAATCACTGGAAAATCAGATTAATCACATAATAGCATACTTATAATGCCTTGAAGGCTCCACAGGACTACTAATGGTCTGTATGTTAAAATAAATATACTTTCCACAGTGTACAGAGAGATTACACATCAAATGATGATCAAACTCGTTACTAGTTCTAGACTTTAAATGCACAGGCAGGCATATCTTCACCATCCCTGAAACCTGAGATAAGAGAAGTGACTGTACAAGGCAACCAGTGTCTGTGGTAAGGTCTATGAAGGTCCATAAAGTATCATTATATTCTCCATCATAGAGTCCACTAAATGTCCACCATGGACAATGTTGGTACCTTTTTCTGACTGGAAGCCATACTAGGGACTTTCTTCACACTTAGTCTTTCGGAAAAGGAAAGGTGAGAAAAGACCATGGGGTTGAAAATAACATGGGGTTGCCATAGAGTTCAGCTCCATAGCAGCAAAGAGACCCGATGATGACACCTGTCCTCTCTGTGATTGGTGTATTGGCAAAGCGCACAAACAATAGCTGTGGAGGAGTTCAGTATCTCCAAACACAGCTAGCACTGTGTTGAGTACACAGAAATATCTACACTCATATCACATGCTTTATTTACACTTCTGCACAAAGAAACTATATCAAGAAGAGTACCATTCAATAGGCATTTAAATAAGTGTCTGATTAAAACTACATTTAGGGTACAAACCATTTTTTGGCAAAATGTAAGGGCAGTCCTGGAGTGAAGGGTGCAATATTGTGAACTTTGTGTGGTATCAGTATCTTGTTAAATACGGCTTGCAATCAGGCCTTCTTAACACAAGAAGTATCCAAAACTTAGTATCTTGACTATTGCTCTATATTAAATGGTCCCACACTTATACTAGAGTATAATGAATTATACTAGTCAAGCACTGAAAATGCAGTAGGGTCACACACAGACATGGTTAACACACACAAGTGCAGGAGAGTGTTTACTCATAGGGAAGTTGGTATTCCATTGTACTTCAGAGACCACACATGGAGTAACTTAATAATGTTAGTAAATATCAATCTCCACATCCAAGAGACAAAACAACCACCATCTAAATGGGCAGAACAAGAAACTCTTAGTGGTGACGTGCTCACAGAAGTCTGTGTGGGTTTTGTGGGTTATATCCTAAATTACTGCTGCTTCCAAGACTGTCAAGGCAATCTGTGATCTGGTGAGCTGCTTGTAGCTTCTATTCCTTACATGTTTTGTCTTGTAGGGACTTCATGAAAGCCCACATGTATTACTGACCTATAGGCTTATAGGTCTAGGCTGATAATATTGTTGCAAGGTATTTCTTAACGAAATTAGTTGTTTCCTAATAATGCATTGGACATATAATACAGTTAAATGACAACTGTCAGGAAAAAAATAAACATATGTTTATTTGAAAGTTTGCATCAAGTGTAGGTATTTTAAATAGAAATTCTTTAATGTAAGAGTGCTTTAATGAAAAGAGTAACCAGAAACTGCGCAATTCCAATCGTTTAATGCTTGATTACATAACATGATGCACAAGAAAATTAGATTTTAAAAAAAGTTACAAAATCCTCCCAGAGTTGGGGACAGTCTAGTCCAATCCCTCTTTGGTGCAAGTTGAAGACTACTGCTTGTTTAGTCCACAGGTTTTTTTTTCTAGTGTGATTTGATGCAGGCAATCTGCATAAATCACATTTTTTATATTTGACTCAAGCCCTCCCCCAGTGATTACGCTGCATGTTTACTGCAGGTGCAGCAGCACTGATTATATAGGCACTGAGGATATCAAGTTTTGTTTCTATTTAGTTACTTCATGTGCTGCTGCAAAATAATACAATGTATGGACTGTGATTAGTTTGCTCTTGGACACAGTAGGATCTCTTAACAGTACAACACATTGTCTGATGACATCACTAGAGAGACAGGAAATTCCATTTGTCTTCAGCAAAAAAAAAAAAAAAAGGAGATTTACTTTTACTCAGCTAGTGTGTGCAGTCCTGGTTGCCTGCAAACGGTTGTAATTTCAAAAATTTCATCTAGCTGTAAGTATTTATTTTTAAACAATGCAAAATGTAAAGCATGCATTTTAAAGTACTTTGAAAGGACATTAATATGTATTAACATTTGGAAGATGCATTTTTTTGCACCAGACAGTTCCTTTAAAGTCTTGGACATCCCTACATTTAACATCTCGGCCAGAGTAGCATTATTAAAAATGATTAGTTTCCCCAAATTGTTATATTATACCCAGTTCCTGCTCATTCTACCCAGTGGTGTATCTTGGTTTTGTGCTGCCCTAGGCAGACATATTTTGGGCACCCCCCTACCCACGATGCACACCCACGACATGACCCATAACCCAATTTACATGCCTCCATCACCCCATTACATACACATTGCCAATATTATTTGCCATTAATATTCCCCAGATAATTTACCCAATAAGATGCTAGTATCATTTTCCATTAATATGCCCCTGCCAATTTGCCCAATAATATGCCAGTATTATTTTCCATTAATAAGTCACAGCCTATTTCCCCAATAATATGCCAGTATTTGCCATTTAATCAGCCCCTGCAAATTTGCCCAATATTATGCCAGTATTTGCCACTGAATATGCCCCTGCCAATTTGCCCAATATTATGCCAGTATGATTTGCAATTAATATTCCCCAGCCAATTTGCCCAATAATATGCCAGTGTTATTCTGCCATTTAATATGCCCCAGCCAATTTGCCCAATATTAAGCCAGTATTATTTGCCATTTAATATGCCCCTGCCAATTTGTAGAATAATATGCCAGTGTTATTTGCCATTAATAAGCCCCAGCCAATGTGCTCAATAATATGCCAGTGTTATTTGCCATTTAATATGCCCCTGACGATTTGCCCAATAATATGCCAGTTTTATTTGCCATTTAAATTCCCACAGCCAATTTGCCCAATAATATGCCAGTGTTATTTGCCATTTAGTATGCCCCAGTAAATTTGCCCAATAATATTCCAGTGTTATTTGCCATTTAGTATGCCCCAGTAAATGTGCCCAATAATATGCCATTGTTAATTGCCATTTAGTATGCCCCAGTAAATTTCCAAATAATATGCCAGTGTTATTTACCATTTAATATCCCACAGCCAATTTGTCCAATAATATGCCAGTGTTATTTGCCATTTAGTATGCCCCAGTCAATTTGGCAATAATATGCCAGTGTTTATCACCATTTAATATCCCACAGCTAATTTTCCCAATAATATGCCAGTGTTAAGTCCCATTAATATGCCCCCGCTAATTTGCCCAATATTATGTCAGTGTTATTTGCCATTTATTATGCCCCTGCTAATTTGCCCAATAATATGCCAGTGTTATTTGCCATCTAATATGCCCAAGCCAATTTGCCTAATAATATGCCAGTGTAATTTGCCATTTAATATCCCACAGCCAATTTGTCCAATAATATGCCAGTGTTATTTGCCATTTAGTATGCCCCAGTAAATTTGCCAATAATATGCCAGTGTTAATCACCATTTAATATCCCACAGCTAATTTTCCCAATAATATGCCAGTGTTAAGTCCCATTAATATGCCCCCGCTAATTTGCCCAATATTATGTCAGTATTATTTGCCATTTATTATGCCCCTGCTAATTTGCCCAATAATATGCCAGTGTTATTTGCCATCTAATATGCCCAAGCCAATTTGCCTAATAATATGCCAGTGTAATTTGCCATTTAATATCCCACAGCCAATTTGCCGAATAATATGCCAGTGTTATTTGCCATTTAATATCCCACAGCCAAATTGCCCAATAATATGCCAGTGTTAATTACCATTTAATATCCCACATCCAAATTGCCCAATAATATGCCAGTGTTAATTGCCATTTAGTATGCCCCAGTAAATTTGCCAATAATATCCAAGTGTTATTTCCTATTAATATGCCTCAGTAATTTTGCACCCCCCCCATCCCATCCCATCCCATCCCATCCCATCATTTCCCCAGCTCTTACCTTTTTCCCTGGTGGCTAGTGGCAGGCAGCATGGTCTCCTCCATGCTGCCTGTTCGGCTCCCAGGCGGTTGTGCCGACAGATCACGTGACCCGGCACGCGTATGATGTCAGCGCGCCGGTCACGTGACTGTCGGCACTTCCGTGTCTCACTGCACGGGGAGCCGAACAGGCAGCACTGAGGTTTCTCTGTGCTGCCTGTTCGGCTCCCCGTGCAGCCTGCCGGCAGAGGGAAGGTGAGTGGGGATCTTCCGTTCCCTTCTCACCTCGATGTCTGCCAGGAAGCGCGTTTTTTTTTTTTAAGGGGATTTTTTTTTCTTAATTTTTTTTTTTCTTCAGTGCTGGGGGGCGCTGCCACCCTCCAAAATTTGCCGCCCTAGGCATCCGCCTACGATGCCTCGCGGTAAATACAGCACTGATTCTACCCACAAAACCAGACATAAAGCATGTTAAGGTGAAGTTCTCTAAAATCATATGTGTAGGGAAGCGACCTAGAAGAGGTCTAGCTAAACTGCAACAAATAAAATCACAACTAGGCCTAAATGTACCGAATATCCAAAACTACAATTTGGAGGCCTTGTACAAATATCCCAAAGATTAGGCATCTGAAACACCATTATGTACTGATAACACCATAGATCAAGCATTTATACCACAGACCTCTGTCTAACTTCCCTTCTACACACTCCATACCTTCAGATTCCCAAAGGCATGCATCCAGTAGTCTCTAATACAGTCAAGGCATGGAAACATTGAAATAAAAAATGGGGTTACCATGAAAATACAAATCTTGGTAAGGAATCCCCAGTTTGAGGAAGAAAGACCTGTTTTTTGAAGTTTGGACACAGTCAGGTATAGTTAGAATAAACCATTTGATATCATCACCAAAGCCAATCTGATCAATGGAGGACTGCATGCAAAAGTATCAGAATGCACCAGTCATAATATCTCATTATACACAGACTAAAAGCTATGCATTGTCCAAAATGAAACAGTTCAGGTACCTGGACTGCATCAACCCCTTAGACAACTTGATCCTCACATCAGGGGCACACATTCTACAAAATATATTAATGCGATAATCAAATCTGAAACAGGATCACAACTGCTAACAAAGCAGACACACACAAGTGTTAATTGAATGCCATTAATTGTCCAGATAAAATAGCCAAATCCCAGCCAGAAATAAACAATAAATTACCTGTAACCACACACAGGGATATGCTCCTAAAAATAGGACATTAGGTATATCAGTCACCCCTTACGTCAATGGAAATGTGGAATGAGGGACACAGCAGATTGCCCGAAATGTCTGGACTTATTTTATTGTTTTTAATATGCACATACATTGAGACTTTCTGGATGGAAATCAAACAGTTTGGCAGCACTTTGAAATGCCCAGTGAATAGATTCATGTGGAAATGGCAATATGGGCAGTGGAAGGAAATATTCCTTTACCCAAACGCAAACAACTAACCAACATAATTATGGAAGCAACACGTAAAACTATTCTACACCAATGGATACACCCAAAACTGCCTACTATAATTAACCCCTTGGCGACACAGGACGGACTAGGTCCGTCCTGTGTGCCGAGGCGTTAGTGACACAGGACGGACCTAGTCCGTCCTGTGTCAAAACGAGCACTGAAAGCGGAGTTTTTCCGCTTTCAGTGATCTGATGGTATTGTAACGATGCTTCCGTGTGGAAGCATCGTACAATACTAAAAAAAATGCCCGTCGGCATTTCGATCGCTCAGGAGAGCGATCGAAATGCCGGTTTTAAAGGCACAGAGCCTTTAAAACGCGGGCATTTCAAAAACGAGCATAGGAAGCGAATCTTTCTCTTCCTATGCTCAGAAAGTGTTTCTGATTGCCTTGCAAGTCGAGGCAATCAGAAACACACAAAAAAAATGCACGATCTTGGTCACTGGGTGACCAAGATGGCGCTGCCCTTCTAAGGGCAAGAGCACAGGAGGCAGGAAGTACCTGCTTCCTGTGCTCTCTGGCTGTCACACGATTGCCTCTTCACAGAGGCAATCAGTGACTGCCAGGCACACTGACAGGCAGTGGGGATGTTCTGCTGAACATCCCCACTGACTGGTCAGATCAATATTAACCCTATATTGATCTGACCAGTTATGATCTGTCTCCCTCTCCTCACATTTTTTTTAGTGAGGGAGAGAGACAGATCAAAGTTCTAAAAGTAAGTAAAAGTTAAAAAAAAACAATAAATACACAACACACAAATAATAAAACAATAAAAAAATTTTTATTAAAGCAATTCCCTGCGTTTAACCCCTTCCCTGCCACTGATCTTGCATAAGCAGTGATCGTGCACATCAGCGCATTTATTTTTGCTGTTTGTGCATTTTTTAGGGGTTAATTTTTTTTGTACTGTAATTTATTACAGTACTAAAAAGGCTCTTCTAAGAGTTATTAACCCCTTATTTGCCGTCGATCACTGCTTACGCAATGATATTGACGCCAAAGCAATTTTTATCTGTCTGCATATTTTTATTTTATTTATTTTTTTTACACATACCCGCTAGGGGATTACATGTAAAGTAAAAATATTTGAGATTTTTTTTTTTAAGCTGCCTGAGCGCATAGCGATCAGTAACAGCGAATTAGTGGCAAAGGCGGTTTGGTGATTTCTCAATTAAGCTCACCATTCGCCCTGGTCAGATCAAAATTAATCGGATCAATATTCACAAATATTGATCTGCCTCCCTCTCCTCACTTACATTTTTGTGACGGAAAGAGACAGATCAGTATTAGTGATATAAAATAACATTTTATAAAATTGGCAGGTTTTATGAAAGTCTTTCACTGTGTATTAACCCCTTCCCTGCCATTCATCACTGTGTAAGCAGTAATCTTGCACAGCAACAGTATGTTTTGCTGTCTGCACTGTTTTATGGATTAATTTATTTGTACTGTAATGTATTACAGTACTAGATAGGCTCTTCTAAGAGCTATTAACCCCTTCTTTGCTCGAGATCACTGCTTACGCACTGATTCTGAGGCCGCGGACTCAGGGTTCGATTTTGACCCTATTCAGCTTTCTGATACATCATCTAGCGATGTATCGGTGGCTGCTGAGCCCTTGCCACAAGTAGTGATGGGGGTCTACCGATAAAAAAATATATGGTTTGGTGGGGGTTAATTACATTGGCTGGCTTCAAAGATATATCCCATAAAGGACACGGACGCAGGTTGACTACATATCAAAATTCCAAGTTGGAATTTTGAGATGCGCATCTCAAATGTTGCATTCTAGCCAAAAACAAACCAACAAACCTATGCATAGGTGCTATCCCTGTACTCGGGAGATGTTGCTGAACACATATTGGGTTGTTGTTTGGCAGTGACATATACCAGAATCTGTGAATTCATGCCTGAAGTACAATGCATGTGGAAAAAAAACTCCCAAAAAAGTACTACCACAAACTTTTACAAAGGCTGGTGGTAGAATTAGTACCTATACAGTATTAAAATACCACCATTTGAAATACCTTAGGATGTCTATTTTCCAAAAATATATGGTTTGATGGGGTAAAATTCATTGGACGGCTTCAAAAATGTTCCAAATGGAACATGGGCGCAGGCTGACTACATGTCAAAATTCCAGGTTGGAATTGCGCACCCCCTAAATGTGGAATTTTAGACCCAATACAAACCAACAAACCTATGCATGGGGGGTATCCCTGTACTCAGGAGATGTTGCTGAACACATATTGAGGTGTTGGTTGGCAGTGGCAAATACCAGAATCTGAAAATTCCTGCTTGAACTACAATGTGTGTGGGGAAAAAATGACATCCCAACCCTTTGACATAGGTTGGTGGTAGAATTAGCACTTGGAAAGTGTTAAAATACCACAATTTTAAATACCCTAGGATGTCTAGTTTTCCAAAATATATGGTTTTATGGGGTAAAATACTTTGACAGGCTTCAAAAGTGTCCCAAATGGAACATGGGCGCAGGCTGACTACATGTCAAAATTCCAAGTTGGAAATGCACCCCCCCTAAACGTGGCCTTTTAGCCCCCAAATAATCTAACTAACCTACACATGGGTGGTATCCCTGTACTCAGGAGATGTTGCTGAACACATATTGAGGTGTTGTTTGGCACTGACATATAACAGGATCTGTGAATTCATGCCCAAAGTACAATGTATGTGAAAAAGAATTACTACCCAAAACATTGACATAGGTTGGTAGTATAATTAGTGCATGGAAAGTGTTAAAATACTACCATTTGAAATACCCTAGGGTGTCTAGTTAAAAAATATATGGTTTTGTGGGGTAGAATACACTTTCTGGCTTCAAAAATGTCCCAAATGGGACATGGGCACAAGTTTTCTGCATGTCAGAATTCCAAGTTGGAAAATCAAAATGCGCACCCCCTAAATGTGGCCTTTTAGCCCCAAAACAAACCAACAAACCTATGCATGGGTGGTATCCCTGTACTCAGGAAATGTTGCTGAACACATATTGAGGTGTTATTTGGAAATACCCCTTCACATTTTAAGGTAATGTTTACCTAAATTGCAATATATGTGAAAAATTTAAAAAAAAGATTTTTTGCTGCAAACTTTTGGCATAGATTGGTGGTAAAATGGCTACATGAAATGTGTCAAAATACCCCAAGTTAAATGCCCTGAGTTGTCTAGTTTTCAAAAATATGTACATGTTGGGGGTCATTCATGGATTTAGTACAGAAATCAGTGTTACAATGTCACTATCGCTAATTTTGAAAGAAAGGATTTTAAAATAGCTTTGCACCACTTATAGTTCTGGCCCTGTAACATGAATAAAAAAGCACAAAAACATAAAAACATGGGCTATTTCAGTGTTTTTTTGTTGTCTCTTGTACATGAGTATACGATTTTTCAAATAAAAGTCATAAAAAAATTATTTTTTAAATTTTTTTGCCATATTTTATTATTTTTTTTACATCAAATTATATGCTATTATCAAAATAATGGTATCAAAAGAAAGCCCTTCTTATAACGATAAAAACGATATATAGTTTGTGTGGGTACACTAAATGAGACAGAAATAAATTACAGCAAAACACAAACTGCTCAGAAATGTTAAAACAGCCCATGTCACCAAGCGTCGGACAAGCCAAAAAAGTCATGTCACTAAGGGGTTAAATTCAAGACAGAACTTTTTGTTTTTGTTTAGAATGGATTGGCTTAAAACTTCTCTAGCAAGGAGAAGAAAACCACCTTAGATGAAGATACCTGATCCTCAATAAAAACATTTTTGGAGTATACTTCTTGGTATTGTGCACAAACTCTACTAAACAAAACCCTCATTATCGCATCTTAGATTCCAAAGGAACATAAAGACGCGGACATTGGATGTAAACGTATATTTATCGACAGACAGACTTTGACCGGATAGGTTTGATCATTTTGGAAAACTCTAATTGTAAAATTGTAATTAGACCTTTAGGTGTACACTCAGGGCTGTCATAACGTTTCAGTGAGAGAGAAAATGTTAATTTACATATTTTCTGCTTTGTATAACGTATAATCATGTAAAAATGTTATGTTATTTCTGTTAAAACAATATAATTGCCTTGACATGGTACAAAGTGTTCTACAGTATGTAAACATTTAGGATTATCCTGTATTGCTATACTGATGTCTTTAATAAAATAAAAAATGTTAAAAGTTACATACTGAAAATCTTAAACAACTGTAGTGATTTTCTTCATATTACAGGAATAATTTATCTAAACCAATATCAATCATCTTATAATCCAAAAGAGACGTACAATGGACTTGAATGAGTTTATGTAAATGTGTATATGTTTAGAAATATATTTACCAGAGGTAATAGATTCTACACATATGGTTGGCATTCTACATACTACGTTTCGCGTCAAGTTTTTTCCCTCCGTCTACTGCTGTTATATCTATCACCATTTTTGCCATTAAAATCATCACTGATTTATCACCAAAGATCCTGAGTGCGGATTCTTCCTTCTTTTTCTATTTCAATTTGTTGGTCTTTAAAACGCTGGGTTAGCGTGGGAAGCCGGCACCTGGATCTCACGCACAGCTGAAACACCCTTGCAGTGCTGGAGAGGCACTGTGCGAGGGCGGTGGAGCCAGGACCCTCTCCCCCAGTGTTAAAACAAGCAGTAAGAGTGATCAATCATCACTTACACCATTGAAATGATGTTGCTGTAATGCCTCGATGTCAGCATTTGACCCCCCCCCCGCCACCACTCCACAGAACGATTGTGTGCACCATATTGAATGGCAGCATCAGATATCACTTACGTCACTCTGTCGGTCTTGCTAGACTGCCTCTAGAGGTAGTCAGCAACATTGCAGGCAAAAAGAAAAAAAATAGTCCCATATATAAATTAACCCTAGATCTTGGGTTAAGGTTCCACTTAGGGATACAGATGGGTCAGGGTTATAATTAGAGTTAGGGTGCTTATTAGGGTTGGGGTCTCACTGTATGAGAAAATGGTTTGAATGTAAAAAAACCTCCACTAATTTTGTTTTTTTGCCTGGTAAATTGCAAAAACAACAGAAAAACATGTAAACAATGGAATTTCTAAACTTGGGACAAACATTAGAAACTATTTAGACAGTGTCTATTTCATTGTTTGGAACTATAAACGTTTTTCAGAAAAAAAAAATGTTTATATTTTATGATCTTTTATAGTAAATTATATGATACTATGAAAATAATGGTATCTTAAGAAAACCCTTCTTATGCCTAGTAAAACAATATATAATATATGTGGGTACATTAAATGAGAAAGAGGAAAATTACAGCTAAACACAAACACCGCAGTAGTGTCATCAAAGGTAAGATGTCGAAAAAATAGTCCAGTCACCAAGGGGTTAAATTATACAGTGGGATACTAAATTGTTTTTGCTTCCAGTCCAAAAGTTGCCAACCTTCGCCTGTATAAATGTAGAGAATAAAAAAATTAATCAAAATGAGCTAGTTGTTATTTTAGCAGAATTGCAAATTCATACATTAAGAAAAAATGTGTATGTTTATGACATCACCTTGTGCCAATTACATATTTATTATTTAAATTAATTTAATAACCTATCAAGCTACATTTTACGACACAGAGTGCACATAAAAAAAATACCAGGGGACCAACACCTGTTTAATCTCATTAGTGGTATTCCGTAATAACTATGCATGTCTGGACTAAAGTGGTTGATTTAAAGGAATATTGGTTTGTAAAACAGGTTATTAGTGGTACTTTGTAAAGAGGTTTACATAACCAGCATGCCTCCAATAATATCCATAGATTGGCTTTATTTTGTAGGAAAAACATTGAATATCAATAATCCCAATCAATTTAATCAGAAGTGTTAATCAAAAAATGAGTTTGCCTGAGATAAGACTGATCCAGACTTCCATTCACAAGGCATGTTTGTAAAGCAAATCCAAAACCATGTGGCTTTTGATTTTTTATATTTTCGACAATTTATATTTTCCTTAGCACTTTGTTGCTATGAGTAACTAACGACCAATTCAATTTTGCTATGTGATAAATGTCCACAAAATATGTACTTTCCCCCACAACCATCTGCTTAAATAGTGGCATTGTACTTTTTAACGTATGTTTGATAAAATGGAAATACAACTAAATTAATATATTTTGTGTGTGTTAAAATAGGGTAGTGTCAAAAAGATTTGCTGTGACAGTCCAGTTTTTTTGGGTCCTTTTGTATCAGGTTCGGGTCTTCTTTGCACTGTGCACAGACAACATTGCATTTAATGTAAGTCTATTTTAGTCTGTGAGCAGGGCTGGAGCTAGCCCTAGGCAACCGAGGCAGGAGGGCTACTGGCAGAGTATTCACAGCTGTGCAGTGGTAGATCCAGGTGGGGATCTACCATTGCCCCCCAGAGCAGTGCTGTGTGCCGCCCTCACCCGCCACCCATCTCCAATGTTTTTTTTCTTTTTTTCTTCTTCTGTGTGTAGGGGAGTGCGACGCAAGGGGATACTCTCTGTGCTAATGTTGCTTGCTCTGTCCCCTCACACACTGCACTTACTGAATTAATCTAAGGGCTGGGTCATGTAACGTAGTGGCACTCAGTAAAAAGGCAGCAGCTAGGTGTTGGAGCAAGTTGTGAGTGTAAATCTGGGTGCTGGTATAAGCACTGAGTGCAGATTGGGTGCTGGGTTAAGTCCTGTGAGTTAAAATCTTGGCGCTGGGGCAGAGGCGTCACTAGGGTTGGTGTCACCCAGTGCTGGAACTCATGGAGTCACTCCCCTTGGATTACGATGCCCAACAGATTCCTTAGTAATGCCAGTCAAATGGCCCATTACATATACCATACAGGAGCCCCATATATTATGCCACATACAGGAGCCCATTAAATATGCCACAGACAAGAGCCCCATAACTATGCCACACACAAGAGCCCCATAAATTATGCCACACCAGAGCCCCATTAATTATGCCTTACCTCGGAACCCAATAAATTATGCCTCACACAGGAGCCCCATTAATCATGCCACAAACACAGGAGTCCCTTAAATATGCCACACACAAGCACCCCATAATTATGCCACACAAAAGAGTCCCTTAGTTATGCCACACCTGGGACCCCCATTAATTATGCCACACATGGGAGGCCATCAAGGTGACAATTGTACAATTCTAAAGCAATAAATATCTATACACAAAGATGTCTCTCTCTCTCTCTCTCTCTCTCTCTCTCTCTCTCTCTCTAACTAGTTGCATTTATACTTATATGAACGTTTTAATATTATATTTAACTATTTTCATATGTAAAAAAAATGCCCATCCCATGTGTTCCCTATTAAGGGTTAATAATGTATAGGGGTATATATAAAAAATACCCCTTTCTGTCTCATTAGAGATTTTTGCCAGAGGCTCAAAGAAGCAAGGTGAATGGTTAGAGTTAGGACCCAACTAGGGGGGTCTGCCTTGACGTTGGCAGGTGGGCTCATCCTCTCATGGCCATTGGAGGTAACTAAAAAAACCTCCATTTGTTTTAAAAATACATCGGGATAAAGGAGAGAGCGCAGGTAACTTGTTTTTCTTTGGTTTTTACTATATATTGGGGCTGATGTGTACTGTAGTCGTTGCAGCCGCCCAGTGATGGGAGTGAGCGCAGGACTTTTCTTTCTGCATTTGTATCCTTTTTTTGTATTACTCAGCCTTGTTACAATGCAGCCGCCCATCCCATGTGTTCCCTATTAAGGGTTAATAATGTATAGGGGTGTATATAAAAAATACCCCTTTCTGTCTCATTAGAGATTTTTGCCAGAGGCTCAAAGAAGCAAGGTGAATGGTTAGAGTTAGGACCCACCTAGGGGGGTCTGCCTTGATGTTGGCAGGTGGGCTCATCCTCTCATGGCCATTGGAGGTAACTAAAAAACCTCCATTTGTTTTAAAAATACATAGGGATAAAGGAGAGAGCGCAGGTAACTTGTTTTTCTTTGGTTTTTTAAAAAAATGTTATTGAAAAATTGCATTCTTTGTTTTTATTCTCTTCCTCTGCACCCATATTGCACCTAAAGGACTTAAAACAGCACCATACAGTACCCATAGCACTTGCCATGCACCTTTATTGCACCCAGAGCACCTGGCTTGCACCTACACAATTTAGCATGCCACAGTCTCAGTGCCCCACAGAACATACCACAGTGTCACTTTGCCCTAAAAAAACTGCCCCTGCAGAACAAGCCAGTGTCACTTTCCCCATAGTACATATTATTTTGTCCCACAGAACATGTGATATAATAATATCTGTATATACTGCTATTGGTGGTACCTTTCACCTGGCTATAACATACATTTGTCCTTAGGTAAGTTGTATAGATGCCATTTATTATTTATATTAATTTACATTATTTATTATAATATAATAATAAATTAGCAGCACCTTGAAGAAAGCTAGTGGCCAAAATACATGATAAGAGGTGAGATGGATGTCTCTCTTTGCACCATGTTGTTGTCGGAGAGTACCTATAAAGAAACCAGCCGTATCTCTGGTCAATGTTACTTGTAGGAGTTTAGTTGTACTGCAGCTACAGACTACACTCGGCTTCATCGCAAGTTTTAAAGATTTATTTACATGGATGGTTTCAACTTTTATCAAGTTTATCATACTAGGGGTTCAGGGCTACTTGGCCCCCCATGATTATAATAGGGATCAGGGAATTTTTTATTTTTTTTTATGAAACCAGTATTTAACTTGGCTGTATTATCTGATTTCAGGTTCTTTTTTCGGGGTATTCCAGCCCATATTGAGTAAGGTGAATCTGTAGGATTTCCTCCTACTTTTACCTCCTGCTTCCAACCTCTTTTTTTATTTGTATGATTTCTAGCCTTTCTTTTTTGTGAGGAAAAAAACATAGCTCTGTCCATCTTCAAACATATTTTCTTCTTTCTCATTTACTGTACCACCACACACATCATATATTGGTTTGCTTGTTTGTCTGTGTGTTTATTTAAAAGAAATATATATTGCCTTCTTTTGATACCACATTTGTTTTTATAACCTATAATTTAGTGTGAAACAGTTATTATAAATTGTGGAAACTATAAAAAAAACAATGTTTTTTATAATTTTTCTCATTAGCATCGAAAGAAAAAAAAATGATTGATTTTGTCCTCATTTAGTTAGTGCCACATGGCAGTTGTATTGCAAATTAAATTGAGAAATGTAATTAATATGTGTTTGAAAGACATGATGGATAAATAATCAACTGGGAATGAGAAGAGAGCTGTACCTCCTCTGCCACAGATCTCTTCAGCTACACTAGTAGCAGGGCTAGATGACTGATGTCACACAAAGAGGCAGAGAAGCTGTGATTGGCTGTCACACTGATCCAGTGTGCTGGAGGGCACTTGCTAGACCCAGTTTGAAGGCAGATGCATGCCACGATGTTTAACATGTCAGTACCATCAAAAAGTCCTCTATGGACAGTTTTTCATGATTATCCTGACATGTGACATTTCTGATGTTATGGCTGGAAAATTTCATCCCTGTCCATATACTCATGCTGCAAATCATGACTGAAAGAGTGATATTTTTGTCATTTTTAAAGCTTTCTTAACACATTATCTTGAACTGCATTTAATATATATTCACCAGGAAAAGAACATAAAAAAATGCTCTTTATTATTTGTTGTCACAATGGGAATCCTCGAGGCATGGAAACATACCATTATTTGTAGTAGGTGCAGCTCTGGGACAGCATGAAGAACCGTCAGCAGAAGACAGATTTAGCACTTTCTCTCAAGACTTGAAACCGTGGAATGTATTGTCACACAATCCTAACATACCTTAGGAAAGTCACAAAAAGGTGTTCTATTTTTGTACTGTCATAACATTTTAATTCTGTCCACGTTTTGTACTTATGCTGTGACAGACTGGACAAAAAGCCTGATTGGTTTAACCTTTAAAGTTTGTTACTTAGTTCTCACAGCCTATTAAATATATTCAAACTATTTATTTGTTTTGTGAAATTTAAATAATGCAAACATTTCAACTGTTTATAAGCAAGACATTTGGCTGAATTTTACAGGTGACATTATTTTTGCTATTGCACCTGCTCATATGACATACATGGTGTGCCAACCAACTTGATACATTGGCATGCATATGCCAAATTACTACCTGTGCACTTACAGTGTGGTTGGTTAATCAGTCAGCAAATATACACAATCGTTGCACAGACACTGTTGTCCCTACTTTTGTTCCCAAAAAGATGGTAAAGTCAGGAAAGTGGGACATTGTGTGTGCAGCTATGAAGATCTGTGCTACAGGACATGCAAGACCACTACTCTTTACCACTTGCATCACTGACACCATCCCTCAGCACAAACCTGAAAAAATATTGTCTGTCTTGTTTTGGAATCCCATTTCCACAATCACAATTACACCAGAGAACACAAAAACTCAGGTTCGAATCTTCCCCATTCAAGGTAACGGGAGGTGAAAGGATTAAAGCTATTTTTGAGACTAAGTCAAACTCAGGTGCCGAATTTGACTTAGTCTCCAAAGTCGTATTTTAGTGAATAGATCCAAGAGACAACGGCACTCATCTTCTTATAAATCCAAAATTTTAATGTAATGTATGAAAAAAGTAAGTTATCCAAATAAAAGAATGTAAGGGAAGGAAAAAAACAGACATAAAAAGTTTGATGCGCTTTGCATGTAGCCCATAGCTTAATGTCACTGGTGTAGTGCATGTAGCAGGTGTGCCAGAGCTAGCCATCACTGGCTAAAGCACACAAACACTGTGGACTATATTTCCACTTATTTTCAACATGAGATGGGTAAGTATGATAAAGAGTGCAATCCCATCATCTGGAGGTCCATATCTAGCCATTGCTGCATGAGGCACTCCAGCTCTGTAGACTAAATTTCCCTTGATGCTGTGCTTACTATTAGCTGGCAGGGCGTCATGTAGTCCTGGCAGCAGGAGCATGCATAATTCCACATAATGTGCTTTCCAATGGTGGTCCAACAGTGATAGCAATGAGCCTCCCTTGGGCACTGAGCAGGCCATGTATAACATTAGAATGCTGTCCTGCATCTTCATTTGTAATGGGAAAATATGTCAAGGAGCTCTCCTAATCATCCTATAATGGGATTTACAAGATTTACTGGTGACCTGTAAGGCCTAAATATGGTTAAATATCCTAGAGAAGACCGAGATCTTATTTATCTGAAAGTGAATTTAGCACAGGAATCTTTCACATACCATAGTGCTATATAGGAATGATTACATTCTAAAAAGTAGGATGGAATTTCCATACCGTCAGATAGGTATCCAGAAACAACTCCTCCATCCGTCAGTATCCTAACTCTTCTGTTAACATAGCAAATATAAGACCAAAGATAAACCAGATAAAATAGAAATAAGTACAGCGGAATGTGTTTAAAAAAGTTTAATTTCTTAAAGTGATTTTACTATATTTATATCACCACTAACCAAGATGCACATCACTTGTTAATCTTTCCTGTAAGTTATGGATAGAAGAGCAGGTTGTACAGAGGGCTGGATTATATATTTGACGGTTCGACTCCATATATACTGATTTGCCCTAAAATGTATTCGGATTGGGCAAGTTAACTGAATTTTAGAAATCAACAAATTCTGGCTACACAATATCGGTGTATTTAGATCTGGACAATTTCCCAATGAAAACAATAGTTATAGGTTAACCAATATCTGGCGATTTTGGGAAATATATCCGAAACTCGCACATTTCAATCCTTGAGGTATAGAAGAATTTTAAACATATTTTAAACACAAAAATATTTATATACAATTATAATATAGTAATGTTATATACTACAAAACATTTATTTGCCTTAATACAAGAATTTTCAACTTTTAATGTAAAATATTTTATATTAGTTTATGTGCATTTACTTTGTTTTTATTTATTTAATTAAAATATGATATTTATTTATTTAAATATATATATTTTTTTTTTATTATGACTTTGGCATTGACTTCTATTCCTCAAAATAAGCCAAAGTCCTTCACTTCATTTTGGTACATTTTGGCTCATCAACAACTATGATTTCCAAATTGAGGAGGTATACGGAAGTGTAACGGATCCGTAAATCTGTGTTACCTGAGCCACCCTTCGACTCGGGCAAATATAATTCAGTTGTCCATGAGTAAATATGTATGCATCTCTAAATTTTTATACATATGGATAATACATTCCATCCTGACCCCCCTCCCGTTTACCTCTAACATTCTCTATGATTGGGGTCTAAGTATTCAGGATGACCCAGTTCCCAACAGCTGCATATGCCAAAAGTCAATCTTAAGTGACCTAAGCTTTTCCAACACCTAACCCAGAAACCATAATCCTTTGGCACTCTAGCTGGTGAGAACTACAACTCCAATGATGCCTAGACTTATAAGGGAGAGATGAAAGAGACAGTGGAAGAGAGCGAATCACAGATGGAAAGAGAAAGGTTTGGTGGGATGTGGCCCATATAATAGCATTTTACGTACACTTTTGAAGGGATTCACTGGATCTATAGGTGTCAAAAATGAACAACGAGAGCATTCTGTGGTGCAATGACAGAATTAGGCTGACTTCTAAATCAAGTGCAGATGTTTTTTTTATCCATAACTTTTTATTATTTGCTGCTATATGTTGTTTTCTTTTAGCATTTTTTTTTTTTTTTAAATGGCATTCACTTGAGGGTCTACTTCATAGAGAAAGGGAACTGCAGGGAATTGGAATGAGAAGTTTACACTTTGGCCTTTAGTTTGAAATTCCCTCCAGATTGTCACACACAATGTATTTTCCTAGTCTGAGGAGATCCATGGTTGTGAGACTTGTGTGTATCACATTAAGGGAAAAGGCATGCTAATTTCCTACAGTACCAGACAAAGACAGGATGAAAAGACCATTAGTCCACATGGCCAAGACAACTTGTGTCAGTCACTGCTCTGTTTCATGGAGCCACACTTCATTCTACAGCAATGTTTCTTGACATAAAACAGTGAATAACAACTGTTCATTCTCATCTACAGAATTTATTTCATTGGCATCTGTGAATGACAAAAGACAGACCTGAAAGCCCAAAGTTATTACAGTCATGCCAGACATTGCCTGCCTACCTTTAAGTCATTAGAAATAGTTACATTCATGTCCCTCTTCTCTGTTGTTGTCACCAGTACAGTAATCTTAATAGCACATAGAAATGTATGTGGTATATTTATTAATGTTACTATGACTACTTGCATACTTCATGCTTAGAAAATGTAAACAGAGGTTGATGAACCTTCAGTCTTGATGCTCACAAGAATGTCTGTTTTTAAAGGAACACTTTGAGCCCCCTCCCCCCCAAAATAGTTGCATATTAAATACAACATTTGAACTAAAATTTGCATTAATTATTGTATTTATTTATTCTATTTTCTGCAATACTTATTTTCCTTTGCAGATGTTCTCCTGGATATTGGTTCTCCTCTGATACTTTCAGCGTCTTCCGGAATAGGCATCCCTAGAATCTCACATGAGCCAATCAGAGTGCTCCATAGAGATTAATGCACATGTGTGTAAAGTAAGGTTCAGGCACATACATATCAGGAGTTCACATGCTTTTCTATGTAAAGGAATTTGGGAATCCACTCACATGGGCACATCCCAGCATAAACTATGCATGTGTAGCACTCACAATATGCATATCACCAGATATTCTCCAGTTATTTTTAATGGCCAACCAGCTGCTGCATGCTAGGAATGATCAGAACTGGCAAACTGGACTGCTACAGGGTTCTAATCAGTAACATGCAAAAGGTATAGATTTTTCCGTTTACAAAACACCACCATGAAATATGCATTTTTCATTCTGTATCTAAATTAAAAATTATGTGATCACCCTGTCTATGATCTAATCATTATCATTGATGACACCAAAAGCACTTGCATGAAATCTGGGATTACATTCTAGATAATGGCAAAAAAGTAGCCTTGATTACTCTAGAGTCTAGACCTATCTGACTTAACAAACTGGCTGAGCCGCCACTGGACTCTAGAGCAACGTGTTCTGTGACGTCTTCACTGTTTTTCTCTGGAGTCTTCACTGTGGGCAAGTCTGGGTTTGGTGAATGCCTGGGGAACTTTACCTGCCTGACTGCATTGTGCGAACTGTAAAGCTTGGTAGAGGAGGGATAAAGGTGGTTTTTCAGGGGTTGGGCTTTACTTCCAATGGAGGAAATGTTAATGCTTCAGCATACCAAGATATTTTGGACAATGCTATACTTCTGTTTGGGGGAGGTTCTTTTCTGTTCCAGCATCACTGTGCCCCAGTGCACAAAGCAATGCCCATAATGACATGGTTGGCTGAGTTTGGTGTGGAAGAACTTGACTGGCCTGCACAGAACCCTTACCTCAACCCCATCAAACACCTTTGAGATGAACTTTAAAGGAGATTGCAAAGCAGGCCTTTCTCGTCCAACATCCCTACCTGAGCTCACAAAAGCTCTACTGCATGGGCAAATACAGAAACTCTACAAAATATTGTGGAAGACCTTCCCAGATGAGTGGAAGCTTTTATAGCTGCTGAATATATGATCTGATGACTAAAAGTTCAACTATATGTGTTATCTATGGCTATATGTGCTATATAGACATAGATAAATGTGGATATGGCATATTTTTCTTTTTTCTATTTGCTAGTTGCATTTGGCTATTTTTTTTTAAGGATATAGAACATTTTTAATTAAAATTTAAGCACAAAGAAGATTTCTATTTACATTTAAAAATGCAGTACTTATTATCATTAATATTTAATGTTTTTGGTTGTTTGCTAGCATGGCTGAAACAGTTCTATCCATAGTTTGAGTTATTGTTTATGTTAGACTGGTGCTCCAGCTTAAAACACGCACATATTTACTGCTGATCATTGGCCAACTAGCTGCATTCACGTCTGCTTGTTTCCCAATGACACAACTTCTACAGAGGTTCTTCCAACAGACGTGTGGAATGGTACAATTCATGACCCAAATTTAAACCCTTAATCAACTCTCAAATGCAGTAGAGAGGATATAATGAATATTGACGCATCAGAGCTCTCAAAAGGAAAGACTGGATTCACCAATCCAAATGCCAAACCGCTTCCAGTCGTCATAGAGTTGAACCTTTTCGATTCTGCAGAATGTAAAATAGTGAAGGAGAGCTTCCTTCAAATTTTTTATGTGCTCTTTTTATTCGTCATTTACTCTTTAACCGTCTAATAATAGTAGCAGTAATAATAGTCAGGGGATCATAATTTTATCATTGATATTTTATCTGTGACAAAAAAAAGAGGTTTTGAGTGTAGAAATCAGCGCATCTCAGGAGAATCAAAATAATCAATACATTTATGATATAAATGTAAAAAAGATTCAGTTTGCTGTCATAGCCGTGTCATAGCCGTGGTGACGAAACGCATGAGATGTGCTTTCCTCATGCTGCTTTGAATTTAAGTGTGTTACAATAAATGAATCTTTGTTACATTTCTATCATGGATCCATTTCAGTTTATTGATTATTTTGAGTCTCCTGAGGTGCACTGATATTAGATGGTGAGGGATGCTGTCTACAGCAGCACTTGGTCTATGACAAAGGCTGGAATTATTTACTGTGCAACTCCAGGTGATTCATTCTGATGGTTCTTGCCTTCATTTTATTGGGTCTAGGATTCTTCTTCGCCGCGGCTTCATCGCTGACAGTTCAGCGCGGCAGTTAGAACGCTGAACTGTCAGCAATGAAGAATAACGCGTCTGTTTCATCTCAGACGCGGCTATGTAAGAGCTGAACTGTCAGCTCTTACAAATGTAAAAGTAAAAAGAAAATACCCCCCCAATAAATGATTCCCCCCCGTCCAAAGTGCCCTCCCCAAACCCTAATACTAAAATTAACCCCAAAACCCCAACACTAAAATTAACCCATAAAACCCCAATACTAAAATTAACCTCCAAACCCTAATACTAACCCCCGACCCCTATTACTAATCCCCTAAACCCTAATTCTAACCCCCTAAACCCTAATTCTAACCACCCTTACTAAAATAAACTAAAATAGATAAAATACTAAAATAAACTTACCTTTAGCGATGAAATGTCCCGTGATGAAATCTCCAGCGACGAGCTGTCTTGTGGTGCAGAGATGGCGGTGAAGCAGCTGCGCGGAAGCAGCCGCGATGAAGTGTCCCATCCCCCATTTTATTACAGCATGTTAAAGATTTCTCTGTGTAACAGAGCTCAGTAAGTGCTGCTGGCGCTCCCGTGTAAAGTGATAATGCAGAGCATCGGAACCCGGTATGATTCGCCCCCTCCTGTCTGTCGGAGGGGGGGTGGACATGGGAGGGGCAAGGATAGCATAGGGGAGGGGGGGAGAGAGAACAGGGCAGGGCGGAGGAGAGAACAGGGGAGGGGGTGGAAGGGGAGAGAAGAGGGGAGGGGGGAGAGAACAGAGATAGGGTGGAAGGGGAGAGAACAGGGGAGGGGGGAGAACAGAGATGGGGTGGAGAGAAAAGAGGAGGGGAGAAAACAGAAATGGGGAGAACAGAGGAAGAGGGGGAGAGAACAGAGATGGGGATGGGAGGGGAGAGAACAGAAATGGGGGAGAGAACGGGGAAAGAGGGTGAGAGAACAGAAATGGGGGAGAGAACATAAATGGGGGGAAGAGGGGGTGAGAATAGATGGGGAGAGGGAGAGAACAGAAGAGGTGGGAGAAAACAGATGAGAGGGGGTGAAAACAGAGGTGGGAGAGAGGGAAAGACATATGGGGAGAGGGAGGATAGATAAGGGATATGGAGAGAGAGTCATGGGATTGGGGGGGGGGGCACCAAAAATCCTTCCACCGGCCCTGCCCTCAGGTCGGATGCGACTGAAGAGGTGGATAAAATGGAGGCTCCCTCCCCATGCAGCCAGCACTGCTGGGAAGGAAATAAAAGATGAAAGTGTATTTCATCATTTAAAAATAAACACACTACACAATTTAATGTGATAACAGCTTTTATTTTCTAGTAGTGTACAAAAAAGGACAACAGTTGTCCTTTAACCCTCTGCAATTTAAACCTCTCTGGTATTTAGAGGATACAATCTCGCTATCTGGTAAGCACAAAAATATGTCCTACTTTGGTCTCTGTGCATAAGCTATTTTTAAAGTGAAGGGTTTTCTGCTACTATATGTAAACAAGTACATGCTCCTCATAAGGGGTTAAACTGAGAAAGGAACGATTAGCAGACAGTCTTCTTTCCCCGCACTGGGGCTCTGCAGCTTTTCAAGATGTGATGAGTCAAAAGTTTGCAATGTGTTACAAAAATGTTACCAATTTGGTATGCACCATCTGAGGAGGTTTAACAGTAAAACTTGTGATTCTTGGCTGAGGCATGTTGACTCTCCACAACCCTGGCTTTCTCTCTGTATGGATCCATCATCTTCCCAGGCAGTGATTTAACTCTTCATTGGTCAACCAGAGCTGTCCACCAATACCTTACTACAATAATGTGCCAAACACCTGCCTGATATTCAGGAAATCAATGCTTTGCGAATTGCATGGATTTACCTACTACAATGGCATCAAAAATAAAACAAAAATGTTTTTACATTAAAATATGCCTAATCAGCATGATACAGTTTAATCATATAAAACTGGTTTTATGGAAAATGAGTATCTGATGTAATTTAATTTCTAGCCTTTTTTTTGCAAGATCTGTCATGGTTTATCTCCTATACCAACCTGGAATGAGAAAACATGATTATTTTATTTTTATTTTATTAAAACAGTTGTTTGCTTAATGAAGTTGTATAAATTGAATACATTTTAAAGCCAAGAGAACTAACATTCCTATATAGAAATGTTTATTTTGCTGTTGTATGTTCCAGAATAATTAGATAATGCAGGGTTATTTTATGTTGTGTTAGATCTATGCCAATATTATATTCTGGTCTCCTACACTTTCAATAATTCCATATTAAAGGGACCAGGTATCCCCTAAAACTGACAGAGGTTATAAAAATGCATCATGCAAAGCAGAACACGTGTTTATGCAGTCCAGCAACATACATATTCCTTAAGTGACCCATTGTAGTTGATGAGATACGGCCTCCCAACAATATGGATGCCAGAGGAAACTGTGAAAATGGTTTATAACTGTAAAAGAGGATACATTGGACTCTTGTTAGGATAAAAAGGAAAAATGACTTATGTTGTCCTTTTTTCAGGATTCAGTGTTGCATGTGGACATGCTGCCAGTACAGTCTCTGTAGCGGAATGCTTCAAAACGGAACCCTCAGTATCCTCGCTAAGGGTTGCCAATGTCATGTGACCCTTTTAGGCAGCATGTGAGGAGCCAGAAGTAAGCTCCCATTTCCTCAGAAATGCCAATGGTATTCCAACATGAATAAAAATACCACTTTTTGAATGGACAGACATATTTCCAGTGAAACTTCAGCAGCGGAGCCAGATGTGTCAGTAGTTTGTCTGGAACACCTTGCACTTGCCTCATGTATCAGCATCTCTAGGAAATCATGGGGATCTCTAGGAAAACCTAATAAAAAAAAAGCTCAAAACTGTTTCACAATTAAAGAGGGACAAAACCCTGTTAATTAAACAGAAGTTCACTTTCTTTTGGAAGTCACCATATAATAGGGCGATCCATGTTAGGGGGTTGAAGTAAGATGAACATTTCCATTGGGCAGGGACAAACCTGATGAGTTCCTCCTGCAAGAAGAACAGAGTTGGCCCTGCATTAAAGACTTAAAAAATATAGTTACAATGAATGTTAGAGAACTTTACTAAAAAGTACGCTAATGCAGAAGCAGAGGCTGAATTATATCACATGCCCTAGCTTTTAACATATTCATAAGAAAAGTAACAGAGGTAGTTTCTGCTGACAGCTGTTTTATAGATGACGTACTTTGATAAGGCTTTGGGCCTGTTTTGCATCACAAATATTTATTCTGCTGGTCATGATGTTTGATTCAGTAGTAATGGTCTGGGTTCTGGAAAAGAAAATGAGGTGTACACCAAAAGGAAGACAGGGCCTTAAACAGTTATGTCAGCAATATATGTTAAGGTGCAGCTAAAAATATACACACAGAGAGCAAAAGTCAGTGTCAGGTTCCATGTTACAGAAACTCTGCTATTAATAAAGAAAGCTATATGTTTGTTATTTGGATTTGATCACACCCAAGGGGCAAGCTATATTCCTCACAGCAAATAAAAGGTCTGTGTAGCTTCTTATTTGACTACTTCATCTGTATTCAACGTAAAATAATTTACTACTACAATAAGTAAAATGAGAAGCCAATTATTACAACATACATATGATGTACAATCATATGTAAAACTAAAACAAATGTAAAATAGCAGTGTTCAACATATATGATATTTTAGCCCTTAAGATGGATGGATTTGTTCCAGTGTTTACAGCCTCAGTTGTATCTGGTGATACATTTTGTAAATGAAAATGAACTGTACCAAGTGTTTAACAACAGCAGGTCTCATAGGTAAACCAACTCATTGTATTCTAATAGAGTTTGACCTATTATAAAAAAAATAAAATCACATCATTAATGTAAATAATGTATTAATAAATAATATAAATAAACTATGAAACGGTAAACTGTCCGTTGAACCAACCACTGGGAGGAGTTTGCAATCCAGGATATTTGTGGGTATAAGCAATGCTGTATTCACCGCGAGGCATCCTAGGCGGATGCCTAGGGCGGCAAATTTTGGGGGGCCGCCCCCCAGCACTGAAAATATATATATTTTTTTTAAATAAAAAAAAAAAAAACGCGGCCCTTTAAAAAAAAAAAGAGGATCCCCCCTCACCATCGCTCTGCCTGCCAGGCTGCAGTCTTTTTTTTTTTTTTAAAGGGCCGCGTTTTTTTAATTTTTTTATTTAAAAAAAAAAAAATCTTTTCAGTGCTGGGGGGCGCTGCCGCCCCCCAAAATTTGCCGCCCTAGGCATCCGCCTAGGATGCCTCGCGGTGAATACAGCATTGCTTATACCCACAAATATCCTGGATTGCAAAGTGCTGCCTGTTCGGCTCCCCGTTCAGTGTGCCGACACGGAAGTGCCGACAGTCACGTGACGGGCGCGTGTCGGCACAATCGCCGGGAAGCCGAACAGGCAGCATGGAGGGACCATGCTGCCTGCCACTAGCCACCAGGGAAAGGTAAGTGCTGATGGGAGAGAGTGTGTGTGTGTGTGTGTGTGAGACTGAGTGTGATGGTAGTCAGAGTGTGTGTGTGATGGGAGACAGTGTGTGTGGCTCAGTGTGATGGAAGTCAGAGTGTGTGTGATGGGAGACAGTGTGTGTGACTGAGTGTGATGGGAGTCAGAGTGTGTGTGAAGGGAGACAGTGTGTGTGACTGAGTGTGATGGGAGTCAGAGTGTGTGTGATGGGAGACAGTGTGTGTGATGGGAGTATGAGCTTGATGTGAGTCTGAATGATGGGGCATGTCTTAGGTGTGTAACGTGGGTGTACAGCTTGGGAAGGGGGGTGCCCGTATTTTGTCTGCCTAGGGCAGCACAAAATCAAGATACACCACTGGGTATAAGTGCTAGAAAGGCAGAAGTGTTAATTGGGGATCTGTTGCATTTGGAGACAATTCCAGGAGGATCGTTTGTTTGCCATGGCTTGAGAAACGTTGCCACTGGCGTTTTCGTATTAAATAATTATTTCTCACTGAATTGGATTGCTGAGTATTTTCTATTATTTTTCATATTGGGGGCCTTGGTGGAGCCCTGCTCCTGCACTGACCCTTTGGAGTGCTGCTTAACCAGTTCCCTGTTGTGTATGTTGTTTATAACAATGACACTATAGGAGTGCCTGAGTAAATTCACTGATAAAGCATAGTTTACTTTGCAAAAATTGTTACAATAGATAGCATTTTGATCTAATGCCTCTACCATTGTTGGATGAAAGTAAGGGGGTTGGTTTTTACAAAGTTGGCTACCTGCTTCTAGAAGGTCAGTTGGAATTTTGTTTTTTTACCAACTTGCCCATTCTTTGCAACTCACTCTTAGTGAATAAACCCCACAATAATATAGTATGTAAGAAAGTGGGGAGATAGACATTAATGGCACAGAGAAAACGTGCGTGGCATGTTTTTGCTCTTCTTCAGGCTAAGGACTCAATATTGACACCAAGAATGAAAACTTATCAACTATGTAATGGTCGAACTTCAAGAACAAAACTGGAAGTCGGAAGTCCCATTCATGCATAAGGTAGGGAATGTGGATAATCTTCAGCCTGTGCGAACTGGGGAAGGTGGCTTCTCCTGTCCTTACAGTTCTGCAGTCTGGAAATGATAGGTATTACCACTGTCCTAGAACTTCTACCAACTGCTGCCAGGCCTGCATTGGCATGCTCCCTCAGAGGACTTACTTCTTGACAAATATCAGGCCCTGAACCCTGTAAAGTACTGTACCAGAGGGCAGTATCGGGTTTGCTCTCCTGTTTAACCTGTTATTATCCTGAAAAGGAGCGGACAAAAAATATTACTAGAGGATGGAAGTGAGTTTTTTTGGGGGGACTTGATTGGAATATAAAGAATACATAAACAATTCATGAAATGCTATAAATATTTTGTAATTTGCATCAAATGTTTTAATATTTTTTAACAGCATAGTTACTTATCAGAATTCCTTAAATCATCTCATTTAATATCTTCTTTTTAAATGGAAATGGTTTGTGAGAATACATACTTCAGGTACTTAACAGGTTAATCTAGACATTTATGAACCAATTGTTAAAGGGTAAAGGGTTAATATACACCTTTATTGGTGTTTGATACCGTGAGCCTGTCTATATGTTATGACTGTTTCTAAGTGGTCTTCTAAGCTTGTTGGCAGACGTGCTTCAAAGAAAATGTAAAAGTTGCAGACTTTATGGATAAGATTATGAGGCATGAAACCTCTTTTATATGCTCCTATGTATGTTTTTGGAACAAACCCTTAAAACCAGCAATACTGTAAAATATGCATTGTAAAACTGTAGAATTTGATACCTGCTGCCTATTACTCCAAACCTCTGACCAGACTGTACCCTTATCAGTATTGGTATTAATCTCTACATATGTTATACTTTACATACAAGTTTGCTGCTATATAAATACATGCTAATTTAATGTATTAGTGTATTTCTGTTTGCTACAGTTTAGAATTTGCTGGAGCATTAAAAAAGTAAACAACAATAATAGAATACAAACATAAATAAATGAGTATGTATAGAATGTGAAATATATATGTTTAGATCTAAAAATATATATTTCAAAGAATTTAGGTGGCACTATCCCTTTAAAGGAATAATCAACCCTAAATGTATTTTAAATGGCAACATGTATGTCATGGCAGTTATTATTCTTGTGTTTCCCATCACCTATATGCAGGATCTTCACCTTAAAATGAGAAATCATATATTTCTCGACCAACCAAAGACTAAAGTTCCCACATATATAAATACACTAACAAATTATGCATTAAACATATAACGGAAAACAGGATGTGATGGATGATGATAAAATGATCCATTTGCATACAATGTTTTGATTTACCAGTTTGTTCGACAGCAGGAGACCATTATTCAAACCAATACACATTTATTTGTTTCACAATGTTTTGGGCTTTGTTTATTTATGGCTTTTGTCATGTTTAAAAGAGAGCATTGATTTTTTTTTTGGGACATTTTTATACACAAACTTTGTTGGAATAAATGCCATTGTTTGCTGTTGTTTGGTGCATAGCAACAGTGTGTTTATAGAATCATCTGCCTAATTTACACATGCACTAAAATGATTATTTGATTTCCTTTTCATAAAAAAAGATCTTTGAAGTGCATTTATACATGTTTTTCATCGTTAGCTTACATATAACAAATCCATGTCATTGGGTGTACCGTGTTTTTACATTTAAACATAGATATATAGATTTTTAAATTTATAGTATAATAGTATATGTTTATTTTCCTTTGGTAACCCTCACAGCAACTTTGTGTTATTTAAGAACAAGAATCTTACACAGGTTTGCAGGATTAGTTACATGAAATCTATTCCCTAGGGATTCAAAGCAAATCTCTGCTTTAGCTATGACCTTACTCTCTGATCTGCCATTACTCCAAAAGTTGGTTCATTAATTACATTGGAGTTGTGGGAAGTGCCCTGGCCATATAAGCCACACAAGGCTGACTAGATGGGTGAATGGTTCTTAGCTGCCGATACATTCTATGTTTCTATGTTTATAAGTCATCCTTGCCTCTTTCCTGATATACACAGGCAACCGGACATTACCCACCATTAGCCACCCATCATCTTGATTCCTCTCCTCTCTTGATTTTTTGTTTTTGCTTATCTTTCTTCAAATAGTGAGTGACCTTGCTAAATCATTGTTGTTGGCACACATTACAGGTGATACAGCTTATAGTAAAGGAGTAGTTAACCTTTTTGTCACTTGTTTTATGATGAAATAATGTTATTTGTGTTTTAGTGATATTTTGTTTGGAAATGTATTGTTCTATTTTCATGTTGCTTTAATTTAGACTATACTTAACTATATATATTATGCTGGGTGCTGACATTAACAAACAGGAAGCTTGTTTTAAAAATAATGTTTTGGAAGTTGTTTAATGTTTCAAAAATGCTTTAATTTTTCCTAGTTTTTTTTTGTGACTTTTATGACCAGACTTAAATTAGCTTCCTGTCTGGTGATGCCAGCTTCAGGGCATGAAAGACAATAGATTATAAAATAACACCACATCACTGTAAAACTATCCTTATAAACCAAACACATTGCTAAATAAGACACAAAGGACTGTCTGTGATTATAAACCAAACCTTTAGGTGCTTACACTCCAAAGCCATGCACCAGCAATGTTGTAAGTTATGTCATGCAGCATCTATTGTGTACTATGAGCACTAATGTATACATATAATTATAGTACTGTCACTTTAGTTGTGTGTTATTACTCTTCAAGAATATTCCTCTGAAACCAAATCAAAACAAACCAAATGGAGCCTTAGAAAACATATAGAAACCAGCCATTTGCACTGCAGCTGCAGCTGCTAATAACCTTCTCCTCCAGGAATGGACATGCCAGGAAACATAAATCCTGTACTGACCACAAGACTAACATAAAATACTTTTTTAAATGATACTCTTAAATACTATGGCATTTATAATAAATTAACTGAAAAATGAGCTAGATGATCTAGAGCACCGCCACAGTCTCATCCTGCCGTACATTATGGAGCTGATGTGAGTCACCATATTGCTAGATGCCTATCATTATAAATCAGATGTAAAAATGTGGACTGATTCTTTAAAGGGATACCCTAATACTATGCTGTCCAACTGTGGGCAACCATAGCTCTCCAAGGAAAAGCATGTGTTATAAATGCCTGCAATCGATCCACTTTCAAGTATTCACCCTCCAATGTTCTAAAGGTTCGACTCATGAATTCGAGCTACTCAGGAATCCCTGAATCGCCATGAAAATCGGCCTCCAGAGATCAGATCACCTAAATCCGAAACAGTAGCCCCGACCCTCCCTATAGAATTCTAGTCGGAGGATAGAGACTCCTGTCGGGAGGACTTTGGCTACTGTGAAAATAGCCAAAGTCCTCCTGAAATAAAAAAAAAGGATATATATATATAAAAAATATGCACAATCAAATATAATTGCCCCAATTATAATAATGTATATTTCTGAAATGTCGCTACTGTGACCAATCAGGCCCCATTTTTTAACCTCATTAAAATTGTCATTTGTATGACACACTGGTTGTTCAACATTCAAAAGTTATTCAGCCCTGGGGGGAGGGCGCCATTACAGAGCAGCAGAAAGAGAGAAGGTCGTGGTAATATCTCTCTCCATCATTGGTGTGTGGGTGAATCATAATGCTGCACACAGCCATTAGTGGTGAAGGAGACACGTAACTCCTCCCCTAATGGAGGCGTGTTCTAGTTTACAGACGCGGCACACCATGCAGAGCTACCTGTCACATAGCTGTAGCTTTGCAACATAGCAGCTTGAAACATCAAAATAAACTTCTGTCTGATTAAAAGTTGTTATTGAGGATTTAATCCCTCTAAAATGTAACCATAGCTACTTGATAAGATGTATAACTATTATACATGACTATATAGCATATTGCATTGGGAGCAGAGTCTACTTAACACATGCTCAGCTATAACTGTAACAGGAAAGGCTTACTGTATGATGTGAAACTTGAGACGCTCTCGCATCCAGCTGTTAGAAAGGAACATTAATTAAAATATGTGTTAGTCTTTACCTCATTATTCTTTATCTACACTGATTCCATTGTTCCTATTAAAATTCAACCTCTTTAAGTGTAGTTTTGTTTTAAAGAGGAGCTGTGCTAGAAGTATTTTTAGATTTCTAAATCACAACAGTTCCCACCAACACATGTTGAGTTGTTGACAAGAAAAGGAAAGAAAGAAGAGGCCTATTGTGAACTAAATAACAAGAAACAGCTCTTGTATTTCTCAGAGCTGCTCCAGGGCAATATGTCATAGGTCATTTTGGCAACAAATGAGTTAAAAGCAAGACCTCCTTCCCTTTTTTTCAGCTGCTCCATTTGACACGGGGCACAAAATCATTCTCTGTTTTGTTTTTGAATATAATTTTGGGCCTTGTTTTCTGCCCTTAGTTCTTAACCTTTTCACCCGACTCATACCACTCTGCTCCAAAATAAGAAAACGTCTCCGCTTTTACATTTTTTAGAGTACTTTTATGGCTGTGAAGTTTGCTTCAGCCAAGCTCATGGGAAAGAGGCTTGCTTAGAATAGGTCCATTCAGTTCGACAACTCCCAACTACATCCTGAACACGGCTTTTGACTTTTTCCTGATCATTGCTTTCCTTGCTAGAAACAGATGGACAAACAGATCTTTTACAAATGTAACATTTAACATCTTTTTTTGAGAGAAGAAGAGGTTCCTGTAACTGTCTGCAGTTATCTTTTGTGTGGCATTATATTTTGTGTGGCATTATATTTTCTGTGGAGCAGAGAACGTGAGATGTACATGTACTGATGTGTGATCTTGTCACGTTAGTTAGAGCTAATTGCCGCTAATAAATTGTACTTCAGGCTATGAAGGTTAAGGGTTTAATGAAAAAATAAATAAAAAAGGTTTAAATTTAAAATATAAATTATTTAAAAATATAAGTGATATATTTATGGGTTGCATAAGTACTGTGGCTTTTTGGGATTTGTTTAACCAGGGATTTATGAAAAGAATAAAAGAATTTATGGCTGTATAATACTGTGGTTTACACCTGGATAGTTATGTATCCTTATGTAACGCAATAAAGCCTTTAAAAAATATATATATAAGTGATAAGTAACACTGTATTACTCGGCCAGTATGTGAAATCCACTGATTTATTTTACCCAGACAGCTGAATTGGCGTTTTGTTAAGGTACTGACTAATTGTGACCTAAGCGGGATCTTGATGTGAGTCCCAAGAACTCGCTATACTTCCGCTTTAATTCGGAAGTTTATAGTGAGATCCGGTGCCCCGACTCCTCATTGGGAGCCATTGGAGTACCACATTGTAAGGGGAAGTTTATTAAGAAAAATCTTTGTTTACAATCTATGCATTAACACTATTATATGTAAGTAAAACTAAGAATTTACTAGCTTTGCCTTTAGTATTTTGTTCCTCAAACACTGGTAGGAATTTGACTCACATCTCTGCCCTTTTAGTAAGGGTTAACAGTGGAACACAGTTTTGCATTGGAAATCTTAAGACTATGTCGGATGCTGACAGTCAGAGGGTTGAGGGGAGCCACTGTGACCAAAAGCATAACCAAAGCCCAAAATTATTCTTCTACTGCTATGATTTTCTTCCAACAAATTTGTTCGGTGGCAGAAAACATGATATACTTACAAAAATACATCATGTTTTATAGATATTTGGTAGATGAGAAGGCTAGAACATTGCTACCCATTTTTTTCCTATTAAATCATGACATTTAGCAGACTAATATTTAGGCAGGTTGAAAGATACGTTTACGTATGTTAATTTAAGTACTTGAGTTATTACTGGCTATATATGTTTGCGATAGCACTGTGGGTGAACATAAACCTCATCCACGGGGATATAATTATTTGTTATGTAAATACATATATATATATATATATATATATATACGCACACACATACAAATATGTGGATGCTCGTTATATACATATATATATATATATATATATATATATATATATATATATAAATATAAAATCCAAAAGCGGTGCACTCAGCTATAGGGAGCAGCAGGTTCAAAGTGCCCGGGTGCTGTGCAGCAGAAAAGCATACAAGTCTTGATAAAGGTTCCTGAGGGGGACCGAAACGTCGACTACTTATATGTTATATCGTCTGGAGTATCGACTAAAAAGATTACTATAAATTTATTGAATCAGTCCCGTGAGTGCGTGCTTTCTACTTTCTTCGTTGGACTTGTATATATATATATATATATATATATATATCCAATGCAAAGTACTAGCACTCTGCGCAGCAATCGTCATTCATTAGCAGATGCCTGGGTGCAGCTCTCATCAAAAATATACAGAGTCCAAATATAAAAATAGAGGATGCACTCACAAGTCTTTAGATATCACCGTTTAATATCGAAGATGTTGAAAAACGACGTTTCAGGCTCACAAGCCAATATACATAGCATATTGTCCTGATCATAGGCCGCATTTTCCCCCCTAATTTAATTTCTGACAGTAGTGTGGTCCAATTTCTTATGCAGCGCATTACTGCCCAGACTCTGAGTGCTCTGCTTAATCTGCTGAATCTGTTTGTGCAATGGTGGCACGAGCACACTGAGTTGATTACTATTTGTTTATCCTTACTCTGCCATCCTGAATTGTCCAGATTATAGACTGCACCTAAAGGCTTTCCACTTTTTAAATTGTTAAATTATTGGTGTGGCTTATAATCATGTGCTAAACATAATGTACCTATAGGAAATCCTATAGGTACAGCCTATATATTTACTTATAATGGCACTAATAATGTATGTTGGTATGTTTAATCACTTAATTGTAGTTATTGGACAAGAGATAAAAATGCATTAATCACTAGATAGGCATAGTTGGAGATTTTTCCAACTATTAATAGAAACATAGAATGTGTCAGCAGATAAGAACCATTCGGTCCATCTAGTCTGCCCAATTTTTCTAAATACTTTTATTAGTCCCCAGTTCCCGGTAATATCTGAGCTTTGCTATTCCCTTGTGAGTTGATCACAACTCACTGTTTACTTAATAGTCTTTATTATAAATGTACATGATTATAGTGTCTATTTCTGGAATTTTCAGGAATTGAGATGAAAATGTAAAACTTTAGGCGAAACTAGCCTAAAATTCTCTTTTATAGACTTTTTCAAACTCATCCACTTTGGCCTTAAATTTTACACATTTCTCTCAATACCCTGCTTTTCTCTCTTTATTATGTACACCCATATATATACTTACAATATATACCAAAATATAATACATAATACACGTAAATTTGTGTGTGCATAATTCAAATTATTCAGATGGTAAAAGCACTTTATAGTGAAAATAGCACAAATCATTTATTATAGCATTAACAGATCAGATTTCAGAACTCAGTCTTTATTTGAGAGAACTTTATAAAGATCTGCTTGCTATATTTGTTGATCATCGTATGCACCAGGACTATGAATAGTTTAACTACTGAGTGCCTTTCACCTTTTTGCCACCTTTTTAGGGCTGGTGGCAGACATGGGATAGTCAGAAAGCCAAGCGTCATACCCAGAGCAAAAACAACAAATCCAAAATGGGTAAGACAAGGTCAAACCGGCAAAGAGGTCAAAACTGGCAGTCCAAAATGTGCAGACAGGGTCAAATCCCAAGTATTTTACAGAAAACCCTTCGGAAAGGTCTCACCAATATCACAGGCAAGGTTGTGAAAAAGACTGGATGTTTAAATAGTCACCCAAACAAGCTTCAAAATCCGAAAGTCTGAAATTATTAGTATGGCTGGAGGATCCAGGGACAGGTAAGGGGAAGCTGTGGGTTCAGCGATTGTGCCTATATGACACCTTCATACATTAAAGTTTAATACAGTGAATACTATTAATTTAGGTAGCTGAACATTCCCAGGACATACATGTACACAAAATAAATCTGTATTTATTTCTTCCTGTAAACATTATTTGTCAGTATTAGATAATTAAAAAGCCACCACTTTCCACAGCATTATAGAAAAGATTTTACATTTTTTACCCAGGCAAAAATAAAAATGTCACATATATTGCTGTTTAACTTATCTATTACGTTGCCTAGTACTTGTAGTAATTTAAATATTAAAGTAATAAAAAAAAAACATGAATGCCACTAAATTCTTTCACGTGTTTATTTTCCATCATCCTAAAAGAACTCAATCGGTGATCTTTGTTGAGCCGTTCAACAAAATGCCATTTTAATGGAAATTTATTGAGTCCTGTCATTTAAGCTCAATAAAAATCAGAGAAATTTTACAAGACAATTTCCCCCACTTCTGCTTCCAGGCCTGTTGGATTATTTCAATATGCTCCTGCAGTGGTATGTTTCACATTAAAAAGCATTCAATTTCTACCAAAAAAAAAATGTACTTGTTCCTTTCAATAAACTGCCAAGCACACAAAGAAATGTGGAACTCAACTGAAATGTGATGCTACATAAAAAAACTGCTAATAAACAATTCTGTAAACTGGAAACCATATTGGTGAAAATACATGTTTCTCTGTTCCTAGACTGGCTGGAATTGGGTAAAATATTGGCTCGCAAACATTAATAAATATTTCTCAAGAACTGGCTGCAAAATCTAATTGTACAGCTACATTAATATGCAACTTCATTTTAACTTTTTTATAAACACAAATATACAGAGATTTTTGTTGAAAATCTATTTGTTATACTTTTTACTAGCTTCTTCTACCTCGTATTATGTTGTCTTGAAAGTCCCCTGAGGCTAACTGCCCCTACCATGTGGTTTTCTTTACGGTTGTATATATGGAGGAAGAATAAAACCATAGTCTTCTGAGAAATTCAATTTTGTTTTTATGTTACTAAGAATTTAGTTTGAAGTTGTATCTGCTTTGTAGTTGTGGGTGAGAAGGTAAACTCAGTATTGCTTGTCAAGATACTTCAGAAAATTCAATCAATGAGAGAAAAATAATTTAAACAATAGCCTTATGAAGTTTGACCATGGTCCTACATTTTGTTTTAGCGCTCACTGGCACATTTGTGTTTTAAAGAATCAGAGTGACATCTGATCTCCAAGCTTAATGAAATAAATGCTGGGGTCACTGGGCTTCAGGGACTGTGCATTCAGTTGTAGGTTATGAAGGACGTCAGAGCTCAGAGGATGGTCCAAGCTTTCGAATGCAATTGAAAATAAAAAGATGTCCATTTTCTAGTCCTTAAAAGTACAATTGTACACTTAAAATCTTTTTTTTAACCCCTCAGTTATAGGATTGTTGTGAAATTTTATGTGTAGTGACAATGTATAACATTTCTGTGGTGTTTTTGTTTAGCGTTTATTTTCCTCTTTATCATTTAATGTAACCACACATATTGTATACTGTTATTGTACTAAAAAGGGCTTTCTTTAGATACCATTATTTTCATCATATCAAATAAGTCACTATAATTTTTTTTTAAATCTGAATATAAAAACTTTGACCAGAAAAATCTTTTTCACAATTAGAAACAGAAAAATGCCCCATCTAAATAGTTTCTAAATTTTGTCCTGAGTTTAGAAATATGCATGGTTTTATGTTGTTTTTTGATAGTTATAGGGCAATAACCAAAATAGTGCTTTTCTAAAGATTGTCACCTCAGTGACATTTTGACCCAACCCTAAATCTATCCCTAACCCTAAATCTAACCCTTGCACTAACACTAATTCTAACCCTAACTTATCTGTAACCTTAAGTGGAACTCTAACCCTAACACTAAATCTAGGGTTAGCTTTCTCCATTTTATTCAAAGTAATGTTGCTGATAACTTCTGTTGCTCTTGCGGGTCACAAGCAAACGCCAAATTGGAGAAGCATGTTCCTCTCCAATATGGGTCCCGTGATCACTGAGTGGGATGGACAAATCCTCAAGGTCTACCTGGCAACCTAAGCTTGGTCCCAAACACTTTTTAGCAAGCATTCAGAAGACCTGGATGGGCAATTGTGGTTATCTCCCTCTAGTAAGTTTAATTTTGTCAGTAAAAGTAAAGAGACTAATCTTAGTTCTTGTTGAAGCACCAATGGGATATGATAACACCCATAGCTCCTGATGCAGGAGACATTTCTAGTGGACAATCCAACAGTGACCTTGGTCATCCCATGCATATTACTCCTATAATGTGAGGGTGGGTTGTTTGGATGTTTTTGTTGCTGGGTTTTTATGGACAGCAGTGTTTACTCTCTCAATGTGTGGTGCTTCACACTTTCTGATATACCATATTCTACTGTAAAGATTAGTTCCAATACATTCTATGTTCCAGTGTTGTTTTGACTAGTCAAATCTAAAAATTATTCAGCGTGGCTGTTGTATTTAAAAAGTGTTCCAATCTCCAATAATACATCTCCATAGTCTTTTTGTTCCATTTCCCATTTGCTTTCCAATTCTAAGGAGACATGGTTCTTCTTTTCTGAAATTATTTTTGTTCTTGTCAGCGCACATCATTGTTTTCCTTATATTTTAAGGGACTGGAGAAATACCCCCTTAGTGTGTCACTAGAGTAAGAGTAATCGTTTTTTAGATATAATTTTAAGCAAAAATAGGGTGCCCTAAATACAGTCGAAAGTCAGAAGCTATAGTCACTATTCTTAAAATCAGGGCCGGCGCCACGTATAGGCAAGGTAGGCGCTGGCCTAGTGTGCCTGTTTAATAGGGTCGAAGAAATGAGCAATTGTGGCAGGGGCAGGGAGGCGGACCGCACCAGGTGCAAAGTGAAGGTGTGCCCCCACCTCTGGCAGCAGCGAGGTGGAATGGGGATAGAGGAGAGAGACAACTTATTGGTAGGGGGGGGGACAGAAATGGGAGGGGGAGAACAGACATGGGAGTGAGGGGGACAGACAACAGATATGGGGGGTGGACAGACATGGGAGGGGGGTGCAACAGACATGGGTGCAGAGAGGAGAGACAACACACATGGGAAGGGAAAGAGATATACAATGGGGGGATAAGAGAGGAAGAGGAACAGACATGAGGAGGGAGGAGGACAGGCTAGCAACATATGATCATAAGCAGGCATCATACCTCACAAAAGGCACAGGAAGAAGTCTTATAAAGTAAAAATAGTTTTAATGTCCACAAGCAATCGCCCTAAAAAATTCAGCAAGGAAAGTGTTACACACCAGCATGGATATCAGCATAATTAACAATATTCTGGCAGCTTTGGCGGGACAGCCATTCCCAGTGATGGTATAATGTGACCCAGCACACATGGTGTTACATAAGGACAACCCTGGTCTCTAACAATTGCACACATAGAGGCACTGCACATTGGTTATAAGTCGCAATGGCCAGATTGTCTCAGCCAATTTGAGACAACTGACAGGAATGTGAGAAACCAGGGAAGATATTGCTTAAATTCATTCTTTACAATGAGTCTGTGAATTGCTGCAAAAAACAATCTCATGACTTTAAATAGTTCTTAGTACCATACATTAGGCAAAATCCATGTATGTGACTATATATAATGCAAACATACCGTATTTGCTCGATTATAAGACGACCCTGATTATAAGACGACCCCCCAAACTTTGTATATTCCTTTAGGAAAAAAACTAAAATCCTGAATAGAAGACTACACTGTAGGAAAAAAAGTTTGTAAATTGCTTTTTAAAATTTAACCCCTTAGTGACCGAGTGCTATGCTGCATTTGATGTGCCTTGAAGACCAGAATTCCATTATTTTTGTCTAATGTTTACTGAACTGTGAATTTCTTTCTTTGTGTTCAGTCCACCCACACAAATTATATATCATTTTTTAAAGGACAGATAGGGCTTTCATTTGATACTATTATTTTCATCATATGATATCATTTACTATTAAAAAAAAATATAAAATATGATGCAAATATGCCATTAAAAAACTCTTTTTCTAACTTTGACCTGATTTTTTTTTTTTTACACAATTACAAATGGTAAAAAAAGACCCCGTCTATATATTTGTAATATTTGTCCTGAGTTTAGTAATACCAATGTTTCCTTGTTTGTCTATGTTTTATTTCACGTAATAGGGCAATAAACAATATTAGTGTTTTTTTGGTTTTCTAACCATTTTCTTCTACATTGACTTTTTAACCCCAACCCTAAATTTACCCAAACTCTAAATTTACTCTAACCCTAAATCTACCCCCACCCCTTAATCTAACCCTTGTAATCACCCGAACCCCCCTTTAACCCTAATTATGACCCTATTTATGACCCTAACCCTAGATCTAGGTTCAGTAGATCAAGGGTTAGCTTTTTCCATTTATTTATTTATTTTATTTATTTAATTAATTTTCTATTTTTTACTGTAATATACTTAACTGCCTCTAGGGGCAGTCAAGTAGCGGTTTCAGAGCGACGGAAGAGATTTTTTTTCTCTCTCTTCCATCGCTCTCCTCTGGGCACGCTGTATCAGAGGAGCATGCTCCTCCAATACAGCACTCACCCGCGATCACCGGGTGATCGCAGTGCCCAGGGGGGCTCAGCAGGTGTTGCATGATGCCTCAATCGAGGCATCATTTAAACACTTTACACACATAGGCAGTGATGAGCTTTCACTGCCTATGTGTGTAACGCGAATACGATCACATTCGCGGTGGAGGTGAGGGGGGGGGGCTGAAGGCACTCTCAGAGGCTGCTTCGGATCCGAAGCAGCCTCTGAGAGTAGCTGCAGGCATGTAGTGTTGCGCTAAGGAGCGCAACACTACATGAAAACGGAGGACGTATTTATACGTCCTCATGGTCCTTAAGGACCATGCTTTTCAGGACGTATATATACGTCCATATGCGTTAAGGGGTTAATAAAAAAAATTGATATTAAACAAATGCATTTCTTGTTTCTATGTTTCTATGTTTCTATGTTTCTATTTCCTTTTATGTGCCAATGCGGCCTCTCTCCCCCTCCCCCAGCTGTCTCTCTCTCCCTCCCCCCAAACTTCTCTCTCTCCCCCTCCCTCATCTCTTCCCCCCTCCCCTTGTCTGTCTCCCCCTCCCCTTGTCTCTCTCTATCCCCCTTCCCCTTTTCTCTCTGTCCCCCCTCCCCTTTTCTCTCTTTCCCCTCCCTCCCCATGTCTGTGTCTCCCCCCTCCCTCCCTCGTCTGTGTCTCCCCCCTCCCTCCCCTTGTCTGTGTGTGTCTCCCCCCTCACCTTGTTTCTCTCCCCCCTCCCTCCCCTTGTCTGTGTGTGTCTCCCCCCCTCACCTTGTTTCTCTCCCCCCTCCCTCCCCTTGTCTGTGTGTCTGCCCCCCCCACCTTTTTTCTTTCCCTGATAGCTAGTGGGGGCAGCCGGGAGATGTCTGTACGAATCCCAACATCTTTGTTTGCAGTAATGTTTATTCATAACTAGAGTTGAGCGGACACCTGGATGTTCGGGTACAGCGGGTTCGAAAAATAGTCCGCGTTCGGGGTCGAACTTGAACCCGAACCTAATGTCCCCCCGGTCCCCACCCATTACCGGCGGGTGGGGACCCTATGACAATAATGAGGGGGGGACCTAATGCCCCCCCCCCCGGTACCCACCCTTTTCCGGCAGGTGGGGACCCTATAATAATAATGAGGGGGGGACCTAGTGTTCACCCGGCTAGTGTTCGAACCCACCGAACATCCATGTGTCCTCTCAACTCTATTCATAACCCATTGTTTTGGAGACTGTAGCATTCCCTACAAGTGAAACTCATTGAGAGCCAAGTGTACCCTGCTTCATGGCTGGGGTGGAGCACAATTTCATGATTAAGTCAAGAAATAAACTATTAACAACAAACATTTTATATACAATCTGACTCATAAGCCTTGGCAGCATTTCATGCTCAAAATATATAAATCCAAAAATGTCTGCATGGTTTTAAAATGTTAACTCTTTCCAGTTTACCATGGAAAACACAGAAGTGTAGTGCACAGTTAGTGGATTAGTAAGCTCCCGGGGCAGCAGAGGAGTTAAAATAGGCAGTAGGGAGTTACTTTCCTCTGTAAGGCCCTGCATATCTTTCACGTGCTAATAGAATTGTAAGTATAATTGTTGTAAGTATAATTGTTGTATGTTGTATGATCTACTATGGTCAGTAAGTGGAGTCTGGCTATGAACCAGTGAAAACATCTGTTGGAGGATCAACAATTTTGGTGTTTGCGTCCCCCCGCCTCAGAATTTGGCAGTGCTGATTATAATGCCACCCGGCTTAGGGACATTCACACCCTTAGCTTTTGCCTTGCTCTGACGCAGGCTCTGGGCCTCCTGGAGAGCTTTCAGGCGTCGCTCTGGCTTGTGACATCATTGCTTAATGAAAAGTGGAAAAACTATTTTTTTGCTTGTCTTTGGACCACAGTTGTAAAAGTCTTCTATTTTTTTGCAATGAATTGTTCAGAACTTCCCATGCTGTTAATGGTGTGCCAATCCTTACCATCTGGCCACAATCACATCACATCCAGGACAGCTCTGCACCTCATCCCAGCATGCATTAACTTGAGGCTGTATGAACAGGAGCAGGTCTCTGCCAGGAAAAGGCAACACTCTACATCTCCCTCAACACTACTGGCCACTAGAAATGACCCTACAGATACCAAAAGTGAGGAAATGAGCCTCCAAACAAGCTGAGCACCCTAAGAAGGGTTTTAAAATAACTGCTATGAAACTATATTGAAGTGAAGCACTATTTTCTTGCCTGGGGCAAAGAAATTGATAACTATGTCCCTGTCTAACCCAAACCAACAATAAATGTGAGGAATGTGGAAAATAAGTTAGATTATAATGAAAAATGAATATATCCCATTAATTCCAGTTCCTTGCAAGTCATATTATGTCATCATGAGCATGACAGGCTTGGTCACCTTGGCTATTATATAACGTATAACATACAGCTTTTTTTCAACATCCGCCAGGCAATGAAAAGTGTAATACTTAGTGAATCCTATTATGTAAAGGGTAAATCAGTTGAAGGTGCTATCTATGCCAGTTTTAAAGCCTGCATACATCTCTATTATTTGTGGTCTGACAATATAATTACTTCATTAAGGTCAATTTTCCCTCATTGATATTTTCCCTGAAGCTGAATAACTGTGACACACGAGTGAAAAGCTTTTTGTTGGCAAAGCTGCAGTAAACCCTTTTTATGTGTTGTTTTTTTTATTATATATATTTAAAAAGCATTGAGAGAAGGAAAAGTGTTAGTTATTTTTTGTCTGACAGGTTAGCAAAAACGTACCTGTCACTGTAAATATTGTGTTAACCAAATTGCTAGCAGATGTTTTAATATTTTTTTTGATAGTTACATTTGATTTCTAAACTATACCTCTATGGCCAATGGCACAGAGACAGGAACCACCACTTTGTCAAAGTCATAGACGTATAAACTACAATGCTGGCCGCCAAAATGGTTGTAATCCTATTCGCTTGCCCCAAATGATAATGTCAGCACCACTCAATGATTAGTGCGACACCCACGGGGCATTGTAAGCAGTGGATAATTGTTATTCATATTATTGTTTAGTATACACAGTTACATATTGTTAAATCAGTGAGGAATTAGTTGTATAGTGCACTGAGACCCACCACACCCTCACATATTTTGGAGCATTGGGATTGTCAGGGCATTTCTTTGTTGTTCCACAATTTTGCTTTTTAGTTTCACAAAATAGAAAAATGTAAGCTATTTCAAAAGAAAATAAGATTTCCATTGATATTTGATAGGATCCTTAGGCAAAAATGGTGAGGTGTAAGAGGTTTCACCTCAGTATAATGTTTTTATTTTGCCAGTATTTGGAAATATTAACTATGTAGAAAATCGTTTAATGCAATTAAAAAGAAAATAACTTTTTTTTTGCAGCATTTCAAATATTAATAAGTGTAGTGAGCATATTATTAAAGCTAACATACATACTTTGAAACTGGTTTTTAAACAGGTCAGGTGAGTCAAAATGGCTGAAACATTTTAGAATGAGTTATTTTAGGAATCTTTTTACTCAGATATAGTGATGGATTTAAAGACAGAAGGACCCCTTAACCCCAGTCATGCCATAGCAAATGCATGGAATAACAGCAAACCCAAAAGCCAGCAATGATGATTGACTCATAGAATTGTCATCTCATGTCTCAGTAAATATTATTATTTGAATATACTTTTACTCAGAACTATCTTGGTAATGTTGTGAATGTGAAACAGAGTATTCCCTTCACAAATTACAGTTATCTAACAGATCCGGAAAACCAAGGACTTCCTTTGTTTCATGGCTTAATGTTCTACACAATGAACTGTTCAAGTACAACATACAAAATAGCGAAAACTGGATCATGGAACATGTCCGGAAAGTATCTATTTCCACATAAAGAAAAACAATCTTTTGTTCATCCTTCTTTCTGGTCTCAGAATAATAACATTTATAGTGTAAAAATAATATATTTATTTACTAAGTTAGACACATTTTGTATGAGACTGAAAATCTGATGTAATAATGTAATAAAACCTTTTTGGTCATGGTCATTTATTATAATAAATATAATAACATACGTAAATACTTGTTGCATCCTAAACCATGTCCACACAGCTGAGACAATAGTCCTGGGACTAATGTTTAATACATGGACCACTCTCCTCTATTAACTGAGCCCCTATATTGTTACAGGAATTGGGACTTCAGTTATTTTGCTGAAATTGAGGGGCCAGTCTTCCCATGCAAACCCCAAAGTGTCTGACTGATCAGCAAGGTTTAGAATAGAACAGTTCATTCAAGATCAAAATAGACAAAATAAATTCACATGAGTCCTGCTAGGTCTGTTAAATGGGATGGAGATCAACAGTTGTTTTTGGAAATATCCAAATCTGTTGTTTTTTCATCACTGAAGGGATTGATGGGTCAACTCATAGATGTTCATTCTCATAGATCTCTGATTTTCCATGAGACCAAAGTGGTCAGAAACCTCGAGCTCCGATTTTCTCATGGAAAACTTTCTATCTCTGAGAATAAACATCTAATGAGAAAATTGGAGCTCTGGGTTTAGGACCACTTTGGATCATGGAAAGCTGTCCAAAACTCGGAGCTCTGATATTCTCATGCAAAACTGGAGCTACCTGTGTCGATCCTTATTTTCCTTCAGTTTTGAATAAACAATAGATTCAGATTTTTGCCAAATAATTATTTTCTTATACATTTGTTATACATTTATTTCATAACTGTTAATAAACATATGTGTTCCCTAGGAATTCACTTTGCCTTATTGAAGAAGCACATACCGTAAAAAGGAAGAGTATTACACTTCAATACATTTTTAATAATAGTAATTTCCTGCTCACATAAATCAAATCTCTGTTCAAGAGTAAATTATTAATGGAATTAATATGACCTTGCTTAATTATAAGACAAAGGGGGCAACTATTCACCAAAAGGTGAGTTAAGGTGAGATAAACATTGCATCTCACCAATTTAGCTATACGTTTGCTTAACGTGCAATGTATCAAAAGTCCAAAAATGTGGCTTCTTTGACTGACCTGGTCCCTTTTCTGGCCAGATCAGTCTATATTGAGTTGACTTCATCATGTTTTCTAATTTGCAGACAAAGAATGCTATGCTTTAGTATTGTTAATTATTAAATAACCATGCTTTACAAGGAGAATAGCAGATCTTGCTGTTTTCTCCTGTTAATATTTCCCATTGCTGTCTAAAAGAGCTTTCTATGCATTTTTTGTGATGTGCAATAAAACACAACATGATCCATTTTATCCAAACATCATTTGCACATATTTGTAAAGATTATTTCAGGGAATGCCCCTGTTAACTGCTTTATCTATCAAATAACACAATGTTACATTTAATCAACATTGACTCCAACAGTGCTCAATTTAAGGAGATATTGTCATTGGTGATTTTTCATGAGATGAACAAGTTGGGAGCGATCGTAATGAATTCATTTGCCATGGCCTCTTGCAACTTTAAAACCAAGTAAGTATATTTTCCAAGCAGAGAAGAATGGTCTATTAATGGTAGCTAGTCAATATCATAAGAGGAAAATTATTGTTAAAGAAGGCATAATGTCAACATGTTATAACTATTTATACAGTGACACTACTTTGCTGGCTTAATATGTTTTACATTTTGATTCTGTTTAGTTTAAAGCTATCGCTGATAGAGTAGATTAAAAACCAAGCTCTTTGGCCTAGTCTAGTGTCTTGTGGGCATAATCTGCCAGACCTAAAGAGACAATATCAAAGATTTATCTGTCAGACTGACAGTTTGATTGACCAATAAGAGGACAACTGACGACAACACTTGAATTCAAGATTAGAGTTGAGCGGACACCTGGATGTTCGGGTTCGGCAGGTTCGACCGAACTTCGAAAAAATGTCCGGGTCCATGCTCGAACTTGACCCCGAACTTGACCCTGAACCCCATTGAAGTCAATGGGGACACAGACTTTTGGCCACTAAAATGCCTCTAAAAAAGTAATGGAAAGGGCTAGAGGGCTGCAAAAGGAATTAAAATGTGGGTAAGAGTAGGACAAGTGCCCTGCAAGCAAATGTGGATAGGGAAATAACTTAAAATACATACAAATTACAAAAACAGCTGAGCCATAAAATAGCACTAGATGGAATCTTTGATTTTAGTTTTGGAAGAGCATAAATCTAAATCTAAAGCATGGCTGCCAGGAGGATCAACAGAATTATCCATTTGAGAGAGGGTTGGAGTGCAGGGTATTTTCTTTCAGTTTATACTAAGTGACCCATAGGTTGAGGAGGTGGTGACCGTGGCGGTGTAGGTGGAAGCGGCGCTGGAGGAGGAGGAGGAGGTAGCCAGAATTTTTCAAAGTGCGCTGTAAGCACAGTATTTGATGGATCTATTTGACTCTCAGATATGAAGTGAACCGCAAGATGCAAATGTACTATTTAGCACCCAAAACTTTTAGAATTTTTCAAAGTGCGCTGTGAGCACAGTATTTGACGGTTCTATTTGACTCTCAGATGTAATACATGTAAGGCTATTGCTATTCTATAAACCGAAATAGAGTCCCTATTCATAAGAATTTGCCCCCCCCCCCATTATCATATTATTTTCCCATATCATAACATCACATGTTCCACCCCTTTCTCAGCATTTAAATTAAAAGAGAGTTAACAGAGTTACATGTTGCAATAAAGCCCCCTATTAAGAATGGTGGAGAATAAGTACCATAATTTAAGCCTCAATATGCCAAGATTATTCCCCTCAATACCCCAGGATTATGCCCCAGAATATGCCAGGATTTGGCCACCCAATATGCCAGGATTATTCCCCTCAATAGCCCAGGAGTATGCCCCACAATATGCCAGGACTTAGCCACCCAATATGCCAGGATTATGCCCCTCATTATCCCAGGATTATGCCCCTCAATATGCCAGGATTATGCCCCTCAATACCCCAGGATTATGCCCCTCAATATGCCAGGATTATTCCCCTCAATACCCCAGTATTATGCCCCACAATATGCCAGGATTTAGCCACCCAATATGCCAGGATTATTCCCCTCAATATGCCAGGATTATGCCCCTCAATACCCCAGGATTATGCCCCACAATATGCCAGGACTTAGCCACCCAATATGCCAGGATTATCCCCCTAAATATCCTAGGATTATGCCCCTCAATGTCCCAAAATTATGCCCCTCAATATCCCAGGATTATGCCCCTCAATGTCCTAGGATTATGCCCCTCATTATCCCAGGACTTAGCCACCCAATATGCCAGGACTTTCCCCCAAAATATGCAGGGACTTAGCCACCCAATATTCCAGGACTTTCCCCCACAATATGCCAGGACTTAGCCACCCAATATGCCAGCCAGGACTTTTCCCCCAAAATATGCCAGCCAGGACTTTTCCCCCAAAATATGCCAGGACTTCCTTCCCTTACTTACCTCGTCGCTGCTGCTGCTGTGTCTCCGGTGCAGGTCCGTCCGTGGCTGTGAGGGAAGCGTTGTGCGCTCCCCTCCAGCCAATGCGCATTCAATAAAGTTTGTTTAAAAAAAAAAAAAAAACTTTACTGAATGCGCATTGGCTGGAGGGGAGCGCACAACGCTTCCCTCTCAGCCACAGGCGGCCCAGCACCGGAGACACTACGACGCAGACGAGGTAAGTAAGGAGGAGGATTTTTGTTTTTTTTGAAGCAGGGTTCCGGAGCCCCCAGCTAAGATGCTTCCTAGGCAGCTGCCTAGGTCGCCTTACTGGTGGCGCCGGCCCTGCATGTATTCCATAAACCGAAAGTCTATAAACCGAATGACTTTCAGTTTAAAGACTTTCGGTTTATAGCCGAACCTTGAACTCCAACCCCAACATACAGTGTAATGTCCGGGTTCGGGTCCGGGGTACGGACACCGTAATGTTCGGTACGAACCCGAACAGTGCGGTTCGGGTTCGCTCAACACTATTCAAGATGCAAATCTCTTACTCCTTGGTTTTTACTATACATTACCAGTATACATATTCTGAATGAATAATGATAGAAACATTGTTTTAAAAGGAACAGAGGCATTCAAAACATTTTTCAGGTCCTCCTTCTTTAAAATTTGCCCTTTGTCAATAGACTCCATGATGTAATGTCTCATAAAAAAAGACATCTAGTAAATCAGGTTTTAAGACCCATACACACAGGATTGTGTCGGATTAACGTATGACTCCCAGCTGAAGCTGATGTGCGTGAGCACTACATCTTCTACATGTCATTACTTTTCCTGTAGAAAATACAGCATTTGTTTAATCAATTAGTTTGTCAATTCTCTAAATCTTATTACTCAGTTAGCTTTATGTTTTTACTTGTAAAAAAAATCATATTGCTTTCATGTTCTTTTGTGCAGCTTGGCGAAATGGCCCCCAAACATTCCCTGCCTGGATACTTGTAAACAAAATATAGAAATAGTGTAAATATATGTACTAATGTTTGAAACATATAATCACTGGTTTTGTCAGTTGTTGTTTCTCAAGAGAGACTTCATTAGGAGAACCATCTGGATTTTGATTACCAAAGATTTAGATTCTTGCAAGTAATACAAACCTTTCTTCTTAAAGCTAAAGGGGGAAGTGATACAGACTCTTATTGAAGCGACTGTAAAAGCCTGAAAAACAAACTTTCCCCATTTCTTTCTTTTCACAGACTCGGGGAATGAGCTCAGTGGAAGAAGCAGATAAACATATGCACGGCCTTCTGATGTCTGAATATTCAGTAATATGTAATAAATTACTGTAATAAAAAAACAAACATCCTGTCAGGTTCACGGTTATTGAGCCACAGAGCATAGGGTAAACCAGTAGCAATCAAGGGGCTATAGTCAGTAAACACAAAATAAGGAACAGAGGCAAATAGGACAGTCCAGTTACAAATCAGGGGTCAGTAGCAATTAATGCACAGTAAGGGGCCATGGGTCAATAGCCGATGATCCACAGTTGTCGACTTAGTACACACAGCAGAACAATAAGCAGTCTGACAATACTTCAGTCACACAGCTTGGTAACAACCAAGAACTGACCTGAGGGTTAATGTGACCTTTATAGTGCTACTGGTGCAATGCCCTCTCCTCTGCACCTGAGGCTCATTACCTGCTGTTTTTAAGAGAGTGAGATCCCAAGACTATGCCCCCTTACTTCATGATTCTCCTGCAAACGGTGGCCCGTTGGGGCAGATGGCAATGTCCTCTCTCCCTTGAATTAACTCTTGATACTGGCAATCTCTCGCTAAGGACACAAACACCACCAGTCAGTCTGGCAGAGGTTGGGTTGCAATGTCCCCAAATCAAGGTCTGGGATGCATCCGACCTCATTGCCGCAGGACCCTGCTTGATTGCTGCAGGCTTGGGTGGATGTCCATAACTGAAGATCAACCTTGCGGGGTAATACCTCCACCATGACCTAGAACCTTGTCCTGGGAAGTTGGAGAATTAGGCCATATTAAGCAATCTTTCTAGGGAGGGATTTTGTAATGCGCTGTAGGTGAGGTTACATGTGCTTTATGTGTGACTCTCCATTCACAGTATTTAACAGTACACAGCTGGTCACCAGGCAATGATAATATATATTCTGAGGACACAGAGTTAGATTTGGTCTAGGCCTGTGTTTACTTTTCTCCAAGAAGCTGTCAATGTTTACTCCTCTTTTAGATCACTGATATGTCAGCTGTGAGTTATTGATGAATTAGGTTTTTTACACTTACCCTTTAGCAGGGAATTTATGCCAGGAATTCCTGTTTTGAAATAAAGCTACAAGGTAATGTAAAAGACACTTCTATAATCCATAGTAGCAGGTTACCTGTCAACATCCTACGTGCACAGTTTTTCTACATAGCATTTTATACATTTTATTAACTCCATACTCTTTCTTCAAACAAATATGTAGCTTAATACATAACTGCTGAGAACTTTGTATTAATTCAGTGTTTGCATTTCCCCCCCTGTGGTTTGTTTAGATTTTATTTGGCAGACAATACAAGTATGAAAGGAATGTAGTCCATCTGCATGCTATGAAAATTCTATTTCCAGTTTGCTTATCACCAGGGGTGTACCTAGAGTACCTGGCAAATCCAATGTTGGGTTACCCAGGCCCATTTTAAAATGCCCAATTTTTAAAAAAATGTTCACCTACTTTTGTCCAATTTCCCTGCTTTAATCCAGCTTTTAGTCCATCTTTGTGTAGCCCATTTTTTCAAACCATCCTATTGGACAAAACCTGTTATTTTTTATACCCTGCTGTTTTATAACAACATCCACCCGCGCTCAGCATGTCACAAACAGCTCTCAAGCAAAATGAGTAAGTACAGGCACTCTGCAGCGGCCACAGCCAGAATCCACTGTTCAGGTGGTTCCTGGTACCTTACCAAGCCTTGTTAGGATTGTGGAGGTCTGACTTGGCTGTGTGATATGGCACCTGGAGCGAACCCCCCATCACGTACCCTACTGCTTTTCACGAAAAGTAAAATTGTGCCCCAATCCATAGTGTAATAATGTTTCCACCTCCATGTCTTTTAACATGTAACTGTATATTTTGTGGCCTTATAACTGAGCAATGGCTAGAAATTTTAATTAATCCCAAAGGACAGCATGTTTATATTGGCTAGAATAGAATTTGGACTGATCTCGGCTTATCGGCAAATAAACAGAATTAGATTATTTGTTTTAATCCAAACAAAACACTTGAACAGAGGGCCCTGATGAACATAAATGCTGTTAACTAATAACCTGACTAGAACATATTGTATATAACACACTGTTTCGATTAATTCTTCTCTATAAGCATTTTAAGCTATAAGGAAACCTTCCCATTATTTTGTTCTGGGACTAAGCCAGCATTTCCTAGATGTAGTATATTTGCAAGGCTGAGTGTCTCATTATACAGTGGTAGAAAAAAAAAGTGCTTTTATCGTGTTAATTACGCGCATAAACAAGAAGGCTGACACTACCATTATAGGTGCAAATATGTGAAAAAAATAAATATATTTTATTCATACATAACAAACTGTTACATATATTGAAAAACAAGAGATACCATAGTTATCACTTTACTCTATATGTAATATATATTCATTAAAAAAGGTAAATCTGTACTTATCATGCATTGGAAAAAATGGTTAAAAACTTGGTGACAGAGTCACTCACCCGGAGGCGTAACTGAGTTAAGTCATGTCCTTTGTTACAAAAGTGTTCAGGAATCTGTAAATTTATATTCTTTGTTGTAATGCTTGATTTGTGTTTGGTAAAATGGGTTTTCATTTTTTGTGTGGTCTCACCAATATAAATTATGTCACATGGACAAATTAACATGTAAATCCCATCAGACGAATGTGTAGGAGGATCGAATTGAATACCATTTCTCTCTGCCAGGATGTTTGAATTTATCACCTTTCATCATAATTTGTAATGCTACACAGGACATACATGGACAATTTATTACTTGGTGATTAAAAAAAGTGACTCATTTTTTGACAAATAAATCTGCTTTTACCAAATGGTCCCTAATAGTGTTACCTCTCTATGGGTCATTACAGGTGCAATTTCAAACTTGGGTATATATTGATGTGAGCATTTATACATCCACCCCTCACACAGAAGGCATAATTGCTAAGCAAAGGTAGCTAGTACATTGGGATATAAGGGAACCGTTTTGGAATTATTGATGTGTTTATTGGAAATTGTCTTAATTATTTATTTTTGATGGGCAATTTTACGTTCTGACTTGATGAACTGCAATGGGTACCAATGTGGCGCCCACATATGCCAGCATATTCATGGCAGATTTTTAGGAAGAATTTGTTTATAACTAAATAAGAATAATATGGGAAGAATTGGTATGAATATATTGATGATGTGCTGTAATTGTGGTGTGGCCCGTTGGAACTATTGCTTGCATTCCTCCAGAAACCTAATAGCTATTCCGATAACATTAAATTCCAAATGACTAACAGCACAAAATGAGCTTTTTGGACACCCTGATTAAGTCTGAGGAGAACAAACTAACTATAGACCTCTATAGATTAACTACAGACAGGAAATGTGTAGTGTTGCTTGTATAGGTTGATTTGACCTAGTTTTGTATGACTGCTAAAAAACAAACATTTTTGTTAATACCAATTACATTAAAAAAATTCTCTGGTTTCTGATGGATATATTTCATGTTGCGTTCCACTCTGGTTCTCCTGTCTATGTTTGTAAATGTTCGAACATATAGCACTATTCCACCAACAATCTGACAATTTGCGGCTGTTGTTTTTCCCAATCTGGAGTGAGTCAGAGCAAATTGGTGCCAGGTATGCAGGAGCTCAATCTTCCCCAGTTGGCAAACATAGTGTGGCATCTCAAAACCTATTTTTTTTTTAGCTCTGTCCTGTTGCTTCCCAGTAACCAGAAAATCGTATGATATTCTCTGTTGCTAATTTACCATAGTTTACTGATTAAATATTTACTCACCTTCAAAAGCAATGGATGGAATGTTATTTGTTGATAATAAAAAAAAGCAGCACTTTGTTTTAGCTCTGTTCTAATATTAATTTGATAAATAAGTGTCTGTTAAAGCTGGTTTACAAGAATTTATAACATCCAATAAAATATCACTGGTATATTCACTGGAAATGAGCAAAAGATTGTTGAAGGTACAGATAAAGAACACATTGGATGTGTTAATAGTTGTTTACAAACAAAGTTAATTCAGTTTTCTTAAGAAAGAATATACTGTCACACTAATTAAATGTTTCAGCTGAATTAGATACAGACAGTGTGACAGGAAATTAACTGTCTATACCAGGGAGTGGGCCACTTCACTGTAAATCTATTTGTGCATTCAAACGTGTATACACAGACACACATACACTACTACACAGTCATTCTTACAATGTAAGTGTTACACTTACATACACACTCAAATATACACAGTCCCATTTACACACACACACATACATTCACACAAAGTGTCACACTTCTACACACACACATACACTGAATCACACTTCCACATACACACACACTGAGTCACACATACACACACACAGAGTCACACTTCCACACTGTAACGGAGCGTCTACTGGATGTAGTAGACTCTCTGCCCATGTAGGAAATCACCTCTTTAGCCCCCGATTAAAGCTCAGCATTCACCCAGCAAGTCTTTCGTGGACCCTTTCTCTTTGTACCCAAGAGCAGTTAGGTACAGCAAGAATGAACAACTCCTTTATTTTTGTAACAACACAGACTTATAAAAAGACATAAACAGACATCACAGACATTAGTATACAATGGGAGGGACAGAACTAAACATAGTTCTCCAACTAGCTGGGGCTAGGAATACATTAGACTGCAAACCAAATAGAAATTAACATCCAGTGAGTAGACAAACAGTAAGATACATAATGTACACAACATAATCAGTTTACCAGTTAATCCAGTTAATACCGAACAATGGATGTTGGAGTAAACTATCAATTATTGTCACTGACACATTATAATCCTTCAGAGTGGTCTACTCACAGAATTAAACATTATACATAAACCAATTTACTAACAGAATATAAATAACTAACAATATTAACGTATAGAGTTATGGCACATAAGCCAGGGCCCATAATCTACAGGGAGGTGTTTGATCATTATAGAAGTCCCGGCGGTTGTGCCGGGTGGCAGCAGAGGATGTCTACGCACATTGCACAGACATCCACCTGCTGTTAGCGAGGGGGATCCAGGTCCCCTGCAGCTCTGCTGGGGACCTGGATCCCAGTCTTATAATCTGACCTCGATTTGAGGTCAGATTATAAAACGACCTCGAATATAAGACGAGGGGGCCTTTTCAGAGCATTTGCTCTGAAAAAAACCTTGTCTTATATTCGAGCAAATACAGTAATACTGGACAGGATATGTGCTTACATTACCAAATTTTCATATACCTATAAGTATCTAACTCAACAAATAACTTGAGAATGTAATATCTACAGGTTTCTAAATTGTTTATTTAGTACCACAAGTAAAAAAAAAACATCAAAACTAAAACTGAGAAGCTTGCTTTAGGAAAGTGGCACAGCTTTTTCAAAAACTGTGAGTATCTTATAGTCATTAGGAAAATCTTTGTAAACAGTTTTACTTTTCATAATGGTTCCAAGAATACCACTTAAGACCAATTATTATTTATCCTTATGTTTGAATGTACTTCTGGTGGAACTTTATTTGTTTTTGTTTTTTCCCCTTCATATTCACGTAGCCCACAAGCTTAGCCTGGGCCTGCTAAATCTTCTGAAGGTCGCTGATTGTTTCCGTGGAGTCTGGCATATAAATGCACATCACTCTTCCTGGAGCGCCTGCCAGAATTCATCTCTCCTCTGAGGCAGCTCCACCTAACCTAAAGTATGTTGGATTATTAACCCCAGACAAACATTATGATTCCTGCTCTGTCTGGGACTATTTATAGTTCCTGTGCTCAAATAAAATTAACCTGTTAGCTACTAAAACGCAAAAGCTAGAGTAGAGCATTTGAACAAATATGTGTGACAGCTGTTAACTGAATCGCTAACAACTTCCACTCCGGCTCTTCACAACCATTCATCCCTTCTAGCCAAGTATCAAATGTTCCAATAGAACTGGAAATACATATAGCAAAGTGTAGAGAAAGAAACTGAAATGGGAACTGACAGAAAACTGGAGCAACAGTTCCAATAATTCCTAAAAGCCAATGTGAATGAAAAGGAATGCAATGGAAAATATGATCAATTTTATCAAGTCTGGAATTAATAGCGCACAACATTGGCCTTCAAAACAAACGCTTGTAGCACTAGCAACTCCTCCTCATTTACAAACCCTCCTACACAATAATAAACAAAGAGTTGAGATCCAAACATTCTACTTACATATTCCTTGTGATTATGTCAACTGCAGCACCTTTAAGACTAACCAGGATCACACTTCTTCTGGAAGCCTCTACAAAAAAGAATGCACTTGGGACAAAACTAACATCTACGCATACACTCGGTGGTCATTAATAGGCACACCTATTTAGTCCTGACAATATAAAACAAGCAAAACCAAGTGCAGAAAGAATTGTCTTTTCAAGCTTTCAGGACTATTTAATGACTAGATGTGCAAGTTTGACACAAAACACAAACGTTTTGCACAGCGTCCTTTCCTCAGTGTGCAATACCATAAATTCATCTACAATTACCCTTAGCCCCAACAATGTAATGTGCTATATTTCCTTTGGCTTTACTGGTGGTTATGACTCCAAACTGATGATCATATTATGTGTGACCCTGCTCTGTTGATTGGTAGGCAGGGTCTCTATATAACGCATTTTGTTGGGACTATTAAGGGTAGTTGTTAGATGTTAACCTCATCAAGTCTCTACCCATTCCTGACAGTGTCATAAAAGAGTGGGTACACCTATTTTGCAGCATCAAAGCACACTCTTCCCCATCATGACAGAATTCCTCTGACCTCATCACATGACATTCTGACTCTGTGTGACCACCAGCAAATAAACCATAGTCATCTTGCTACCTGCACACTGCAACTGTAACTAACAGATTGGTTAGGGGAAATCTCATCTAACCAGCCTTGTCATGTAACATCATATCTGTGTCTAGAGGAACATCAATGGTGAAAGCAGAGAAATATTTCATCATTGATTCTCCATCAACATCAATTGCATAAAGCAGTACAGTTGTGAAGCACACTATACCCACTATAAGCCACAAAATGTTGGACTAATATTTGGAGTAATTTCCCTTTAAATGTTTTGACTGAAGTGGTCATTTAAATAAAAGGGGGTCGGGTAATGTCATTGTACAGTATTTTCTGATATCTGCAAATTTCCATCTCAACAATAGTCCCTTTAATCTTCCCTTTTCATTCATACTTTTGGTTTTGCCTGTGGCACTCAGTCAACCACACGTAAATGCATTATGGGAAGCATCCGAATAATCCTTTATTCAGATTTTAAAATTGAATCAACCTTTCCCGTCTTCTTTCCATTAGCGTAACCACTGAGATATTCATGGATCAAATGAGCACTGGAATATATACAACTTACTCAGACATCTGTTAATTTTAAAGGGTAACAACAAATTAAGGACTTTTTCCAAGAAAAGCAAAGCTTATGTTACACAGAAAGTGCATGCCAGATTAGGCATTTGTGGTGAAGGTTGGGTTTTCCTTGTGTGGTTGTTTAGCTAATGAACAGTACTTCAATTTAGAAATAGATTTTGAGATTTATAACTTTCTCCAATCTGTTAAGGAAGATTTTTGGTAGAAAAAAAGTTGCTTGCTCTGAGCCCCTTGGTTCTGTGTCATTTGTCTATAAAGTTAACAAGAGGATTGGAGGATCTATTAAACGAGACTAAAAAAGTTGCAATTACATACACTAGAATACCTGTGTCTTATATGGCTATTAAAGCATTTTATAAATAGATGCAAAATAAAGAACTCTTTAGTGACCTGGTCATTAAAAGAAATGTTCAAAGAACAAGAGGTCACCCCCTGAGACTGGAAGATCAAAGATTTAATTGACAACAAAGGAAGGAGGTGCTATCAAATACAATAGATGCCTTCAAAAGGGGTCTGGATATGTTTTCAGCCCCAAAATGAGAAATATGGGTGTTGCCTTCCTTTGGATTGAGCTTGATAGGTACTTTTTCAACCTATATTATTATGTTACTATGTTAATATTCAGGTTGACTGTATTATTAAAATTCAGTTCACTTATGCTTACTTTCTTGCTGTTTGGTGAATAGGTTTCTTAAAGGACAGTCAAACTTTTTTAATCCTTAGGGTTAAAAACATGTGATGCTTCTCTGGAGTAAACCCAAAGTGTATATTATTAGGTACAATCAGGTTTATGCTTGGCTGTGTCTCACAGCTGAGACACAGCTGGTCTGGAGGCTGGCGTGCTGTGACAGTGTCAGCATGTTCCCAGCCACTCGGAGTGGGTGCTCATTGGCAGTGTGCCGGGGCTCATCTGCCCTCATTTTTTAATTGGATCAGCAGATAGCGCTTCCAATTCACACCATATCATTTGTGACTAGAAAAATGCCTTGATGTAGAAATGTATGAAAAGCCGGCTTACCCCTTCTAGTAGTCTGGTGGCAGAGGCAGGGGAGCGGGGAACCAGTCTGAATAGAAGCAAAAGGAGAAACAGATTCCTGCTGCCACAACTCCAGGAGGTGATGGACTGCAACAGTAAAATAATTAGTCCAACGTCGGATTCCAGAACTGTTATTCTACTGTTGCATACGTTTTTTGCTTTGCTTGTGATCAGCAGAGGGAACCTGCAGATCCCATACAAAGACGAGGGTTGCTCTCCGCGCTAGCAGAAAGAGAGACAGTCAACGACCAGACCGGGGATGCCTGCTTTAACAAAGTTTAGTTGTCCACTAAATATAATGTTGACAGGGATTATTACATAAGGTTGCATGTGTCTACACCTATTTTTTTGCATGCTTACATATGCAGTTTTTTAACAATCATAGAAATAGGTATGTAAATCCTTACTTAAAATGAAGGAAGCATTTGTCTTTTAGGCTCTCTACGTACATACATGCAAAGTGTCCCCAAGAATATTTAATATGTTTTAATCAAGAGACTCAATCTATTTATTGTACAGTCCTGAGTGTCACTTTAAGTCTGTTTATATATACGAACATATTACTTCCTGATTTTTACTTGTGAAACAGTCCTCATTAGTATGTAGTTAAATATTTACACTGGTGGTAAAGTTAAACAGAGTCGTAAGTTCATGTAGTTTAACCTTTTACAGGTTAATCGACTTATTGATCCAGAAGAAGACAAATTCCCAAAGGCTGGATTAAGTAGACTCATGAATCCTCACTAAACTAAGAGCACATACATATGTAACGGAAGGTACTTTTCCTCATCAGGTCGCTGGATAAATGACTCTTTGCAAGCAGGCTATAGTAACTTGTAGTCCTGGTTGGTTTCCCCAAATATAACAGACGAGTCTTATTAGGTTCATCAGAGTACATCTGTTTCATTTGTCAGAAACACAGTACATTTATACAGATATCAATATTGATCAAATAAACTTAAACAAAATAACTTAAACAGCTTAACACTTAAACAATGCAATCTTTAATTGAATTTGGCGCCCAAAGCAGAAGGCACTAATCAGAACAAAGCAGGGAAAAGGAGCGACCAATCCCTGAACAGGGGGAGTGGTCAGCAACCAAGATACAGCGCTTTAACTCAGGAACCACTCATAATAGACGCTACTCGGCCGCATGGATATGGATATCCGGGGAAACGGACATAGCAACTAATAGGAAGAGGAGCCACATCCCAATCTATACATGGGGGTGGGAGCTTGGTCTGGGCAGTCAATCAGAGAGGTGCCTACATATGTATCCATAGAATGACCCAGTGGTCATTCATGCTCTTTGAGGACCAGGTAAGGGAACATGTTAAACCATATTCAAGGATGCAAGTGTTAAAAAAAGGTGTAATTATTCTTAAAGGATATACATTTATCTGTGTGTGTGTATGTGTATATATATATATATATGTATATATATATTCATCCAACATGCATAAGCACTCCGCTCTCCGTGTATGATATGACATTTCTAGTGCCCGGGTGCTATTCAGTCAATTATCCACAAATCCAAATGTAATGAAAGCACCCACGGGACTTGCACGATAATCTTCTACTTTAATATATTAAAGTAGAAGATTATCGTGCAAGTCCCGTGAGTGCTTTCATTACATTTGGATTTATGTATATATATATATACTTCCATGCACATTAGCCTTTTCTTTTAATTCATTCTTTTGCGATGAGAAGATCAGATTTCACTTAAGATAAGGGATTCAGTAATCAAATATTTGTGTTGAGTGATAGTGAACAAAATGCTGTGCGTAACATAGAAAGGAAGGGATTTATAAAAAGGCACAACCAACGTTTGTTATGTCTGACTTATACCTCTGCCAGCAATTTGCAGTGTGGAAGTTTTTAAACATGACCCCCAATAACTTTAGAAACTATAGTTCCAATGTGTTGGCATTCAGTAGTTCAGATTTCCAAATACAGGGAGTGCAGAATTATTAGGCAAATGAGTATTTTGACCACATCATCCTCTTTATGCATGTTGTCTTACTCCAAGCTGTATAGGCTCGAAAGCCTACTACCAATTAAGCATATTAGGTGATGTGCATCTCTGTAATGAGAAGGGGTGTGGTCTAATGACATCAACACCCTATATCAGGTGTGCATAATTATTAGGCAACTTCCTTTCTTTTGGCAAAATGGGTCAAAAGAAGGACTTGACAGGCTCAGAAAAGTCAAAAATAGTGAGATATCTTGCAGAGGGATGCAGCACTCTTAAAATTGCAAAGCTTCTGAAGCGTGATCATCGAACAATCAAGCGTTTCATTCAAAATAGTCAACAGGGTCGCAAGAAGCGTGTGGAAAAACCAAGGCGCAAAATAACTGCCCATGAACTGAGAAAAGTCAAGCGTGCAGCTGCCACGATGCCACTTGCCACCAGTTTGGCCATATTTCAGAGCTGCAACATCACTGGAGTGCCCAAAAGCACAAGGTGTGCAATACTCAGAGACATGGCCAAGGTAAGAAAGGCTGAAAGATGACCACCACTGAACAAGACACACAAGCTGAAATGTCAAGACTGGGCCAAGAAATATCTCAAGACTGATTTTTCTAAGGTTTTATGGACTGATGAAATGAGAGTGAGTCTTGATGGGCCAGATGGATGGGCCCGTGGCTGGATTGGTAAAGGGCAGAGAGCTCCAGTCCGACTCAGACGCCAGCAAGGTGGAGGTGGAGTACTGGTTTGGGCTGGTATCATCAAAGATGAGCTTGTGGGGCCTTTTCGGGTTGAGGATGGAGTCAAGCTCAACTCCCAGTCCTACTGCCAGTTCCTGGAAGACACCTTCTTCAAGCAGTGGTACAGGAAGAAGTCTGCATCCTTCAAGAAAAACATGATTTTCATGCAGGACAATGCTCCATCACACGCATCCAAGTACTCCACAGCGTGGCTGGCAAGAAAGGGTATAAAAGAAGAAAATCTAATGACATGGCCTTCTTGTTCACCTGATCTGAGCCCCATTGAGAACCTGTGGTCCATCATCAAATGTGAGATTTACAAAGAGGGAAAACAGTACACCTCTCTGAACAGTGTCTGGGAGGCTGTGGTTGCTGCTGCACGCAATGTTGATGGTGAACAGATCAAAACACTGACAGAATCCATGGATGGCAGGCTTTTGAGTGTCCTTGCAAAGAAAGGTGGCTATATTGGTCACTGATTTGTTTTTGTTTTGTTTTTGAATGTCAGAAATGTATATTTGTGAATGTTGAGATGTTATATTGGTTTCACTGGTAAAAAATAAATAATTGAAATGGGTGTATATTTGTTTTTTGTTAAGTTGCCTAATAATTATGCACAGTAATAGTCACCTGCACACACAGATATCCCCCTAAAATAGCTAAAACTAAAAACAAACTAAAAACTACTTCCAAAAATATTCAGCTTTGATGTTAATGAGTTTTTTGGGTTCATTGAGAACATGGTTGTTGTTCAATAATAAAATTAATCCTCAAAAATACAACTTGCCTAATAATTCTGCACTCCCTGTAGGTCCGCCTTGTGGTTCTCAATACATATATTGAAAGGTGCAATATGTCTTTTTAGACAATATATTTCAAGTTCAACCTTTATTGCAATTTGGCTCTTGTAAATAGAGAATTTCAAGTGCATTTTTGCTATTCTATTCAAATTCACTTTGTCAATTCGGTTCACACAATAGGCAAGGAACTTGTTCTCAAGATGTGTAGGATTCCCCATAATTCCTGTAGCCACAAAAATTAAAGGGATTAAAAGGCATTTCCAGATGCAATTTTGGAAATTGCACATTTTAGGGGCAAAAAGTACATTATAATATTTTAAAGTGGTAATTTGATTAGGAAATTGATAGTTATACGCCTAGAAAGCATATTTGAAAACAATATTGATGAGTGCAATATTTTTTTTGAAATACTCTATTTTGACCTGAATGGCAATTCCCTTGCCAATCAATCTTTTTTTTTTTTTTAATATCCTATTTTAAAACACACCTGAATCCCACACGCCATTTAGTAACCTCAATTAAAGTTAGGGAATTCACACCTATATGTATATGTATTAGTTACATTTTATAGAGGTCTGACTATAAGACTAGGATCTGCAATGGACCCGTATCCTCCTCATAGGCAGCTGGTGGATGTCTGTGTGCACCGAGCAGCACACAGACATCCTCCAGCTGCCAAACTAGACACCAGGAAGAGTACTAGGAGCACCTGGTAAGTATGAAGGAGCATTGGCAGGTAGGGGGCCATTTTTTGTAAGTCTGAAGACAAATTGGCAAATCTGGAGGAAGATTGTCAAGTCTGGAGGTGCATTGGCAAATAAAAGGAAATAAAACAAGTCATGCATTTTAATTTTCATTTTTTTTTAAAATTAAATATGAAAAATCGATTTACAGATCAAAGAATATTTACTAGTAAATCTTTTTGCCTATAGGGTCATCTTATATTTAGCCCCCCCAAATTAATATCCAACATTTGGGGGGCATCTTGTAATGTGGATTGTCTAATAATACCACCACTAAACCTGTTGTGTAGATCCGTGGATACAAATGGGACTTCTGGTTCATATTTTTTGAATGGACACTTAACATCTATTATAGGAACATTAGTGAAAAGATAAAAAGATAAAAGGCATGTCTTTTTAAAGTACATGTCATTTTGTCCTCTGACAGTCAGCCTCTGTGCTGCCCTGTTCGAGGGTCTCTCTGCAGTATAAAAGTGAGACAGTTGGAAACAACAGACCTCAGTCAGATGCAAGCGGAATGTAAACCAGCAGAAACACAGTTTACATAAGACAATATGTTTAGTTTCCCTTTAATGGTTAAATTGCAAGGAATGTTCCGGACATCCACATCATTTTATTGTGGGTGGATATTGGTACATTGTATAATATTGCCATAGTTTCAACTATGCTTTGAAATGCAAAAGCCAAAATAAATACTTTCACTGGTTCATATTTAAAAGTAATATCATTAAAAAAAAAAATGTGGAAGATTGAGTTGCAGTGACTCAAATTAACATTTTACAAATTTGGTACATGGACCAAAGCCATCATTAAATCCCAAATATTTTAAAGTGACCACCCTACTACCAGTTGCACAACTTTTCAAATATATGCATGTGACATCACTACTTGATTTGATTTAATGAACTACTGGAGGCCTGACCTCTGTAAAGCTAAACACACAAAACAAAAGAAAAAAGTTATTATTTAATTTTGCCATTTTAGTTTTTATTGACTATTCCAAGAACTGTAAAAGAAAACATTCAGATAATAGAAGATTTCATGTAAATAATCTGTTGTTGTTTTTTTAGTTAGGGGAGGATATATATGTCTAGTTAAAGTGACACGCATGGGAGAAAGCTATAGATGGTAAAAGACTGAAAGGAAACAGAAGAAGAAAAAAGCATCATGCTTGAATACAGCAATTACACCATTACATATACAATACCGTTCAAAAGTATGGTGTCACTTGTCCTTGTTTCCCCTGAAAAAATGCCATAATAGCATATTTATTACTAAAAAATAATGATTGTAATTTATTATTAAAATATGCTATTACGGCATAAATAGTGCAATTGCTATGTCAATTAACATGTCATGCAATAAAAAATACACATATCACATATGCTACTTAGTAACCCAAATACTGACAATCAGACTTTTACATCCTAGGACACTAAAAGTTTTTTCTGCACTACCTTATTGTACTATTAAAATAAAAATGCTTACAATTTGTGTTGAAGTGTCATTTGTTTACAGAGACTCTTGTTAATTTACACAACTAAAATCCTTTTAGTAGAATAACATCTCATCTGACACTGGAGCTATCGATCATTTCCTAGGTGATTTCACCTTGTAGAAGTTATAGTTTAATAATAATTAATTTGTTTTAACTGCTCATTAAGGAACCAAGGAACTTGGTGTTGAAAGCTTACAATGGCCCATAAAGGGTATCATTTCAACTCGGCACTATCTTTTGCCTTGATCTTACAATTAAAGAAGTCATCGACTTTGTCCTTAATATGAGTGCTAATTACTTTGTCATTTACATTGGTGCTAAGTGCAAAGATTCCAGAACTACATCATAGAGATGCTGGAAAGCTTTGGACTTCCTGTAAATGTTATGACAGTGTTTATGGCTTTGGACGTAAATTAGAATGTTGGTCAAACATAATTTGGTTTATTTGCTTGAAGACCTGATTGTTTGATTGTTGCGATATTGGAAATCAAGGTAAGGAATTTAGTTGACGGATATTTGCTTGGTAGATCACAATCTGCGATCTGTATAATGCACAGACAATGTTTTCTTGCTGTATTCCCCCCTTTGTGTTTAACATGATCTTGCCAATTTCTCCCTGGGAAAACAAAAACCTGGAACAGCCAAGACAGAAAGAATTAATGTGACAAAGATTAGTGAAAAACATTCCTGCCCCCCGAGGAGATGGCGGATAGCCTAGAATATGAGTGGAGATTAGGGAGGAAATATTCTGAGCAGGGGATCTCCATTTGAGGTTCAGGCGAGACCAATATTAGGCGGGGATACCCACATAACCAAAAAAAAGCGACTTCAGCAGGAGGGAAGCAATAGGAGACTAAGCCAGCAATCCGTAACTGCTAAAGAGCTTGTGATATATAAACCGATTGGGCCGAAACCAGATTTGTCATTCCTCATGCTGTAGAGTGATATATTGCTGGCGCAACAAGTAAGGAAATGTTTAACCTTTCTAATTCCAGCTAACAAAACTTCCTAGTATTGAATAAGTCATTTTAAGCAGTTTGAAGCTTTAACTCTTTCTCATTTGCAATATTAGTGAACTGACTGCTGAACGAGAGCATTTGTAATAATGTAAAAGTGTAAGTGGAATAATAATAATATTAATAATAATAATAATAACTCAATCAGTGAACAATAAGGAATAATCTACAAGCCCCATAAAATAAGTTTTATGGACAAAGCCTTCCTGTCAAGGGACTAAAAGAGCAGAAATAACCGTATGTCAGATGTGTAACATCAGTTAGCATTGTTTATGTCTGAGTCAATAGTCCAACAACGATTCTTTCCACATCTCCCTGCTTATTAGGATGTAGCTACACTGTTGTCATTAATCAGAAGGCCAAACCATGGCATCTTTGTTTTTTTGAGTTCCCTTTGAAGGGGAAGTATTGTTAATCAAGAAAATATGTATCTTGGAGCTGCGCCCACTATATAAAATGAACATGCTTACACTGCAGATAATAAGGCTCTTTTAAATGTTATTACCTTATAAAGAGAAAAAATAGTGGTGGTTGTGTGATTTAACACCTTTTATTTAAAAAAAAAAAAAGATATGTACATATCTCTCAATTTCTTCCCCTGGTGAATCAGGGTGCTGGGGGCGGAGCTTGGCAGGTCAAGTGTCAATGCTACTGTGCCTTGCTGAGACACCAGAGAATAAGATTGGGACTGTCCCTCTTTTTGGGCCAGAGGTAGAGCTCAGAGGGACAGCGGGGCATTACATCCAATCCGTGGCTGTGCCACATAAAGTGGATAGTTGGGGGGCATGTATGTAACAACGACTTGCGGTTTAAGGGGCCTATGGATCTGCAGTAAAAATCTAATTGTGGTTGATGAGTGAACTGAACAGTTTTCCCAATAGTGAATAACCTGTTTGGCCTCCGACAATGTCTTATATATTTGGCGTAGTGATGGACTAAGGATAATATGGCAATATTTTGTGACTAAATCACCAATCTTGTTATCTTATGTGTTTTTCAGTTTGTGAGATACGAGTGCTCTGTTAGTTGTATTGTGTGTATAATATTCGGGTAGCACCTCTCCCCATCATATAGGCTCCATAAGTTGTGTCCAGACCTATAAATTGCAGGAGTGTATCTGTATTGTACAATAGGAAGGCCTTTGGTCCCAGGTAAGCAAAATTAGATTAAGAGATTAAGTTCCAAGAACGGGACTGTTCTGACAAATCAGGTATTGTTGACAACTTTGATTTGACCCTAAGCAAATAGTTAAGATGTTATTATTAAAAAAGCACTTTATTTAGCAATAAATTAGCCAAAATGAACCATCTGCATTGTGAGTGACACATTGCTTGCTGGTCTGTGGCAGTCAGTTCTATACAATCCATTACAATAAAACAATCTGTGGCTATTAAAGCAAAGAACAGTTTTTTTTCTAATGTATACCAGTGTACACTGTCAGTGGCATACCTACCACTGGTGCAGGGGTGGCAGCTGCGACCGGGCCCGTCACTCCAGGGGCCCGGCCGCCCTGCGACCCCTGCACAATTTTTTTTTTTTAAATGTGGGGGCAAACGGGGCATCTGTCCAGGGCCCATTCATTCTTGGGGCCCAAGGCAGCAGCCCCGTGGTCCCCCGCTACCCGTGTGACTCCCCCCTTCCCCAGCCAGTACTTACCTTCTTCCTGCTCTGTCCCCAGGTGCAGGTCCCGTGGCTGTGAGGGAAGCGGTGTTCACTCCCCTCCAGCCACGTGGATCAATAAAGTTTGTTAAAACTTTTTTTTCAACAAACTTTATTGAAGCCGCGCGGCTGGAGGGGAGCGCACAACGCTTCCCTCACAGCCACGGACCTGCACCGGGAGACAGCAGCAAAGAGGTAAGTACTGGGGTCTGGGGAAGGGGGGAGGAGGGTGGCATAACGAGCATACTGACTGGCAATATTAAGTGGCAATATCCTGACATATTAAGTGGCAATATACTGGTATATTGATTGGCATTATCCTGGCATATTAAGTGGCAATATCCTGGCATATTAAGTGGCAATATTCTGGCATATTAATTGGCATTATCCTGGAATATTAAGTGGCAATATCCTGGCATATTAAGTGGAAATATCCTGGCATATTAAGTGGCAATATCCTGGCATATTAAGTGGCAATATCCTGTCATATTAATTGGCATTATCCTGGCATATTAAATGGCAATATCCTGGCATATTAATTGGCATTCTCCTGGCATATTAATTGGCAATATCCAGGCATATTAATTGGTATTATCCTGGCATACTAATTTGCAATATCCTGGCATATTAATTGGCAATTTCCTGGCATATTAATTGGCTATATCCAGGCATATATTATGTGGCTATATCCAGGCATATTAAGTGGCATTTTCCTGGCATATTAATTCGCAATATCCTGGCATTTTAAATGGCAATATCCTGGCATATTAATTGGCATTATCCTGGCATATTAAATGGCAATACCCTGGCATATAAAGTGGCAATACCCTGGCATATTAAGTGGCTATATCATGGCATATTAATTGGCAATATCCTGGCATTTTAAGTGGCAATATCCTGGCATATTAATTGGCAATATCCTGGCATATTAAATAGCAATATCCTGGCATATTAAGTGGCTAAATCCTGGCATATTAATTTGCTATATCCTGGCAAATTAAATGGCAATATCCGGGCATATTAAATGGCAATATCCTGGCATATTAAGTGGCAATAGAGTGGCAAAATCCTGGCATATTAAAATGGGAAAAGAATGGCATATTGAGGGGCAAAATACTGTAATATTAAATGGCAAAGGAATTGCATATTAAATGGCAAAATAATGGCATATTGAATGGCTAAATCCTGCCATATTGAGGGCACATAACACAGGCAAATGGGCACATAACACTGGCAAATGGCACAACTGGCAAATGGGCACAACTGGCAAAGGGGCACATAACACTGGCAAATGGACTCAACTGGCAAATGGGCACATAACACTGGCAAATGGGCACACAACACTAGCAAATGGGCACATAACACTGGCAAATGGGCAAATAATGCTGGAAAATGGGCACATAACAGGCAAATAACTGGCAAATGGGCACATAACTGGCAAATGGGCAAATAACACTGGCAAATGGGCACATAACTGGCAATTAACTGGCAAATGGGCACATAACTTGCACATGGGCAAATAACACTGGCAAACGGTCACATAACTGGTAAAATAGCAAAATAACACTGGCAAATGGGCAAAATAACACTGGCAAATGGGCAAATAACTGGCAAATGGCCAAATTAACATTGGCAAATGGGCAAATAACTGGCAAATGGGCAAAATAACACTTGCAAATGGGCAAAAATGGCATATTGGCAATCTGGCTGTGGCATATTGGCAATCGTGGCTAATCGTAGCATAATGGGCAAATTGGCTGTGGCCAAATTGATACTGTGGCATGTTCTGTGAGGCAAAATAACATGTACTATGGGGTAAAAGGAACACTGTGGCATGTTCTGTGGGGCAAAATAACGTGTACTATGGGGGAAAGTGACACTGTGGCATGTTCTGCAGGGGCAGTTCAGTGGGACAAAGTGACACTGTGGTATGTTCTGCAGGGGCAGTTCAGTGGGACAAAGTGACACTGTGGTATGTTCTGGCGGGAAAATTTATACTGCAGCATGCCAAATTGTGTGGGTGCAATATGAGTACAAGCCAAGTGCTGTGGGTACTGTATAGTGCTGTGTTAAGATCTTTAGGTGCAATGTGGGTGCAGGGAAACGTAATAAAAATAAAAAATTAACAATTTTTCAATAACATTTTCATTCTATATGAAAATAGTTGAATATAATATTAAAAAGTTCATATAAGTATACATGCAGCTAATTATATACATATATTTGGGGTCCACCTCAAGCTTTTGATAAGGCTGGAAATTTTTTAACGTTTTTTTGGTGTGTGTCCAGAAAAGTAATATTACTTTACTGAGAGGGTGGTGGATGAGAGGTTAATATATGAAGGAGTTTAAGCATGCATGGGATAAGCATAAGGCTATCCTTGATATAAGAGAAGGCCAGGGACTAATGAAAATATTACTTTACTGAGAGGGAAGTGGATGCATGGGATAGCCTTTCAGCAGAACTGGTAGAGGTTAATACAGTGAAGGAGTTTAAGCATGCATGGAATAGGTATAAGGCTATCCTAGATATAAGACAAGGCAAGGCACAAAGTGGAACAGTTGGGAGGCATGTAAGTGGCATTTCTGGGGTGGAGTTGCATGGTTGGGTCGGGGGGCCCCGAGGCTATTTTTGTACCGGGGCCTGGTGGTTTCTAGTTACGCCTCTGTACACTGGATATATTTCTATATTAAAAGTCCACTTGACATAGTGTCAGAAATATGAATTACTGCAACACAGGCTTAAAGAGCAGCTGCATTCCAGTTTTTTTTTTAAACTTTTACTTGGCCTGATTTTCAATGCATTATCATAAATAATAATAACAATCTCTGAGTGTAGTTAGATACTTATATATCTCACCCATGGGAACTGAAACCTTTTTTTGGTTTAGTTTTCTGCATTAAGTGAATTTTGTGTTTAGTGATTTTTATGGGGATTTAATAGGCTAATGTGCTGGAATCTTATTCAACAGATCAATATCTATATGATGAATTTATCGATAGACTAGGGGATTTCCTTATTCCCAACGAAGGTAGACCCCCATTTCTAATGCTTCTCTCTCCGAGTTCAGGTGATAAGTATAATTTCTGAACAAACTTCTTTGAAACCTGAGTAACTAAGTGCCCAGCTTATTTGTCCCCAAATGCAGACCTGCAATAAGACATCTGAACCTTGAACTCACTTTCAGGATTGTTACGTCTCAAAATGCTGTGAGTCAAGGACAAATAAGCCTATCAAGGGATTTATATGATATGTACTTCTGCCTATAATAAACTTGCTACATGTTAGTTTGACACAAATAATTTGATCAAACCTACTTGGCCTTATTTGGCTCTGCTTGGAACAGTCCTCTTGCTGAATTACGGTATTTACTGCCCAATGGAGTGTTGCCTGTTTTCATGTAAACAGTCAGTAATTGTTTATAAGAAATCCTGTTACATGGAGTAGAACACATTTCTCTCTGTCAACCTATCTATCTAATTATTCACCTGTTTCAACGGAATTCATAGCCACAGATGGAATCCCAAACCACAAGTTAACAATGAAAAGCCAGCTTGCATGCAATTTATTTCACTCTATTGTATCTTTTCAGTAATTGTTTAGCCCCTTGAAGTGATACTTGCTAGGCAGGTGTGAGCCAAAGTGTAGCCCACATCCTCAGCTATAAATAATCAGGTCAAAGAAATAAGCTTGTCACAGGATCGGAGTCTATATGCATGTAATATGATATATATGGTGTTCAGGGATTAAGTGGGAGCAAGGTTAATCGAACAAATGAAAGTGGGAGTCATTTGTGTTAATGTGATACTATGCCAAGTGCTGTGGATCAGTGTGACACGGTGGCAAGTTCTGTGGGGGCAATGTGACACTGTGACAAGGAACTTTTGTGACAACACTATTATTGGGAATGTTTCCCGTCATAAAGGATTTGGCCAGAGGTGTTATTTTTGTGATGTGGAGTGGTTCGATATATAACAACTCCCATCTGGAGGCGCCAAAACAAATACTACACCCAGGAATCAGTAACCCTAGGCTCGGCCCTGGAGTCCAGGAGACACCAGTTAATTTATCAAGGAGGGGTTCCCAAAGGAATTATTCATGTCAGAGCATCCATATGTATGCATGGAATGAAAATTAAGAGACATTAAAAAATAGTGGCGTCACAAGGGGGGTGTGGGGGGCTCGGACCGCACCAGTGGTGTCACCCGGTAGCAAAATAATACTGGCATGTTAATGGCAAAAGTAGTACTGGCATATTAATGGCAAAATAATACTGCCATATTAATGGCAAAAGTAACACTGGCATTTTAATAGCAAAATAATACTGGCATATTAATGGCAAAATAATACCATCATGTTAATGTCAAAAGTAATACTGGCATATTAATGGCAAAAAAAACATGGAGGAGATGGCCAGGTGAGTACTGGGGAAGTGTGGTGGTGTATAATGGACAAATTGTCTGTGGCATATTAATGCTAAAATTGTCTGTGGCATGTTAATGGGCAAATCGTCTGTGGAATATTATTAGGATGGCTGATAGTGGCATATTAATGGTTAATTGTCTGTGGCATATTAATTGTCAAGCTGGCTGTGGCATATTTATGGGCAGACTAATAGTGGCATATTAATGGGAAAATTGGCAGTGGCATATTGTCAATCTGGCTATGGCATATGAATGGACAGGCTTACAGTGGCATATTAATGGGAAAATTAATAAATATCTAAGATAGCATAAGGCTATCCTAGATATAAGATAAGGCCAGGCACTATTGCAAGTATTACTTTACTGATAGGGTAGTGGATACATAGACTGGCCTTCCAGCAGAACTGGTAGGTTCATACTAATGTATGTTTTATGGTGTAGACACTGCTCTCTGACTGAAGCACATCTGCACCAGGTCTTACTATATTTCATGTGAAAGTGATAAAATGCACCTGCCTGATGTAGATGTTGTGCTGCGAAATTATCTGTTGCATACTAAGGATGCATGGTAATGTTGGTGGGAACTTGTTGATATAATATACACTGTGACAAGTAGGTGGAGTTACATGATGCTAATTATGTGGAGTAGGAGGGGCTTTTGGCAGTAGGTGTGGTCAATTATAAAGGAAGTAATTGGAAACTGAGCTGCAAAGTGTCCCTGGAGTTTTTTTATTTAAAAATATTTTATTAACAGAAATCTTGTTTACTTACTAGACTACATCGGATGTAGCATAACTGTTATTATCCTGAGTTATATATATAAACTCTAGTTGTTTTTTTTCCGTACAATGCTGCTTTAAAAGGTTTCAAAACAGTAGTGCACACGATATCAATGAACACTGAGTCTATAAATCACTTTCAAAGGACTATTATCAAGAAAACTGCCTCCCTTGTGATCTGCTAGATAAATAACATTCCTTCAACCAGATATCTTCATTTTTTTCTATCTTTTTAATTAAAAAAATGTCTTTAAATTCGTACAACAACACAACATACAAACACATATACAACATATTCACAATACAATCTAGAGTTCCCTCTGTCCTTTGCAAGGTCTCTTACTTATTTTCTCTTCTATTTCCTTGCTTCTTCTGTACAGAGCTACTATAACATCCTGGTTGTACTAATATTTGTATTACACCTGATTGTCTTACAATTGTCTGTCATTGGGCCCCCAATTCGGTAGTTAAGATCATATTCTCAATCTCATATTTAATGATTCTTTGTGACCTCATGTCTCTAGCCTCTCACTCCAAAATTCCCATATATCTTGATTATTTCTGTTTATTATATATTGGGCTGCTACTCCTTTTTCCCTTTTACAGTGATAAATTGTTTGGTCTTTAATTCTCTGCCAGGTTATTTTATTGTTTGTCTTCCATCCCCTCGCAATCAATAATTTAGTCGCTAACAAGATATGTATGACTCCATATCTTATTTGTTTGGGTTATCGTTCTAGTGATGAATGCAGGAGAGCCGTATCCAGTTTACAATCCAGTTTGATGTTCACATAGAATTCTATCTTTTCAAAAATTTCCGTCCATAATTTATTTATTGTAGGGCAATGCCACCACATATGCATATAGTCTCCTCCCCGGTTAGTGTCCCTGGATTTTTTTTTTAAATGTTGGCAAATATATATATATATATATCCCAATCAGGCTACTGAGAAATTGCACATACTATATACATATACTATATATTCAAATATATGGTGCAGATGGGACTTTTATTTCTAAGATATTGTACCAAGGAGAAATTTGGAACAATATATCACAGTCAAGAACTTAAAGTGAGAGGCTTAACTAAAATGAGAATATACTACTTCATTGCAAAAGTGCAGGATGTCTAGTCATAGTCATTAATACAGAAAAGGAACTTAAACAGTCCTACACCTGGCAGAATACAAGGTAAATAACCAAATCATCTGTTAGAATTAGAATGAAAGTTTGTATTTGCCCTCAAAATGTATGTTTAATCTTTTTAGTCCAAACTATATTCAGCCAATGTGAATTTATTAGGAAGACTTTAAACTTGACTTGTTAAGCTGAGTGAAAAGTACAACTTTTATTTGGCTCAGTATATACAGGGCAACAGAGAGTTCTCGACCAGGGCATGACAAATACCGGTCACCATGACGATTAGAATCTGACTCCTGGTGCCCGGAATGTGCTATGAACAGAGTGATTCTGTTGTTATACTGCCAAACAGCAGAGAGCAGCAGGGCACATTCAGCCCTCCACTGCTTTCTCTTCCTCCTGCTCACCAGACCTTGCTGCAGCAGTGGGAAACGCCTGTGAGGAGTGAAAGGAACTCCATGAGGCGCTGCAAATGTGCTTGAGGAGGATGATGGAAGGATGACAGGCTCAGTGATCACATCATCCGATGAGTTAAAGGAGAGAGAAGTTGGTGCAGCTCCCACTGCAGTGATGGACCCACTGCCTTACTGAACCTCCACCATGTGCAATAAGTATAATTATATATCATGAGTCAGCATCTCTGTGTGTAAGAGTGAGTGTGTCAGCATGCGTGTGTGTGTGTGTATGTGTCAGCATGTGTGAGCATCTGTATGTGTGTCAGAAAATGTGTAGGTGAGCATGTGTGTGTGTGTATCAAGATGTGTGTGTAGAATTTGGATGTGTGAGTCAGAATATGTGTATATATGTGTGTGTCAGTGTGAATAGTGTGTATAGACAGACACATCATATTTGAATGCTTATTTATTAAGACCCAAATAGCATTCTACTTTGTGATGGTGACTTTTGGCACTGGCTGCTACATTTTTCTGCTGACTCCTAGATTTAAATCTAATTTTCCAAGCCCTGGTTTAGACAACTACGTGGTCTTCCACCTCACTTACCAAAATGTATAAAGCCTAATGGTAATCTGCTTGTGCAAGAAACACGGCCAGTGTTTTTTGGCAATGATAAACCAGTGAATACAAGTCCAGCTTATGGTTATTACAAGTCTCAGTAATGAAACGATTCTCACCAAGCATTCAAACGTAAGGTTTTCCAACCAGATGTACAAATGTTGCCATACTTTGTTTTAATAATGTTTCCCCTTTTATTAACCAGAAATACAGCTCATACATGTTAACAGGAATGACGAAAAGTTGGGGAATTTGGAGAATATTACCAACTGAGCAATTATGTATTTGCCAACAATCCAGGATTAGCCAGGACCGTCATTCCCAACATGACTGCCACCTGCGTACACAGCACCACTCTGGAACCAAGCAGGAGAATGTTGTCACATATGCTATTAATGGCTGCTTTTGCTGTTCCCTTGTCACTTGATCACAATTCATGTTTATTGACGAGACATGATGAGGTGCAGAAATACTTTATCTGTAAAGTAATTTCCCATCATAACAACCTGGCCAGATGTATACAATCCAGGTATAGTAGATGCTAGAACTTTCTTTCTTCTTGTTCTGTTGGCTTCAATATATGTCTGATGTACAACACAACCTTGTTTTTTAAAAAAGCAGTCAGCAGAATATAAACTGCTATTAACTACAATATATTAGAGAAAAACATCGCCTGAGAAAATTGCTCCAGTAAATGGATAGAAATGTTACTATTTAAAGTCTTAGGGGCTGTGACCCATGTTATTCTTCTGAACCAGCAAGTACGCAATCAGTAAAGCACTTTTTCATTAGGTTGTGCAATGCAGTGCTGAGTGATACATTGCAGATCTCTCAGACTCCAAAGGGAAGACATATCTGTGGAGGAGAGCTACTTGATAAGCTAAAATATGCTGCAGGGAAGAAAAAAAAACAACAATCCCATGCTTAGTTTCAAAAACACATGTGCAAAGAGGATCAAAAGAACACACAAAGTGTTTCTCTACTATTTGTTAAAAAATGCATATCTCACTGCAGGTGTCCTGTGAGCCCCACCATTCATAGCAGCCACATCCACCCATATACAAGGAAATAATATGTACGCATTAGTGCAGGGGTGTCCAAGTTTATTCTTCAAAGGGCCACTTCTCTAGAAATGTATGTGTGCGTGGGCCATATTCATTTTACATTCATTCATAGAAGAATACATATAATTATATACATGTGTGTGATATATAATTCACACTAATGTGCAGTGGTCACATTAACTACAAACACACACATGCATACACAGTCACACTTACCACCCCCCCCCCCTTCCCACAAAAAGAATCACACTTACCCCACTCACACATACACATTTAAACACACATACTCAAATACATACACTTACCACACATACACACACTCACATACATACACTTACCCCACACACATTTCTACACACACACACTCACATACATACACTTACCCCACACACACATTTATACACACACACACTCACATACAAACACTTACCACACATACACATTTATCCACACAGACACACACACACACACACTCACATACATACACTTACCACACATACACATTTATACACACACACACACTCACATACATACACTTACCCCACACCCACTTAACACAAACTCACATAGATACAAATTTATACACACACTCACATACATACACTTACCCCACACACACATACACATTTATACACACATTCACATATATACACTTACCCACACCCACTTAACACGCACTCACATAGATACACATTTATACACACACTCACATACATACACTTACCCCACACACACATACACATTTATACACACACACACTCACATACATGCACTTACCCACACCCACTTAATACGCACACACTCACATACATACACTTACCCCACACACATATACACATTTATACACACACACTCACATACATACACACTTGTACACACATTCACATACATACACTTACCCCACATACACTTTTATACATACACACTCACATATATACATACATTTACCCCCCCCACACACACACACTCACATACATACACTTACCCCCCCCCCCACACTACATACATACATACATACATACATACATACATACATACACTTAACCCCCACAAACATACACATTTATACACACACACTCACATATATACATACATACATACATACACTTACCCTGATACACATTTATACACACACATACACTCACGTACATACACTTACCCCCCACACACACAAACACATTTATACACACACTCAAAAACACACTTACCAGTTTTTTTTATTTTTTTAAACGGGCTGTGGAGGCTGTGGGCTCCCTGTTATCTTCATGCTGCCCGTGCGCTTCTTTCCTCCCTCTGACCCTTGCGCATGACCTTACTCGCAGGGTAGAGGAGGAGATATGTGCATGAGAGCAGCACCGCTCTGTGTAGGGAACTTTGTTCCCTCACACAGCTTCCCGTGCGGTGTAGAGCTCAGCTCGATGCCCGTTGGGCCGCATTTGGCTCCCGGGCCTCACGTTGGACGCCCCTGCATTAGTGGCTGGGAAGGCACTATATATAATAAATATGCATACAGCATCCTAATCAGAATTTGAACCAGTGACACAGGCTACACAATTGTACAATATCTTATTGTGGTAACTGTCTGGCCCTAGGTGACCATTTCTCAAAATCAGATCATCCTCTCTGTTTATCTTCTATTTTTACATAGTTCAGTCTATATTTTAAGTATATTTATTCAGTAAGGAGCCTTCCTAAAGATGCCTTCTTTTCATCTAATCAAGAGCCCCTATTGTAGGCTAGGATGTCCTTATCTTAGAAAACAGAACCATAAATTGTTATACCAAGTAAGAACAATCAAGTCCATCTTGCCTACTCATAATGAAAGCTCAGATTTATTTCTTCATTAGCATAGCCTTTAGATCTTTACACGTGCCCAATATTCCTTAATTTCTTTACAATGTTTGCCCTTACCTCTTCCAGAGGGAAATCTACTAGTATGACCTTATCACAGCCCCTGTAGACAATGGTTGAATATACAATTGTATTCTTACTTTACTCTGCTACATTCCTTTACAACCTTTGCACATGTTTCACAGGTTGCTAGCAAATTAGTCTATAGTATATTGGAAAACACCAAACAAACCTTTAAAATATAACTCCACTTGTGTATTAAAACATAAGTAAAAAACACTCAAGATTTGGCTTCCTTTGTTGCATTGCGATGCAATGTTCTAAATATATCATTGTTCTGGAATTTCTGAAATTCTTTAGCAGATGTTCTCCAAACTGGAAGTTTGGTATTCTGAATTTGAGCGCCTCCTTGTGGTTATATACAGACATATGTTTCTGACTGAGGAAGATGCATGCAATTCTCATTTTGCTTTCACAACATCACCAAGAACGCTTTTTATTAAAGTACAACCACAGGCAACAAATGTACTTTTGTTTAGTTGAAAGACTGCAAACATTTCAAACAGAAATGCTTTAATGAAATAATACATATGAAGTACTTTATTCAACGCTCTTTGCTCTGTATCTCTTTCAGGGCGCAGAAACATTGATTAGAATCAAGTGTCGGATGAAGAAAGATTTATACACAATGTCTACACTTGATGCAATCTTTTAATTAAACATAAGTTAATGTTTTGCTTAAAGTCAATAACATATTTCCCAGTACTGATTAATACATCACCTCCATCAATGTACCAGTCAGATATAATAACACTATTTCCATGTATATGTCAATATACTACGCAGCATGTGCTAAATTCTGGTATATCCGTTGACTCTATTGGTGAGACATAGTTTAACAGATGCAAAACCTGCCCTAAAACAGATCCTGCTGATAATACTTTAAGACAAGATTAATCGTGGGTTCAATCTAACAGGCAAACTTTTCTAAACCAAATGCATAGTTTTGAAATATCATGTAAAGTGAAATAAACCTCTATTGAACCAGAAAGTGTGCTGTTGATCTATATTTGTAAATAAATAGTGCCAGCATTGACAGACATAATAAAATCAAAGTCTGTCAAAAGAAATACCACTCCTGATTAAAGAGATTTTTTTTTTTTTTTTTATCTGTATCATTGGTTTGAATTACAAGCCACCATTCCTGAACAGTGCAGTCATTTTAATGTATGCCCCAAAGGGAGTCATTCTAGACTTCCATGACTAATTTTATCAGCGTAATAACGAAAAGTCATTAATTTCAGTCACCAGACTTTTGCAATACAGCACTGTATATGTTGGCAGGGGAGCGTAACCATTTCAAGAGTATATTTATGAATCAGACCATTTAGTTTGGGAAGTGGTATCGGCCATACATACAGGGGTCATGTACTAAACCAGCACAGGGGGGGTAAATATATGGGGACATTGGCACATTTTGAAAACATTTTTATCTAATGTGTTAATGTGCTATTATAGTGTTATTATTTCTGTGCACGTTAAAGCCTTTTGCAATTTTGACAAATAATTACTATTCTGCGTATGTAAATGACGCCAGCTTTTAGCAAGTTCTAAGAAATAAAACTGCAAAAATGTTTTTCATCTTGCCAGGTTTTATTCAGTTTGTTTATACTTACCATATAGTACAAAACAAAAGCACTTGTGCAGATGTTTTTGTTGTGAACGTTTTCACAATTTTACTTTTTCATTTTGTATAGCTATTTTATTTAGATAACCTCTCTCCCATGAAGTGAAAGTGCATTTTCGCCTTCATACCACGTGTCTCAACCACAACAGCTGCAGTGCCGTGAAGATGAGGCTTTCTCATCTGATAACGCAATATGCATGGTACAGGTGTGTTGAGTAGAACTGTGGCAAGAACATGACGATAAGAAATGTGTGTGAAAGATATGTGTGTGGTGAGTCTGTGGTAAACACACTGAGTTGCTCTGAACTAAAAAGTGTCACACAAACACTGCACCTTTTCCATGTACTCATCGTGATCATTACAGAAATGGAGAAATACAGGAGTCAGATTATGATCTCTTTATCCATCTTTGCCAAAAATATATTTGAATACCTCAGTAAAGTGTAAATGTTCCCATCATTAGATGTCTGTGTTGCATAAACTTCTGTAAGCAACCACACACACATACACACGCATTTCTCATCACTGTGTCGCTCATGTCACAAGATGTATCAATTTTAATTCCAATTTTTTTCTTGTAATTCAAATTCAGGACACTTATTTAAGCAGTGAAGTTGAATGAATAAAACAAAACGGCATTGTTAAATGTAAGCATCATCAGTATACAGCTATTTTGATCATTTTGCGTTCATTCTCCTTTACGGAAGTAATGCCTCAATAAAGCATTACATTACATTTAATTAAACAATGACCGCCACTGATCCCTGCTCTGCAGCCAAAATAGCTTCCTTAGCATATCAGGATTTTTCCAAGGCTCCCCAACATCAGAGCACATGCCTAATTAACAGTTGCAGTGCACAGTTAGATTGGCTTAGGGACAGGGGTAACACTGAGGAGCTGAGTGGGGGCGGAGGTTACACTGTTGAAAAATGCCTTTCTTGTTTTTATTTTCCATTTATTTGCCAATATGCCTCTCACACTTGCCAATGCATCCCCCACACTTGCCAATTCTTACCCCTAGACTTGCCAATTTACCTGCCAATTTGCATTCCCTCCCCAGACATAGCAATTACTTCCAGCACTGTCCCTGGTGTCTAGTAGTGGCAGCCGGTGGATGTTTGCGTGCTGACATCCCCCCGATGCTGCCTGACACTTCCGCATGGACTTCTGAGGTGAAATGCTGGGAGGTCACATAACCCTGGCTTTCTGTCACAGGAGTGCCGGCAGAAGTGTCGGCAGCATCGGAGGATGTCTGTCCCTGAGAGGAGGCTCCAAGTCCCCTGCAGCTCTGTGGGGAACCTAGATTACGCAACCTTGTAAATCCGCTGCGGTTACCCATTTGGGAACCACTGCAGTATGCCATGCTATTGTGTTGTCTAACCCAACATAGCTATTAGTTATAAACAGAGGCGTCGCTAGGGGTGGGCTACTGGGGCTATAGCCCCGAGTCCCCCCTTCATAGCCCCGAATGGAGACTCTGGGGCTAAAGTATTCTTTAGCCCCGAGATTCCAGGGCTATAAATAGGGGGAAAAAAATCCCCCGGTGAGCTTTCCTCCGTCTGGGACATGGTCCCAGAATCGGAGGATTCACCTCACGTGGGGGTGAGAGCCAATCGGAAGGAGAGGCTGCTAAAGGGAGCTCGCTCCCTAGCCTCTCCTCCTGGCCATAGAGATCAAAGCGTGACGGGTGCAAGCTCCGCCCCCGTCGCGCTGTGTCAGCTGCTTGCCGGATGTCAGGTGGACGGACATCCGGAAGAAGGTCCTGGATGACGGACCAAGTGTAAGGTATGTAAAAAAAAAAAAAAGTGTGACTGTGTATGGGTGTCTAGGTGTGTGTGTGTGTGTCAGTGTGTCTAGGTGTGTGTGTGTGTCTGGGTGTCTCAATGTGTATGTGTGCGAGCACTTTAATGGCACAATATTCTTGGGCCCTGACTGGCACTATATTACTGGGTTCTGACTGGCACACTATTACTGGGTTCTGACTGGCACACTATTACTGGGTTCTGACTGGCACACTATTACTTGGCTCTGAGTGGCACAATATTCTTGGGCTCTGACTGGCACTATATTACTGGGTTCTGAGTGGCACAATATTACTGGGCTCTGAGTGGCACACTATTACTGGGCCCTGAGTGGCACAATATTCCTGGGCTCTGACTGGCACAATATTCCTGGGTTCTGACTGGCACAATATTACTGGGCTCTGACTGGCATAATATTACTGGGCTCTGACTGGCACAATATTCCTGGGCTCTGACTGGCACAATATTACTGGGCTCTGACTGGCACACTATCACTGGGCTCTGACTGGCACAATATTCCTGGTATCTGACTGGCATAATATTACTGGGCTCTGAGGGGCACACTATTACTGGGCTCTGACTGGCACAATATTCCTAGTATCTGAATGGCACAATATTCCTGGGCTCTGACTGGCACAATATTAATGGGCTCTGACTGGCACACTATCACTGTGCTCTGACTGGCACAATATTCCTGGTATCTGACTGGCATAATATTACTGGGCTCTGAGTGGCACACTATTACTGGGCTCTGACTGGCACACTATTACTGGGCTCTGACTGGCACAATATTACAGGCATCTGACTGGCACACTATTACTGGGCTCTGAATGACACAATATTCCTGGTATCTGACTGGCACAATATTACTGGGCTCTGAGTGGCACAATATTACTGGGCTCTGAATGGCACACTATTCCTGGTATCTGACTGGCACAATATTACTGAGCTCTGAGTGGCACAATATTACTGGTATCTGACTGGCACAATATTACTGGGTTCTGAGTGGCACAATATTCCTGGTTGCTATAATTGTACAATTTTCAAACACTGAAAAAATTGTGGGTGTTTTCTTACATTTTGATTATGGGGGGGGGGGGGGGGGGGGGGTACCGCCCCTGTTTGTGACCGAGCTCATCTGGGCTCTAGCCCCAGATCATCCGAAGACCTAGCAACGCCCCTGGTTATAAACATGAAAAGTGGTTAAGACATGCAAAGATGCAAATGGATAAGTGCTGAGAAAGAAGAAAAGACTGTATAGACCAGTAAAAAGGATACTATTTCATTTTGATCAATGAATAAACATAAATTATTAAAACACATATATAATGACTGCAGTACATTGGAGGGATCATCAAGCTGATCCCCTGCCACTTCCCAGCTCCCCATTCTGGATGCCCATGTCTGTATGAGAATGAAATGGACAAATAGCAGAATTTCTACCATTGTTTTATGACTGAAATAATCGGACTAAAAAATAAATAAATTACCAGCGGATCTTTGGGATCAGATAATAGATTCTAGATTCTATGTTCTAGTGAGCTATGGAATGTAGACAATTAGACATGTGCTCCGTCCCTAGTTTCACTATTGAAATCAATCAGCTCACCGCATCAAAGCATATGGACAACCCAGGACTATTTACAACAGAAACGTTTATTAATGACAATATGATTTCAAATACATTTTTGAAAATGTGTCTGTCAATGTTTGTTTGTTTTTAAATACATATAGCAGATGTCCTAAGGATCCCTTTCACTTTCTTTGCATATGGCAAGCAGACTGCTGATCTAGTGGTTTGAAGCTTGGATTAAATCCCTGACAAGATTGCTGTCACACCACTTTTTTTTAAAAACAACATGTGCAAATTAGCAATGTCTCATTTAAAATCATGTGTCTATTTACTTGATTTGTTATGCACTTAAATAACTGTTTACATGTTCAAACTCATATGTTTTTATTCAAAATACTCAGAGGGATTAAACCCCAAAAATAGTTGTAATCCAAGTTTTGCCTGGTAAAAGTGGCTTTTGTTAATAGTTATTTTAATTTGCGCCAGAAGAAGAAAAATGAACTAATTTCCTAGGTGGGTTGTGCTAACTGGACAAGACATTCACAAGAAAGGTAGTAGTAGGTAGGAGTTAGGCACATATAAGCCTTTAAGTCTTACATCAATAGTGGGGAAAGTAATGGATAGGAAGGATATGAACTTTTAAAGTAACATGGATTACAAAATCAAAAACAACATTGATTTACTTCAGAGAGATCAGGCCAAACTAATCTATTTAAAATAATATATCAGAGTGGTGCAGTAGATATTGCCTATCTAGATTTCAGTAAGACTTTTGACACTGTTCCACATAGAAGACTTATAAAAAAAACTGCAATCTTTGAGTTTGGATTCCAATATTGTTGAATGGATTAGACAATGGCTAAATTACATAAAACAGAGGGTTATAGTCAATGGAGCTATTGCAAGTAAAACTAAAATACCGGACATGTTAAGACCGGTATTTGTTTTGCAGGCAATGAGGAGAGGTGAGCAGCAAACAATATGCTATTGCATAGTATGTCAGGGCTCAACAAATATCAGGTGCCAGGTCGCCATAGCACCAGGAAAGTAGACCTGGCGCCCGGTATTCATCCTAGGGTTACCACCTTTTCTTCAGAAAAATATCAGCCTTGGTACTGTCTCCATAGACTTAGCATTGGCATAAAGCCATTGTTTTACTGGCCTGCCGGTAAAATACCGGCCAGGTGGCAACCTTAATGCATCCACATGGCCTCCTTGCTGTGTGTCTTCTTGTTTCCCATGCAAAGAGGGGGTCTGTGCGAGGTGCACAGACTGGAAGCTCCGCCCCCTCACACATCACTGTCTCTCGGCACTCAGCTGGAGTGCTAGGAGTGAAGTTTGCTGTGCTGCACAGACCAGGCAGCAGCAGCAGGCAGGGCCACCACCAGGAATTTCAGGGCCCCTTACTGAACAAATTTACTAGGGCCACTACCCCGACAATATCTCCCACCTGCCCCACCTACCCTCACAAGCATGTTATCCCAGTCTAGTGTAATATGGAGGGTGGTTGGGAACAGTTGGTCAATATGCCAGTAATATTTTGCCACTCAATAAGTCAGTATTTTGCCCTCAATATGCCATTATTTTGCCATTCAATATGCCATTCTTTTGCCATTTAATATGCCATTCTTTTGCCATTTAATATGCCAATATTTTGCCCCTCAATATGCCATTCTTTTGCCATTTAATATGCCAGGATATTGCCCCTCAATGTGCCATCCTTTTCCCATTTAATGTGCCAGGATTTTGCCCCTCAATGTGCCATCCTTTTCCCATTTAATATGCCAGGATTTTCCCCCTCAATATGCCATTTAATATGACAATATTTTGCCCCTTAATATGCCATTTAATATGCCATTCTTTTGCTCCTAAATATGCCGTTTTTTTGCCAATTAATATGCCAGTATTTTAGAATTTTGCCCCTCAGTATGCCAGGATTTTGCCCCTCAGTATGCCAGGATTTTGCCCCTCAATATGCCAGGAATTTGCCAATTAATATGCCAGGATTTTGCCAATTAATATGCCAGGATTTTGCCCTCAATATGCCAGGATTTAGCCACTCAATATACCAGGATTTTGCCCCTCAGTATGCTCGTTATGTACCACCCTCCTCCCCCTTTCCCCAGTACTTACCTCCTTGCTGCTGTCTCCCGGTGTGCTGCTCTGCCGATCCGCGGCTGTGAGGGAAGCGTTTTGCGCTAATGGAGTGTATTCAATGCAAGGTATTGTTACTAGTGGGGTACCTCAGGGATCTGTACCCCATAAAAACCCAAAGACAGAATATGGAATATTTGATACAGTGTGAAGCTCAACATCCGAACAACCGATTCAGATCCGAACCACGGCATATTATGTAGCCGAATTTTGGGGATCTTTAAATTTGGCTATTATGCCCGATCTGAATCCTTAAGTTATTACTGGGGGGAAATGTTACTGAACTTGATCCTGGTTTAGTCAAATGTTGCATCTGCTGCTTTATTTCCATTTTCCCCCTTTCCATTTAATATGTATGGTCTCATTAACCCCTTCAGGACAATGGTATTCTTTGTTTTGGTGTCCATTCTGGACAATAGCTTTTTAGCTATGTGTGTGTTTAAATTAAAGTGCAAGCTTGCTATTTTAATGAATCCCCACATATAATATATTTGTTTAAGGAATGATAGGGCTTTCTTTTGCAACCATTTTTTTTAGGTTGTAACCCCTTGTGTAGCTATCACAATCCTCACTGCAGAGACATACATGAGTACACCAGCTATTGCAGGTAAGACAGCCTATTTTCTGGGTGTTTCAGACTTGCCTCTATCAGAGGCAGTCTGAAATAGGGTGAGGGGGCGTGACTGACAGATCAGTGACTATTGTCACTGGGCTGCTGTCACTTTAAGACTGCCCATGGGCGGTCCCGGCGGCCATTTTTTTTGTTGCTTGGCAATACGGGCATTGTCCTGAATGAGTTTATAGAAGATTTATTTTAAGTAGGGGTATGCACCAAGATTACACACACCTGAATGGGTTTCCATGTGTATATACGCTTCTATGGAGAGGAGCTAAAATACCCAGTTACAAAAAAAAAAGACTTTACTTATAAATGGACCTGGAATCGGAATGTCCTTTCCTTTTTACAACTAATAACAACATTATCCCTTTTTTTTAGAAAAGCACATTATTACAGTAGCAAAAAAGCCAAAGGCAGGACTCATTAAGCACTGCTGACTCATGTATGAAGCGAAGCATGGAAGTTCGAAGCTTTTATGTGCAGAGTCTATATTGTAACTCTAATTGAAGTTGGGATCATACAGGCTGCTGGTGAATTATTCTAAAAGCCCCGAAGTTACCATGAAGCTATCAACTGGCAATATTGGCAACTGAGAATGTAGATTTAGTGGCTGTTACTGAGACATGGTATAATGAAAAACATGACTGGGACATATCAATACCAGGGTACTCTTTATATAGAAAAGACAGAGAAGGTAAAAAAGGGGGAGGGGTGGCCCTCTATGTGAGGGATAGCTTAAAATGTAACGTAATACAAGTTAGTGAGGCGAACATAGAGTCAGTTTGGGTTACATTAGAATTTGGTAATCATATGGTAACTCGGGTAGGTGTGATTTATAGGCCCCCTGGACAAATAGAGGAGTTAGATAATCTACTAGTTGAGGAAATAGCTAAAATGACAATGAAGGGAGAAGTGATCATCATGGGTGACTTTAATCTTCCTGATGCGAACTGGAAATGCAAAACAGATACTTGCGCCAGGAGTACACATATCCTAAACTCCCTACTGGGATTATCTCTAAAACAAGTAGTGGAGGAGCCAACTCGAAAGCAGGCCATACTAGACTTAGTGTTCACAAATGGAGATTTGTTATCAGATATTACTGTAGGTGAAAGTTTAGGATCTAGTGATCACCAGACAGTGTGGTTTAATATAAGAACAGTGACGCAGTCACACCACACAAAAACAAAAGTTTTAGATTTTAGAAAAACAGACTTTTCTAAAATTAGATTAGGTGTAAAGGAGTCATTATCAGACTGGAGCAATTTAAATGGAGTCCAGGAGAAATGGGATTATCTAAAAGTTGCACTACTGAAGGCAACAGAAAATTGCATAAGGCTTGTCAGTAAGAGCAAAAAATTGAAGAAACCACTGTGGTACTCTGCAGAGGTGGCTAAAATAGTAAAAAATAAAAAGCTAGCATTTAGTAATTATAAAAATACTCAGAGTGAGGAAGATAGAAAGATCTATAAGAGTAGGCAGAAAGAGGCAAAGCAAGCTATAAGAGCTTCCAAAGCACACACAGAAGAGACTATAGCCCAGTCAGTGAAAAAGGGGGATAAAACATTTTTTAGATACATAAATGAGAAAAGGAAAGTAAAACAAGGATTAGTTAGATTAAAAACAAAAGAAGGATGCTATGTAGAAGAGGATAAAGGCTTAGCAAACTGCCTTAATTCATATTTTTGTTCAGTTTTTACAAATGAAAATGAGGGTAAGGGACCTCATTTAGGGAAAAAGACTAATGAGTCTTTTGATGCATGTAAGTTTACAGAGGAAGAGGTTTTACTGTAGTAAAGACAAATAAGTCGATGGGACCTGATGGGATACATCCAAAGTTATTAAAAGAACTTAGTGGTGTACTAGCAAAACCGTTAACAGATTTATTTAACCAATCATTGTTAACGGGAGTAGTTCCAGAAGATTGGAAATTAGCTAATGTTGTGCCCATTCACAAGAAAGGTAGTAGGGAGGAGGCGGGCAACTATAGACCAGTAAGTCTTACTTCAGTAGTGGGGAAAATAATGGAAACCTTGTTAAAGAATAGGATTGTTGAACATCTAAAGTCGCTTGGATTTCAAGATCAGAGACAGCATGGGTTTACTTCAGGGAGATCATGCCAAACTAATCTTATTGATTTTTTTGATTGGGTAACTAAAATAATAGATCAGGGTGGTGCAGTAGACATTGCTTACCTAGATTTCAGTAAGGCTTTTGACACTGTCGCACATAGAAGGCTTATCAATAAACTGAAATCTTTGAGTTTGGATTTCAATATTGTTGAATGGATTAGACAATGGCTGAGTGACAGGCAACAGAGGGTTGTAGTCAATGGGGTATATTCAATGCAAGGTCTTGTTACTAGTGGGGTACCTCAGGGATCTGTTCTTGGACCCATTCTCTTTAATATTTTTATTAGCGATATTGCAGAAGGTCTTGTTGGCAAAGTATGTCTTTTTGCTGATGATACAAAGATTTGCAGCAGGGTTGATATTCATGGAGGGATAAGCCAAATGGCAAATGATTTAGCTAAACTAGAAAAATGGTCAGAGCAGTGGCAACTGACATTTAATGTGGACAAGTGCAAGATTATGCACCTTGGGCGTAAAAACCCAAAAGCAGAATATAGACTATTTGGTACAGTCCTAACCTCAACATCTGAGGAAAGGGATTTAGGAGTAATAATTTCAGAGGACTTGAAGGTAGGTAGGCAATGCAATAGAGCAGCAGGAAATGCTAGCAGAATGCTTGGTTGCATAGGGAGAGGTATTAGCAGTAGGAGGAGGGAAGTGCTCATGCCATTGTACAGAGCACTGGTGAGACCTCACTTGGAGTATTGTACGCAGTACTGGAGACCGTATCTCCAGAAGGATATTGATACTTTGGAGAGAGTTCAGAGAAGGGCTACTAAACTGGTTCATGGGTTGAAGGATAAAACTTACCAGGAAAGGTTAAAGCATCTTAACATGTATAGCTTGGAGCAAAGACGTAACAGGGGGGATATGATAGAAACATTTAAATACATAAAGGGAATCAACACAGTAAAGGAAGAGAGTATATTTAAAAGAAGAAAAACTACCACAACTAGAGGACATAGTCTTAAATTAGAGGGGCAACGATTTAAAAGTAATATCAGGAAGTATTACTTTACTGAGAGGGTAGTGGATGTATGGAATAGCCTGCCAGCAGAAGTGGTAGAGGTAAACACAGTCAAGGATTTTAAGCATGCGTGGGATAGACACAAGGCTATCCTAGCTATAAGACCGGGAACGGGGGACTAATAAAAGTACTCAAAAAAAAATAAAAATTGGGCAGACTAGATGGACTGTATGGTTTTTATCTGCCGACACATTCTATGTTTCTATGTTTCTATGTGACTCATTCTTACTTTACTTGAAAGTACCAGTAGTTCTGATAAAAACCCGTACCTAGGTATTTAGTCTATAAAGATGTACAATTAAAACATGCATGCAGCATTTTGACAAATGTAATCCATTGGAAAGCTCAACAACCTTCATAATACTAATGGAAACAAATGTGTGACTTTCATGCACACAGTCACACCAGGTACCACGAGGGCCTTCATTAGCTTGTATTCTGCGTAACATTCACTGAACGTCCGCTTATATCTAACCGATTTCAGCACTTGGAAACTTGTTGATGCATTACAAAGTGAAATGCTGTGCACACAAATCTGAAACTTACATTCCTACTTACAATTAGGGTCGCCACATCAGCCTTTTTTTACCGGCCACATAGAACTTTCTCAGGCTGCCTTGCAGTATATAGCATATGTAACCAGAAGGAAATCAATTAACCCCTTCGCGACACAGGACGGACTAGGTCCGTCCTGTGTGGCGAAGCGTTAGTGACACAGGACGGACCTAGTCCGTCCTGTGTCAAAACGAGCACTGAAAGCGGAGTTTTTCCGCTTTCAGTGCTCTGATGGTATTGTAACGATGCTTCCGTGTGGAAGCATCGTACAATACTAAAAAAAATGCCCGTCGGCATTTCGATCGCTCCGGAGAGCGATCGAAATGCCGGTTTTAAAGGCACAGTGCCTTTAAAACACGTGCATTAAAAAATGAGCATAGGAAGCGAATTTTTCGCTTCCTATGCTCAGAAAGTGTTCCTGATTGCCTCGCAAGTCGAGGCAATCAGAAACACAAAAAAAAAATGCACGATCTTGGTCACTGAGTGACCAAGATGGCGCTGCCCTTCTAAGGGCAAGAGCACAGGAGGCAGGAAGTACCTGCTTCCTGTGCTCTCTGGCTGTCACACGATTGCCTCTTCACAGAGGCAATCAGTGACTGCCAGGCACACTGACAGGCAGTGGGGATGTTCTGCTGAACATCCCCACTGACTGGTCAGATCAATATTAACCCTATATTGATCTGACCAGTTATGATCTGCCTCCCTCTCCTCACATTTTTTTAGTGAGGGAGAGAGACAGATCAAAGTTCTAAAAGTAAAAAAAAACAATAAACACACAACACACAAATATTAAAACAATAAAAAAAAACTTATTAAAGCAATTCCCTGCGTTTAACCCCTTCCCTGCCACTGATCTTGCACAAGCAGTGATCGTGCACATCAGCGCATTTATTTTTGCCGTTTGTGCATTTTTTAGGGGTTAATTTTTTTTGTACTGTAATTTATTACAGTACTAAAAAGGCTCTTCTAAGAGTTATTAACCCCTTCTTTGCCGTCGATCACTGCTTACGCAATGATATTGACGCCAAAGCAATTTTTATCTGTCTGCATATTTTTATTTTATTTTTTTTACACATACCCGCTAGGGGATTACATGTAAAGTAAAAATATTTGAGTTTTTTTTTTTTAAGCTGCCTGAGCGCATAGCGATCAGTAACAGCGAATTAGTGGCAAAGGCGGTTTGGTGATTTCTCAATTAAGCTCACCATTCGCCCTGGTCAGATCAAAATTGGTCGGATCAATATTCACAAATATTGATCTGCCTCCCTCTCCTCGCTTACATTTTTGTGACGGAAAGAGACAGATCAGTATTAGTGATATAAAATAACATTTTATAAAATTGTCAGGTTTTATGAAAGTCTTTCACTGTGTATTAACCCCTTCCCTGCCATTCATCACTGTGTAAGCAGTAATCTTGCACAGCAACAGTATGTTTTTCTGTCTGCACTGTTTTATGGATTAATTTCTTTGTACTGTAATGTATTACAGTACTAGATAGGCTCTTCTAAGAGCTATTAACCCCTTCTTTGCTCGAGATCACTGCTTACGCACTGATTCTGAGGCCGCGGACTCAGGGTCCGATTTTGACCCTATTCAGCTTTCTGATACATCATCTAGCGATGTATCGGTGGCTGCTGAGCCCTTGCCACAAGTAGTGATGGGGGTCTACCGATAAAAAAATATATGGTTTGGTGGGGGTAAATTACATTGGCTGGCTTCAAAGATATATCCCATAAAGGACACGTACGCAGGTTGACTACATGTCAAAATTCCAAGTTGGAATTTTGAGATGCGCATCTCACAAATGTTGCCTTCTAGCCAAAAACAAACCAACAAACCTATGCATGGGTGCTATCCCTGTACTCGGGAGATGTTGCTGAACACATATTGGGTTGTTTTTTGGCAGTGACATATACCAGAATCTGTGAATTCATGCCTGAAGTACAATGCATGTGGAAAAAAACCTCCCAAAAAAGTACTACCACAAACTTTTACAAAGGCTGGTGGTAGAATTAGTACCTATACAGTATTAAAATACCACCATTTGAAATACCTTAGGATGTCTATTTTCCAATAATATATGGTTTGATGGGGTAAAATTCATTGGACGGCTTCAAAAATGTTCCAAATGGAACATGGGCGCAGGCTGACTACATTTCAAAATTCCAGGTTGGAATTGCGCACCCCCTAAATGTGGAATTTTAGACCCAATACAAACCAACAAACCTATGCATGGGGGGTATCCCTGTACTCAGGAGATGTTGCTGAACACATATTGAAGTGTTGGTTGGCAGTGGCAAATACCAGAATCTGAAAATTCCTGCCTGAACTACAATGTGTGTGGGGAAAAAATGACATCCCAACCCTTTGACAGAGGTTGGTGGTAGAATTAGCACTTGGAAAGTGTTAAAATACCACAATTTTAAAAACCCTAGGATGTATAGTTTTCCAAAATATATGGTTTTATGGGGTAAAATACTTTGACAGGCTTCAAAAGTGTCCCAAATGGAACATGGGCGCAGGCTGACTACATGTCAAAATTCCAAGTTGGAAATGCACCCCCCCTAAACATGGCCTTTTAGCCCCCAAATAATCTAACTAACCTACACATGGGTGGTATCCCTGTACTCAGGAGATGTTGCTGAACACATATTAATGTGTTTTGTGGCACTGACACATAATAGGATCTATGAATTCATGCCCGATGTACAATGAATGTGAAAAACAAATTACTATCCATAACATTGACATAGGCTGGTGCAGTGCTGTATTTACCGCGAGGCATCCTAGGCGGATGCCTATGGCGGCAAATTTTGGGGGGCGGCAGCGCCCCCCAGCACTGAAAAAAAAATAATAATAAAAAAAAAAATAATCTGGCCCTTTAAAAAAAAACAAAAAACCCCACCGCGCTTGCAGGCAGAGACGGAGGTGAGAGGGGAGTGGAAGATCCCCCCTCACCAACGCTCTGCCTGCCAGGCTGCACGGGGAGCCGAACAGGCAGCACAGAGAAACCTCCGTGCTGCCTGTTCGGCTCCCCGTGCAGTGTGCCGACACGGAAGTGCCGACAGTCACGTGACGGGCGCGCTGACGTCATACGCGCGCCCGGTCACGTGACCTGTCGGCACAATCGCCGGGAAGCCGAACAGCATGGAGGGACCATGCTGCCTGCCACCAGGGAAAGGTAAGTGCTGTTGGGAGACTGTGTGTGTGTGTGTCTGAGTGTGATGGGAGTCAGTGTGTGTGATGGGAGACAGTGTGTGTGACTGAGTGTGATGGGAGACAGTGTGTGTGACTGAGTGTGATGGGAGTCAGAGTGTGTGTGATGGGAGACAGTGTGTGTGACTGAGTGTGATGGGAGTAGGAGTGTGTGACTGAGTGTGATGGGAGTGTAAGCTTGATGTGAGTCTGAATGATGGGGCATGTCTTAGGTGTGTAACGTGGGTGTGCAGCTTGGGTAGGGGGGTGCCCGGATTTTGTCTGCCTAGGGCAGCACAAAATCAAGATACACCACTGGGCTGGTGGTAGAATTAGTGCATGGAAAGTGTTAAAATACTACCATTTGAAATACCCTAGGGTGTCTAGTTTTCAAAAATATATGGTTTTGTGGGATAGAATACACTTTTTGGCTTCAAAAATGTCCCAAATGGGACATGGGAGCAGGTTTTCTGCACGTCAGAATTCCAAGTTGGAAAACCAAAAAGTGCACCTCTCAAATGTGGCCTTTTAACCCCCAAATAACCTAACCAACCTATACATGGGGGGTATCCCTGTACTCAGGAGATGTTGCTGAACACATATTGAGGTGTTGTTTGGCACTGACATATAACAGGATCTGTGAATTCATGCACAAAGTACAATGTATGTGAAAAAAAATTACTACCCAAAACATTGACATAGGCTGGTAGTATAATTAGTGCATGGAAAGTGTTAAAATACTACCATTTGAAATACCCTAGGGTGTCTAGTTTAAAAATATATATGGTTTTGTGGGGTAGAATACACTTTCTGGCTTCAAAAATGTCCCAAATGGGACATGGGCACAAGTTTTCTGCATGTCAGAATTCCAAGTTGGAAAACCAAAATGAGCACCCCCTAAATGTGGCCTTTTAGCCCCAAAACAAACCAACAAACCTATGCATGGGTGGTATCCCTGTACTCAGGAGATGTTGCTGAACACATATTGAGGTGTTATTTGGAAATATCCCTTCACATTTTAAGGTAATGTTTACCTAAATTGCAATATATGTGAAAAATTAAAAAAAAAGATTTTTTGCTGCAAACTTTGGCATAGATTGGTGGTAAAATGGCTACATGAAATGTGTCAAAATACCCCAAGTTAAATGCCCTGAGTTGTATAGTTTTCAAAAATATGTACATGTTGGGGGTCATTCATGGATTTAATACAGAAATCAGTGTTACAATGTCACTATCGCTAATTTTGAAAGAAAGGATTTTAAAATAGCATTGCACCACTTATAGTTCTGGCCCTGTAACATGAATAAAAAAGCACAAAAACATAAAAACATGGGCTATTTCTGAACTCAGGACATATATTAGAAACTTTTTAGCAGTGTTTTTTTGTTGTCTCTTGTACATGAGTATACGATTTTTCAAATAAAAGTCATAAAAAAAGTATTTTTTCAATTTTTTTGCCATATTTTATTATTTTTTTTACATCAAATTATATGCTATTATCAAAATAATGGTATCAAAAGAAAGCCCTTCTTATAACGATAAAAACAATATATAGTTTGTGCGGGTACACTAAATGAGACAGAAATAAATTACAGCAAAACACAAACTGCTCAGAAATGTTAAAACAGCCCATGTCACCAAGCGTCGGACAAGCCAAAAAAGTCATGTCACTAAGGGGTTAACTAATCAAAGTGGTTCTGTTGGATCCACTACTGGTAACTGATTTCCTTCTGGTCACATATGACTTCTACATACTGCAAAACAGCATGAAAAAGTTATATGTGTCTGGTAAATAATTACTGAGGTTTCAACCCTACTTACACTATAAATGGATTCAGGAACAAATTAAACATATAGAGATCCTCCAGTAACCTCCCCACCAGCATTGTTTACTAATGTATGCAAAACAGAACAATGAAATATAGAGGTTTAATCTCCCATTTTTGGAAAATCAAAGCCTGTGGGTATAGAACAAAAATCAATTATGGAGTCCTAGCATTTGGAAATTCCCCCTGGTGTTAAGGACTGTATTTTGTTAGAACTGCTCCTGGTATATAATTATTTAGCAGGGTTCTAATGTGCTATCTAAATTTATGGAGTTCTCAGTTGTGTTCTATACTGCATGCACAAAACAGGGCTAAATTAGCGTTACCTTTTAACCCCTTCCCGCTTGTAGGATGTTCTATGCCGTCCTACTTTTTAGTACATAGGGGCTAGTAGGATAACATGGAACGTCCTACATTAAACAGCTCATCGTGGCTCCCCCTGCGATGAGCTGTGTGCGGATCCCGCTGCAGGCACTCTGACACAGAAAATGGAGCTGACGTTCAAAGCTCCATTTTACTGTAAAAACCTGCAGGACGGCTCCCCACGATGAGCTGTACTGAGGATCCTGCTGCAGGGACTTGCAGCAGGATCACCAGTGTCAGATGAGGCCACTTTGAGTGGCCTCATTCTGACATAGGAAATGTAGTGAACTCCCAAACCTGTGTTCACTACATCTCCGACATCCCTGCATGCCTGAACTTCCGAGTTCTGGCACGCCTCCTTGACATCACACGTGACTGATAAAAGAGCTGGGTCTTTAGATAATGATGCAAAAAAAGAGAGAGAAGGAGCATAATGAAATTGAAAGTGATACACAATAAAATTAAAAGTGATACACAATAAATGTGAAAGAATGTGAAGAAACAGTTTTATGTGGCAAAAAAGTGATTGTGGATCAAAAAGTGCAGATGAAGTTCGGGGTCAAGTTCGAGGCTTACTTTAAAAAGATGTGAGTGCAGGTTATGATTCACAAACACGTTTGTATATTGCACGAGGAAGCCAGTAACAGGAGAATCAAGCAGCTATGAAGGCGGTGAGTATCCGGAAAACGTCTGAGGAACAGAGTCTTTAGGCGTCTGTTCACCGTCCAAACTGAAAACCGAATGCGAGGATGGCGGAGAAGAGGGGGCTTGGCTTCATCAAGTGCACAGCTCCCTCCTCCTGTCGTCCGTCTTATGCAGTTATGATCTGGACACACCTCCTCTCCACAAGAATCTATAATTCGTTCTTCCGTGTTGGTTATTAAAGACAGGTGTGAACAATCTGTCTTACCGGCTTGTCATACGACATTGTGTTATAGCGAAAAAATATATATATACATCAATAAATGTAATAAATACAAATGTCATCTTTTATTTATTTATTTTGTTGTCATATAGCGGAACACTGTTACAAGATCACTCTTATAAATGGAAAGGAGGGCACTTTGCCATCCATAAAACTAGTGGGATGAAATAAAAGCATGCCAATATCTATATACATGTACTATTCAATGTTTTTGGTATATTTAATAAACACATATATGTTATTTCCCATTTAAGGGGTTTCTCAATTAATTGGGGAGATAAAGAATATGCTTAATCATAAGTGTTCAAGAAGCAGTGTTGCACTAGTTCAGACAACTATAAAGAAGGACAGGCACATACATTTACCTTTTAAAACCAAATACAATTGATGGGATATACCCATACTAATATGTAGAGACATGGAGAATTATAAAAACATGGAGAAATACAGAGATATAGAAAATTACAATAATACAAAAATATACAAAAATATAAAAGTACAAAACAGCATCATTCCATATTTATAAGAAAAAATCCAGAGGAAAGGGAGAATATTGCTCATGAAAAGTTATTGTGCATGTGAAGACTGCACATGAAAAAGATATTATAAGGAAAACATTGTTGTTCAGCAATATAAAGAGAGGAAATATAAACATTATTGCAAATATATAGAGCTGTAAAAAAATATATATGGAGCTGTAAGAAAAAGAAAAAGAAAAAACATTAGTAAAGAGGGATATCACCTGTCTATACACCTGATGATCTGAGTGATTTGCAAATATAAAAATATAAAAAGAAAAATATAGAAAGAAAAAGATGTAAAAAATGTTTTTATTGTTAATATTTTGTAAAAAAAAAACCTATAAGAAATTGTAGAGCTCAAATTCTATATTTAGTCCCATGGGGGTTAAGGTTTTTAAGGTATATTCCCACTTCATTTCGATCTTGCCTATTGTTTTAATAAAGTCCTCCCCCCGCCAGTGTTTTTTTAGCTGAATTATTCCTACGAAGTGTAGTTTTCCTGGGAGGTAGTTACCCTTGAGAAAAACCTCAAGGATAATATCACCCCTAGAGGACTAAGAATCCTGAAAGCTCCAACTTTTGGTCAAGATGACCCAGAATTTTATGAAATTCTGGAACACTATATTAGGAAATTGCACAAAAGAACTAATGGGCCTGATTATCAGACAGAGAAGAAAGACCCTCAATACATTAGATGAGGAAATCCAGTGATTTCAAGAGAACCTACAACCATTCTCTAACACTGGAGATTTTAAAAATGTATCTGAGAAGAGTAAAAAAGATTTGGAAAGTACTGAAAGAGAGGTTAGAAACACCAAAAGCAAAAAATATGTAAGAGACAAAACAGATTAGAAGAATGACAAGATTAGGAATTTTTCACGATTCAGTAAGGATAGAGGTTATAACAACATGAATTCTACAGATTACTACACCACTAACCCTAGACATTCTAAACCTCAACGAAAGCAAAGGTCCAGTCCCTGTGACTTGTAGAACAAAAGGAATCCCTCGTGTTGCTAAGGTGCCTTGAAGCTGTCCCGGCGCTTCCGTCGGGCAAACAACAGTTGGAGAAGAAAACAGAGTTTGAAGGTAAGTAGCCAAGGCTCCAAAGGAACAAAAAAGACCAGGGTAGGAGCACTGCATTGCCTAAGCTGCCTTATGTTTCAGTAAACAACGTTTTGCAGCATATCCCGTGTCTGGTCTTTTTTGTGGTTCTTTGGAGACTTAGCTACTTACCTTCAAACTCCGTTTTCTTCTCCTACTATTCTAAACCTCAATACCAACACACACCAAGAACCACATTTAATGGGAATCAACGTGACACGCAACAATGGAAACCCAGTGGCCCTAACCACTAATCTAATAGGAAAAAAGACAATACAGCATATGATGATAGGTATAAAAATACTAATAACTTTAAATCTGGCGATAATAACCCTAACCAAATACCATTAAGAAACCGATTCTTAGCTCTTGCCAATTATAATGATGAAGAGAGGGATTTTTTAGGAGATCTCCCCACCAGAACAACTACATGGGGACGAGACTCACCCCTAAAAAGAATCAGAGGTTTAGAATTAGAGGAGTAAGAGCAGGATGCAGATTACACAAGAACAAAAAGAGGCAGAACATTACCCCTGTAGGAATTTTTAATTTAAGTAAGAGGACATTGACACCAGATGACATCTCTTTACTTAATAAGGGCCTAAAATTTGCACCTAATAAGAATTTAAATAAATTCAATACCTTTGTGGATATACAAACATTTTCAAGAAACCTGTACCTTAAAAAGTACTTTGCCAATAACCCAATACCTTTAAATCCAGCTATCTCCCAGTCAAAATATATACACACTACCTTAAAAAATAGATCTACCTTCTTTCCTAACTATCTCAAATCAGGTTCAATAAAACTATTTGAAAAATTAGTTTTAGAAGATTTGGAAAAATATAAACCCCCAACCTTACACAGAACCTCAAATTTAACCACAAAAGAAAAAACATCACTAAAAACTTTAACCCCTTAACGACAGATGACGTGCCAGGCACGTCACGGCAAATCGTGGACTTGCCGACAGCTGACGTGCCTGGCACGTCATGCACTAAATGGAGTAAAGAAAGCGACCAGGTAGAGGCATTGTGCAACACCCCCCAAATGTGCAGGGGCGCGCTACGATCACTCCACGGAGTGATCGTAGCAGCCATTTAAAAATGGCTGCGCCCGCTGCACACATGTGCTTAGAAAGCGAACGATCGTTCGCTTTCTAAGCATCTCCGGTGTTGTTAAAGTGCCTCGCCAGCGAGGCACTTAACAACACCTTCAGCTGCCCCAGAGCCGATGGTGGTCGCTCTCCTGAGCGACCCCATCAGCTCAGTAGAAGGGAACGCTGCCTATACAGGCAGCGCTTCCCTTCTAATGGCAAGAGCATCGGAAGTGAAAGTATTTCTAGGGGGAGCCAATCGATGCCGGCACAACAGATCTATGTGATCTGTGTGCAGGCATGTATGGTAAGTGCTCTGATGAGCACTTACCATACTGTCAAAGGCAATATTAGCAAATATTGCCTTTGACAAGTATTGATCTGCCTCCCTCACCTTACTAGTTATAGTAAGGGAGAGAGACAGATCAGATAAAGTAAAAAAATAAAATAAAATAATAAAAAAAATATTTAATAAAATTTTAAACACCAAGGGCTTTTATAAAAGCCATTTAACCCCTTCCCTGCCATTGATCGCTGTGTACGCAGTGATCATACACAGCAGCACATTTTTTGCTGTCTGCATTTTTTAGGGGTTCATTTTTTTTTTACTGTAATTCATTACAGTATAAAAAAAAAGCTCTTTTAAGAGAGATTAACCCCTTTCTTGCTGTAGATCACTGCCTAAGCAGCGATCTGACGCAAATGCAGCAATCTTGCTGCAGAAGCATTTTTAAATTTTTTTTTACTTTTTTATTACACCCGTCACGTGTTAATTATACCCGCTAGGGGACTACGTTTAACGTAAAAAAAATTTTTTTAGCTGTCTGACCGCATGTATAGCGATCAGTAACAGCTGATAAGTGACAAAGGCGGGTTGGCGTTTGCTTAGATGAGCATCACCATTCGTCTGGTTAGATCAATATTTGTAAATATTTGATCTGATCCGTGTAGATCTGCCTCCCTCTCACTTGAGTTTTAGTGAGGGAGGGAGACAGAGCTGTATAATGTAAGTTTTTAATTATAATATATTTAATAGAATTGAGACCCAAAGGCTTTTATAAAAGCCGTTTCCAGTATTTAACCCCTTCCCTGCAATTGATCGCTGTGTACGCAGTGATCTTACACAGCAGCACATTTTTTGCTGTCTGTGCATTTTTTTAGGGGTTATTTTTTTTTACTTTGATTTATTACAGTATATCAAAGGCTCTTTTAAGAGCTATTAACCCCTTCCTTGCCGTATATCACTTCCTAAGCAGCACATATGGTCACTGCCTAAGCAGTGCATATGGTCACTGCCTAAGCAGCACATATGGAGCAATCTAGTCGCAGAAGGATTTTTTTTTGCTATCAGCCTTTTTTTTGTCAGACTCGCTAGGGGTTAGTTATACCCACTAGGGGATTACGTGTATTCCTTTTGAAGCTGTCTGAACGCGTGTATAGCGATCAGTAACAGCCGATCAGTGGCAAAGGTGGTTTGGTGATTTCTCAGATGAGCATCACCATTCGTCTGGTTCGTAAATATTGTTCTGACCCATATGGATCTGCCTCCTTCTCCTCACTTGAGTTTTAGTGAGGGAAAGAGACAGATCTGTATAATATAATTTTTTAATTGTAATAAATTAAATAAAATGTAAAAAAATTGTGAGTCCCAAGGGCTTTTATAAAAGCCATACCCTTTGTATAGTGTAGTGTATTAACCCCTTCCCTGCCACTGATCACTGCACAGCAGAACCTTTTTTCTTGTCTGTGCATTTTTAGGGGTTAATTTTTTTTTACAGTACTACAAAGGCTCTTATAAGAGCTATTAACCCCTTCCTTGCTCTACATGTTCAAATTCCAAGTTTGAAAATCAAAAAGCGCACCTCTCAAATGTAGCCTTTCAACCCCTAACAAAGCTGACAAAGCTATGCATGGGTGGTATCCCTGTGCTCGGGAGATGTTGCTGAACATATATTGTGGTATTGTTTGTCAGTGACACATACCGAAATATGTGAATTTGTGTCTAAAGTACAATGTATGTGGGAAAAAATACACAATAAAATGACTACCACAAACTTTGACAAAGGCTGGTGGTAGAATTGGTGCATGGAAAGTGTTAAAATAACACCATTTAAAATAGCCTAGGGTGTCTACTTTTACAAAATATATACTTTTTGGGGTAAAATACACTGTCCTACTTTAAAAAAAAGTCCCAAATGAAAGATGGGCTCAGGCTGGCTACACGTCAATATTCCAAGTTGAAAATGCGCACCTTCACAATGTGGCCCTTTTAGCCCCCAAACAACCCAACAAACCTATGCATGGGTGGTATCCCTGTACTCAGGAGATGTTGTTGAACACATATTGGGTTATTGTTTGGCAGTGACACATACCAAAATCTGTGAATTTATGTCTAAAATACAGTATTTGTGAAAAAAAACCACACAAAAATTACTACCACAAACTTTGACAAAGGCTGGTGGTAGAATTAGTGCATGGAAAGTGTTAAAATACCACCATTTGAAATAGCGTAGGGTGTCTACTTTTAAAAAATATATGGGTTGATGGGGTAAAATACACTGGCTAGTTTCAAATATGTCCCAAATGGGACATGGGTGCAGGCGGTCTGCATGTCAAAATTTCAATTTGGAAAACCAAAAACTGCACCTACCAAATGTGGCCTTTTACCCCCCAAACAACCCAACAAACCTATGCATGGGTGGTATCCCTGTACTCAAGAGATGTTGTTGAACACTTATTGGGGTGTTATTTGGCAGTGACACATACCAAAATCTGTAAATTCATGTCTGAAGTACAAGGTTTGTGAAAAAAAAACACAAAAAAATTACTACCACAAACTTTGACAAAGGCTGGTGGTAGAATTAGTGCATGGAAAGTGTAAAAATACCACCATTTGAGATAGCCTAGGGTGTCTACTTTTAAAAAATATATGGGTTGATGTGGCAAAATACACTGGCTGGTTTCAAATATGTCCCAAATGGGACATGGGTGCAGGCTGTCTGCATGTCAAAATTTCAAATTGGAAAACCAAAAACTTCACCTCCCAAATTTGGCCTTTTACCCCCCAAACAATCCAACAAACCTATGCATGGGGGGTATCCCTGTACTCAAGAGATGTTGCTGAACACTTATTGGGGTGTTATTTGGCAGTGACACATACCAAAATCTGTAAATTCATGTGTGAAGTACAAGGTTTGTGAAAAAAAAACACAAAAAAATTACTACCACAAACTTTGACAAAGGCTGGTGGTAGAATTAGTGCATGGAAAGTGTTAAAATACCACCATTTGAGATAGCCTAGGGTGTCTACTTTTAAAAAATATATGGGTTGATGGGGTAAAATACACTGGCTGGTTTCAAATATGTCCCAAATGGGACATGGGTGCAGGCTGTCTGCATGTAAAAATTTCAAGTTGGAAAACAAAAAACTGCACCTCACAAATTTGGCATTTTAGCCCCCAAACAACCCAACAAACCTATGCATGGGTGGTATCCCAAATACTAGAATCTATTTAGCATGTTTTTTCGTTCGCTATTGTCGATGAGGAGAAGTTGTTTCAAATAAAAACAAAGAAATTTGTGTATTTTTTTTTTTTTACCATATTTTATTATTATTTTTTAATAATATGATAAGATATGATCAAAAATATGGCATCCATAGAAAGCCCTTTTTGTCCCGATAAAAACAATATATAATATGTGTGGGTACAGCAAATGACGAAGAAGAAAATTACTGCTAAACACAAACAGCACAGAAATGTTAAAATAGCCATTGTCCAGAAAGGACAAAAATGTTTCAAAGGCTCTGTCCTTAAGGGGTTAAGAGAAGACAGATCTATAGCTGTAAAACCTGCAGACAAAAAGGGGGGGGGGGGGGGGGAATAGTTATTCTCGACACGGAACAATACCTATCGGAAAGTGATAAACATTATATACAGATAAACACAGTATATAAAAAAAACTTTAAAAAAACCCTACCTTAGAAATTAAGAAAAGTCTAACGGAATTGCTAGATAAGGGCTATAAGGCATCCTTACAAAGAAGGAATATCAATTGCTAATAATCACATATCCTAAAATTTCAACATTTTATATACTCCCAAAAATTCATAAGAACATCAAAAACCCACCAGGTAGACCCATTATATCTGGTATTAACTCTCTATCATCAAACCTGTCACAATACATTGATAGACAACTACAACCATTGGTCCTTAAAACTATAGCCTATTTACGAGATGGTATCAGTATGCTGGAAAAACTTAACAACAACATATGGCACAAGGATGATATCTTGGTAACTTGTGACGTAACATCACTCTATACATGTATTGAACACAAAAAGGCATGTGAGGCAGTGCAATTCTTTCTAGACAAAGAAACAATGTTCCCAGAGCTACAAAAAGTGTTCATACTAAATAGTATTGAATGGATTTTGACAAATATTTTTTTCTAGTACCAGGAGGCCTTCTTTTTACAACTACAAGGTACAGCTATGGCCCCAGGTTTGCCCCCAGTTATGCAAACCTATATATGTCCTTCTGGGAGGACTGTTACATTTATGGGCTACATGATTGGGCTGCAAACCTGGTGTCCTATACTCGACAATATATTTTTTATTTGGAGAGGCAATGAAGAGACCTTGGTGTCCTTTCTGAACCATTTAAATAGAAATAACTGGAACATAAAATTAACCTGGGAGTATAGTAGACAAAAAGTTATGATGGGCAACAAAATTTTTCTTATTGTCATAATCCAAAACAATATAAAATAAGGTCATTAATTACATGTAGATCTAACAATGTCATTTATCTCTTATCATGCCCATGCGGTATACAGTATGTGGGACGAACCACCCGACCTCTATATATGAGAATAGGAGAACACATGAATAATATTCGAAACAAATATATGGAGCATAGTGTTTCTGCCCATTTTGCTACACACCACAATGCAGATCCAGGAAAACTACACTTCATAGGAATAATTCAGCTCAAAAAACACTGGCAGGGGGAGGTCTTTATTAAAACAATAGGCAAGATCGAAATGAAGTGGGTATATATATTAAAAACTTTAACCCCCATGGGACTAAATATAGAATTCAATCTCTACAATTTCTTATAGTTTTTTTACAAAATATTAACAATAAAAACATTTTTTACATCTTTTTATTTTAACATCTTTTTCTTTCTATATATTTATATTTGCAAATCACTCAGATCATCAGGTGTATAGACAGGTGGTGTCCGTCTTTACTAATGTGTTTTCTTTTTCTTTTTCTTACAGCTCCATATATATTTTTTTACAGCTCTATATATTTGCAATAATGTTTATATTTCCTCTCTTTATATTGCTGAACAACAATGTTTTCCTTATAATATCTTTTTCATGTGCAATCATTACACACATAATAACTTTTCATGTGCAATATTCTCCCTTTCCTCTGGATTTTTTCTTATAAATATGGAATGATGCTGTTTTGTACTTTTATATTTTTGTATATTTTTGTATTATTGTAATTTTCTATATCTCTGTATTTCTCCATGTTTTTATAATTCTCCATGTCTCTACATATTAGTATTGATATATCCCATCAATTGTATTTGGTTTTAAAAGGTAAATGTATGTGCCTGTCCTTCTTTATAGTTGTCTAAACTAGTGCAACACTGCTTCTTGAACCAGGGGAGGGCTGGCCCATTGCACCACCGAATCGCCTCCCTATCCACGGCCATCTTTTCCATGTGTTATAACGAATATTGCCACGATTTCACCCCACAATATGCCAGGATTTGCCACTTAATATGCCAGAATTTTCTCTTACAATATGTCAGGATTATGCCCCTCAAAATGCCAGGATTTCCCCTCAATATGCCAGGATTATGCCCCTCAATATGCCAGGATTTTCCACTCAATATGCCAGGGTTATGCCCCTCAATATGCCAGGATTGTCCCCTCAATATGCCAGGATTATGCCCCTCAATATGCCAGGATTTAGCCACCCAATATGCCAGGATTTTCCCCTCAATATGCCAAGATTATGCCCCCTCAATATGCCAGGATTATGCCCCCTCAATATGCCAGGATTTTCCCCTCAATATTCCAGGATTTTCCCCCACAATATGCCAGGATTATGCCCCCTCAATATGCCAGGTTTTTGCCCTTCAATATGCCAGGATTATGCCCCTCAATATGCCATGATTATGCCCCTCAATATGCAAGGATTTTCCCCTCAATATGCCAGGATTATGCCCCTCAATATGCCAGGATTAAGCCACCAAAAATGCCAGGATTTTCCCCTCAATATGCCAAGATTATGCCCCCTCAATATGCCAGGATCATGCCCCCTCAATATGCCAGGATTCTCCCCCACAATATGCCAGGATTTTCCCCTCAATATGCCAAGATTATGCCCCCTCAATATGCCAGAATTATGCCCCCTCAATATGCCAGGATTTTAGCCTCATTTTGCCAGGATTTTGCGCCAAAATATGCCAGGATTATGCCCTACAATATGCCAGGATTTAGCCTGTCCTTCTTTATAGTTGTCTGAACTGGTGCAACACCACTTCTTGAACCAGGTGAGGGCTGGCAGCCTTAGGCCTGGGGGGCAAATCCAGTCAAGTGGCCCATTGTACCAGCGAATCGCCTCCCCCTCCACGGCCATCTTTTCCTTGTTTTATAACTAATATTGCCAGGATTTTCCCCACAATATGCCAGGATTTGCCACTTAATATGCCAGAATTGTCCCTTACAATATGCCAGGATTATGCCCCTCAATATGCAAGGATTTTCCACTCAATATGCCAGGATTATGCCCCTCAATATGCCAGGATTGTCCCCTCAATATGCCAGGATTATGCCCCTCAATATGCCAGGATTTAGCCACCTAATATACCAGGATTTTCCCCTCAATATGCCAAGATTAAGCCCCCTCAATATGCCAGGATTTTCCCCTCAATATGCCAGGATTTTCCCCCACAATATGCCAGGATTATGCCCCCCCCAATATACCAGGATTTTGCCCCCCAATATGCCAGGATTATGTCCCTCAATATGCCAGGATTTTTCCCTCAATATGCAAGGATTATGCCCGTCAATATGCCAGGATTTAGCCACCCAATATGCCAGGATTTTCCTCTCAATATGCCAAGATTATGCCCCCTCAATATGCCAAGATTATGCCCCCTCAATATGCCAGGGTTTTCCCCCACAATATACAAGGATTTTCCCCTCAATGTGCCAGGATTTCCCCCACAATATGCCAGGATTTCCCCCTCAATATGCCAAGATTATGCCCCCTCAATATGCCAGGAATTTGCCCCACAATATGCCAGGATTATGCCTTTCAATATGCCAGGATTTAGCCACCCAATATGCCAGGATTTTCCCCTCAATATGCCAAGATTTTGCCCCCTCAATATGCCAGGATTATGCCCCTCAATATGCCAGGATTTTCCCCTCAATATGCCAGGATTTTCCCCCACAATATGCCAGGATTATGCCCCCTCAATACGCCAGGATTTTCCCCCCCAATATGCCTGGATTATGCCCCTCAATATGCCAGGATTATGTCCCTCAATATGCCAGGATTTTCCCCTCAATATGCCAGGATTATGCCCCTCAATATGCCAGGATTTAGCCACCCATTATGCCAGGATTTCCTCTTAATATGCCAAGATTATGCCCCCTCAATATGCCAAGATTATGCCCCCTCAATATGCCAGGATTTTCCCCCACAATATGCAAGGATTTTCCCTTCAATGTGCCAGGATTTCCCCCCACAATATGTCAGGATTTCCCCCTCAATATGCCAGGATTTCCCCCCACAATCTACCAGGACTTTCCCCCACACCATATTGAGTACTTACCTCCTTGCTGCTGTTCTGTCTCCCGGTGCTCTCATCTGCCCGTCTGTGGCTGTGAGGGTGCCGTTTGTGCGCTCCCCTCCAGCCAAGCGTCTTCAATTAAGTTTGTTTAAACTTTTTTTTTCAACAAACTTTATTGAATGCGCATTGGCTGAAGTGGAGAGCAGAACGCTTCCCTCACAGCCACGGACCTGCAACACCAGGGGACAGCAGCAAGGAGGTAAGTACTGGGAAAGTGTGGGTGATTTTTTTGGCAGCTGCCCCAGCGTTAAAGACGGCCCAGCCCGCCCCTGTCTCCCTGCCGATAAGACAGATTGTTCACACCTGTCTTTTATAACCAACACGGAAGAACGAATCATAGATTCTTGTGGAGGTGTGTCCAGATCATAACTACATAAGACGGACGTCAGGAGGAGGGAGGTGTGCACTTGATGAAGCCACACCTGGAGAAAAGTGTATGACACGCCCCCTCTTCTCCGCAATCCTCGCCTTCGGTTTTCATTTTGGACGGTGAACAGACGCCTAAAGACTCTGTTCCTAAGATGTTTTCTGGATACTCACCGCCTTCATAGCTGCTTGATTCTCCTGTTACTGGCTTCCTCGTGCAATATACAAACGTGTTTGTGAGTCATAAACTGTACTCACATCTTTTTAAAGTTACCCTCTTTCATATTTTATTAAATATATTTTTATACTGTACTTCACTATGAGAGCTTTCTTTTTTATTACCATATATCTGAATTATTGAGCCCATTCAACGGCATCTTACCTGTATATTATTTTATTTTTTTATTTTATTTATATACAAGAGAATCTATAGACGTTGGTATTCCCTATATGTTCCCAGGGATCTCCCTTGTTACCTGCATATAGAGCAGTGAATCTGCTCCAGTTTTGTAAGTACAACTCCTATCACTCCATTCAATTTTTGTTGCTGTTCAACCAGAGAGCACTATTTTTTTCTTCTGTTTTTATTTTTTATGAACACTCTGAGACCTACAATCAAGTTACAAGTTTTCTGTTTGAATATAAGTATATGAATATATTTTCATCTGCACATTCTTTCACATTTATTGTTTATCACTTTTAATTTTATTGAGTATCACTTTCCATTTCATTACGCTCCTTCTCTCTCTTTTTTTTCTTTATTGTTTATGTAGAAATAGAGGTAATTTTTTCTACTGATTAGTGAGCTGCATACATAATTACAACTACTAGTATAGGTAGCACCTAACAGTCATCTGCGCACTTTAGATAATGATGGTGCCTCTCTGAGAATGGTAAAAAGTTCCAGAATGTGGAGGCAGTGTGGCTGAATGTGTGGGAACCTGAGTTTGTCTTTAGTCTTGGCACTGACAGGATGGATTTGTTGGCTGACCCAAGTGAGCGAGACGTAATATAGTGTGCCAGGTACTGTGGGAATTGATTTTTTAAGGCCTTGAAGGTCAGCATGCCAATTACAAAATATGTTGGACATTTAATTGAAAGCCAATGCATGGAGTGGAGATCAAATGTTATGCAACATGAGCGAGTTAGAGTGGTCAATAATCTGGCTGCTGAATTTTGTAGAATCTGTAGGTTATTTTTCTTGGAGGCCCAAGTAACGTACATTACAGTAATCTAGATGAGAGGACACAAATGCACGGATTAAAGTTGGCATATCATCTGGTGGGATTAAGTGTTGTATCCTGGCTATTTAAATTACAGTCCAGAGTCAATTAACAGTCTGAGATTTCATACCTTTGTTGAACTAATGAGTTGGGTGATCATGATATATTCTTGTTTCCTGAAATCTCCAAGAGTAACTCTGTTTTGTCTCTGTTCACTTTTAGCCAACTAGCGTTCATCCACTCTTTGAGGTCTGCTAAGTAACTGTTGATGAAACATGTTGGGTCTTTAGTAAATTGATCAAAGGAGAAGTAGAGTTCTCTGTCATCAGCGTAGCAATGATATCTTAGGCCATGTCACCTGATGATGTGCCCCAGTGGTGGCAAGTAAATATCAAATGTAGCTGAGAGAACCAGGAGGATTAGGATGGAATAATCACCTTTGTCTCTCACCATAAGGACATCATTTAGCACTCAAACTAGTGCTGTTACCCTGCTCTGGCAGCATGTGAAACCTGACTAGAAAGGATCAAACAAGTTATAGTTGATACTGATCTAAAATTTGCCAAGGAGTCTGGGTCAACTGAAGATGTTTTAGGAGGTTTTTTACCATTGCTTCTTTTCGAGGATTTGGGAAATTTCCAGTTTTAGACACTGCACTATTTTTGTGTGGGCTGGGGTGAGTGTTTCAATGCATGCGGATATAAGATGAGTTGGAGCAGGGTCACCGTCACATGCAGTGGGGTGAAACTTTTACAAGTTTTTTTTGTAAATATAGACCATACACTGGGGCAATCTGGCATTCCACTGTAGCGGTTCTGATGTATAACCAGGTTGGCCTGCTGCGATAAGGCTCGGATAGTGGAAATCTTGTCTGTGAAGAAGACTGTAAATTCTTGACATTTATTCTGAGAAATGTTAGTGGGGATGTATATGCATGCGGGTTTGCAGAGCTACAATGCAAAACAGTTGCCTGGGCCTATTATGGGAGATTGTAATTTAGCATGACAAAAAGTAAATTATCTTCAATTGATATTCATTGAGTTGTTTTGTAAGAGTGCATTTACCCTCTGGATTATGTGTCCAGTACCATCTTCTCCTGCGTTTATGGTCTTCATTTCTCTGATGGTAATATCAAACCAAAGTGCAGGAGGCTGGGGTCATCACAAGCGCCTGTTCATTCACCTAGATCAATCTTCACCTTGTTTAATGAGCTGTGTTTGGCCAAGTTCTGAGGCTGGGGTCTGGCTTATTGTCATACAATGAAGAAGTATATGGAGTGGTGGTCTGAGCAAACAACTGGATTTACAGTTACAGTCAACACTTCTAATCCAGACTGCTACACTAGATTATGTGTATGACCTTTTCTGTGGGTGGAACTGGCAATGATCAATAGGAAGCCGAGTGCACTCATCAAGCTGAGGAGGTCCTGCACAAGTTGGGATAGGGTCTCATCAATCCAATTGTTGAAGTCTACCAATATAAGCCATCTAGGGTGTTCAAGGATAAAACAGGTTTCAATAAGGTTGATGATATTAGCTGTTTTGTTCATTATTTATCTGGCATTGCACAGGATTGATCTAATCAGAAAGGCTTTGGGTTCTAAGTTCTTGCTCTGTACTTTGGAAACAGTGTGTCTTCTCATGGGACCACACAAATAGGTCTTCTTGATTTGTGCACTTTTTGTGGCTTCTAGATTGACTCACTTTAATACTTTAATTGGGTTTGCAGGTAGACAAAGAGATTGAGCTTTAAGTTTTGATCTTCTCGGCAGCCTTTGTGGATGCCAAGTGATTTTAGAGCAACCCCGTGCTAGGCACTGAGTTGAGAAACTGCTTTTTGGGTTCATATAAAATATAGATATGAAGCAGTATAGGTGATTATTCCCTCAGCAGTAAAGGGGTTATAATAGATATTATATATATAATATATTAATGTTCTATCATAGAATTGAATAGACACATTAATATAAGCATTTTTAAATTTTAATACAAAAATATTTTATATTATTTTACTTTACTGTTATGTCATTTGTATCTTTTTTAATTTTAATTTTTACTCATTTTTATTTTATTACACATCGCGCCATTTCGGGTGGACTTCAGATCCTCCCCATAAAAGTCTATGGAGAGGACAGAGGCTACCACTTTATTTCAGTGCATTTTGGCTGCATTAGGTGTCAACAGATATCGGCATGGAATAGGTCTGAATTGCGGTCCGAATTTGGAGTCACAATCATGGCTACCTGCATAGTTTGAAATTTGGGTACCGGTGTGCCACTAATGTGGCCCGAATCTTTCTGCAATTAGGAAGCACCATTTCAGGGCTGATTGTTGACGCATATTGGGTTGGCCCTTTGCGGGTTTTTGACCTGGCCTGCAAAGGTGTGCATTATATTATTTAAGCAACAGTTTGCTTGCAATTGTATGAACTAAATTGTTAAATGAAGCATTTCCATTACTAATGCACATGTCATTCATAAATTAATATTAATTGGAAAAAAACACCCTTGAAAATAAAAATTAAGTAAACATGAGAAAACACTGGCGTTCCCTTAGTAATGAATGTATTTCACGCACGTAGATGGCTGAATTGGAAAGAAATGTGCTAAGAGATCCTGCTGAGAATTTTCTGTGGTCTAAGCAATATATTTAAACCACTGAATGTGTGTTGATTTACTCATAAAAGTTAGTTTTTTTCTAAGTTTGACTATTGCATAGCTTGGTGTCAGTTCTGGTATGCTGCCCCGCTGTTTGAGAGACACATCTGCTGAATGCTGGGTCTTCATAACTCATAACCTTTCACTGTTTGAGGACTGTTATTTACACTTCCTGATACATGATGTCTTCAGTTATTCCCTTCTTGGAAGTATGCATTAGGGGCATATAGTTATAAAGTTATTTTTGCAGAATGATTCAGTTTCGAACTTAACCCTTTGCTCAGGCATATGACTTAGAAAACTAGAACCAGGCATGGGATGGTCATGAAAATGCTCTATCCAGGGGCGTAACTAGAAACCACGGAGCCCCTATGTGAATATTGCCACACACACCCAACTTCACCAAGCAAAAGGTCACCACCAATGCTAGCCAGCGTTGTCCCCAAATCACTTTTCAGTGCCAGATTTGCCCCCAAATCATTTGACAATGCCAGATTTGCCCCAAAACAGCTTGTAAGTTACACAGAGTTAGTCAGTGCCAGCTTAGTCCCCAAACAGCTTGCTAGTGACATCAGATTGGAAAGTCCCAGGTTTACCCCAAAATAGTTTGTCAGTATCAATGATGCCCCTAAATACAGTGTCTTGCAAAAGTATTCACCCCCTTGACTTTTTACCTATTTTGTTACATTACAGCCTTAAGTTCAATTATTTCTTAATATGGATTTTATGTGATGGATCAGAACACAATAGTTTAAGTTGGTGAAGTGAAATGAGAAAAATATATACATAAAACTATTTTTTAGAAATAGTCAACCAAAATTGGCATGTGTGTATGTATGCATCCTCTTTGTTATGAAGCCCATAAAAAGCTCTGGTGCAACCAATTACCTTCAGAAGTCACATATTTAGTGAAATGATGTCCACCTGTGCGTAATCTAAGTGTCACATGATCTGTCATTACATACACACACCTTTTTTTGAAAGGCCCCAGAGGCTGCAACACCTAAGCAAGAGGCACCACTAACCAAAAACTGCCATGAAGACCAAGGAACTCTCCAAACAAGTAAGGGACAATGTTGTTGAGAAGTACAAGTCAGGTATAGGTTATAAAAAAATATCTAAATCTTTGATGATCCCCAGGAGCACCATCAAATATATCATAACCAAATGGAAAGAACAAGGTACAACAGCAAACCTGCCAATAGACGGCAGCCCACCAAAACTCAAGGACCGGGCAAAAAGGGCATTAATCAGAGAGGCAGCACAGAGACCTAAGGTAACCCTGGAGGAGCTGACGAGTTCCACAGCAGAGACTGGAGTATCTGTACATAGGACGACAATAAGCCGTACGCTCCATAGAGTTGGCTTTATGGCAGAGTGGGCAGAAGAAAGTTACTTTTTACTTTTAGCAAAAAACAAAATGGCACGTTTTGAGTTTGCGAAAAAAGGCATGTGGGAGACTCCCAAAATGTATGGAGGAAGATGCTCTGGTCTGATGAGACTAAAATTGAACTTTTCGGCCATCAAAGAAAACGCTATGTCTGGCGCAAACCCAGCACCATACCCACAGTGAAACATGGTGGTGGCAGCATCATGCTGTGGGGATGTTTTTCAGCTGCCAGGACTGGGAAACTGGTTGAGTTGAGGGAAAGATGGATGGTGCTAAATACAGGAATATTCTTGAGCAAAACCTGTACCACTCTGTGCGTGATTTGAGGCTAGGACTGAGGTTCACCTTCCAGCAGGACAGTGACCCGAAACACATTGCTAAAGCAACACTTGAGTGGTTTAAGGGGAAACATGTAAATGTGTCAAAAAGCCCAGACCTTAATCCAATATAAAATCTGTGGTCAGACTTAAAGATTGCTGTTCACAAGGGCAAACCATCCGACTTGAAGGAGCTGGAGCAGTTTTGCAAGGAGGAATGGGCAAAAAATCCCAGTGGTAAGATGTGGCAAGTTCATAGAGACTTATCCAAACCGACTTGGAGCTGTGATTGCCGCAAAAGATGGCTCTACATTGACTTTAGGGGGGTGAATAGTTATGCACATTGACTTTTTCTGTTATTTTGTCCTATTTGTTGTTTGCTTCACAATAAAAAAAAATCTTCAAAGTTGTGGGCATGTTCTGTAAATTAAATGATGCAAATCCTCAAACAATCCATGTTAATTCCAGGTTGTGAGGCAACAAAACACGAAAAATGCCAAGGGGGGGTGAATACTTTTACAAGGAAATCATTGGCATTGAAAATAATATAAAACATTTTTATTAACATTTTAAAAAGCTTATTTTAATGTAAAAATACTATTATAATATATAACAATAATAGATTATAATTGCATATGAATATTTTTAACCAAAATTACACCACATGTTCAGAAATACATATGTGTAATAGGCTGCATTAAACTTTATTATTTATAATAAAGGGGGGGAAAAACTTGTCATCTATAGAAAAATGTTTTCTTATTTTACAGTAATACACAAGCCATCTAAAAACATTATTCACTGAATAGGGCTAAAGAGAACATGAGTAGATAAATAAGGTGGATCGCACATTCAACGCCTTTAGCCTATTATATTTTTATGAGTTGCAATCAAGCTCTACATGCTGTGTACATAGTCAAATTCCCTTATATTAGTCACATTTTCATATTGTTTTGCATATTAGTCATATTCCATAGTGTTTTGGGACTAACATTCAAGTTCTTTATATATCTTATGGACATGGTTTGTATTGGGTGAAAACATAGTCTGGTAAAGAAATGTGATCTCAACATAATTCTTTCCCTGAAAGGTCAATTTTTCATAGTTATACTTGTGCTGTGACATTTAGAAAACAAATGTCCTATAAAGCTGGAACCAGTTAAGAAAACCAATGCGTGTTTTCAGGACTCTGTGTTAAAAATAAAGAACATCTGATTGTGGTGCCTCTCCCACCCCGAGTGCACTTTAATGTAGAAAAGGATGACTGTTTCCTGTTTTCACTAAACATTGCAGAACAGCAATCTATTTTGGATTCTTTGGAAAGTATTTGGGGGAAGATCCGATCGCTTTTGTTTTATTCATAAACAAAGCAGACGTGTTTTTCTGCTACAGCTGAACATTAAATACACAAAGAACACTATGAAAAGGAAAAAAATCTGAAACATGCAGCATATTATTTGTTCTTGTTGCCAGGATATGAAAATATGAGAAGTGTTTTATTTTTTTGTTTTTTTACATGACGTAAAGCATATTCACCTGGAATTTTACTGAGTGAAGTTCTGCCTGACATTAAAATAAAGCAGTTACATGAAAATGATTTACCGTTTGTGTCTGCCAAAACAGAACTCACACACTTGTGGCTGTCGCTCTTGAATATCTCTAGGGTTTAGCATGTTACTTTACGACAAAAATGACGTTAAGCATTCATAACAAATGTAGCTGATCTATTTCGGAACATGGTATAGAACATAGTACTCTTGACTGAGGATCACAAGAACTGTAGTCCACCCCTGCTAGCCATCCACAATTGTCCTTATTATAATCACTCAGCCATTTGGGTGGATTATTGCCATAGTTACTTTAATTCCATCTTCCAAACTAATCCCAGCCAACCTTTATTGTCACTGATCATTCCTGGTATAACATGCAGAGCTATGGTTAAGGATTTTACATTATAGCCATTCCCTTTCCCTAAACAGGCCCTGCATACAGCAAAAAAGGGTCAAGGAGCAGCTACACGAGTTTGTGCCATCACGTAATGGGGCAACCTAAGGTGCAGAGTCTCTTGACCACAGTCACCTCCAATACGTACAGACTGTTCCCTGTTAAAATAAAAAAAAATGGAAAAACTTAACCTAAAATGGAGAAGTGAAAACTGGGACAAAAAGTCAGATCTAAAATGTTCCCTGTCAAAATAATGTTAATAGTTTTTTCCTTGGGGGGAGGGGGGGTACAAATTTCCCCATAACAACTGTTTTGTAAATGATATCCATGTGCTTCTATTGAGCAATAACTCCAATGGTTTACACATTCATTGTATGTATTATTTGGCTCATTCCTCATATTTAGTGTTATGTTGGGTTGTCTTTTCAGCTATATTTTTCTACATTCGCCTCCATTTGTCAGTTTTACCATTTACCTCTGTTCAGTGCAATATGGGTTCATAACAATTGCCTGTGGGTGCAATATGGATGCAGTGGGAAATCGTAGTGGAGGTGGGGTTGTGGAAAAGGCACATTCACATTCAGACTCCAGGAAATATAAGGTCACAAATACAAATACATAAACATATATGTATAAACATATAGAGGCAAACATTTTCTTATCTATGTATATAAATTTAATGCCTTTGTGTGTGTCAGCACATTTACCAAATCTGCCATGGGTTCTAGCCCTAAATTTTTTTGTCAAAGCAAAAAATTCCATGCAGATGAAGAATGGCTGTTGCGTTTCACGGGTACTTCAGTCCATGTGACATTTGAACAATGAGTGCTGTAGCAAAATCCAAATCTTATTGTGCAAAATACAGTAACACACTAGGGGTGCAAACAGAGACAGAAGACCATAAAAAAAACACCTTACAGATTTCAAATTTAACCAAGCCCTTAACCATAGGTATTAATAGTTGGCAATGTCCCTGGGGGGCACATTTTTTACTGAACCACCCAGTCATTTATAGTATAAATAAAGGACAGGCCTGTTGGCCGTTCATTGTAACCACAGATAACTTTCATAATGAATCCACGTAGCTGGAGTTTAATACAATTGATATGTCAGTCATTAAGAAACTGTGGTAACTACTGTAAACGTTACGAAAAAAGCATTTGAGTGAACAAATATAAAAAAGTGACAAAAATAGAAGATGTGAAAAAAAAACCGCATTTACTGAGGATTTGAGGAAACTGAAACCTCACCTGGCACACTTCCCCATTTCTGTAGCAATAACTAAATACCTCAGCAATAGCTAAAGTTTGGTGGTAATACAAATTAACAGCAGAACAATATACACCCTAGTGATTATTATTATGAACATCTCCATATTGTGGTGGGGTTTTTTCTTGTGGACGGCACCCAAGTACCTTTACAATGGTGAGGGTAACAATAGACACCTAAAGATGTAGGCCAAATGGGACTAGTTATTGCCAGCTAAACTAGGACATTTGTCAATGCCTCATTACTAAAACCTACCAGATATTGCAAGCAAATAAAAGTAGAGGCAACAAACATGTATCTATTAATCAGAATGAAAAAAGGTTTTGTCTATTCACCTGAGATCTTGGGTTATGAAAGATGTAATATAAAATAGGAATTCAGATTACTCAACGGAACTTCTAAAAAAAAATCTCCTTGTATATTTAAAGTTTTTAAAACAAGTCACTGCCATTGGGCCAGACTAGATGGACCGAATGGTTCTTATCTGCCGACACATTCTATGTTTCTATGTTTCTATGTCACTAGTTAATGCAGTTTTGTCAACATTGAAACCAACATTAAATATACAGTGAGAGATGGATTAATATTTAATGTGCTATTTACTTCTGTTAAAACAGTCCCTTGTTTACATGATGATGATTGAAATGTTTGACATAACAAAGTGAGAAATGTAATCTTGTGGGATTTCCTAACTTTAAGGGTCAACTGAACCTTTTTTTCACTTGTGGTTCTATTATAGAAAGTGAAAAAAGGCAGTGTCCCTAGCAGAGACGTCACTAGGGTTGGTTTCACCCGGTGCGGTAACTCATGGTTTCACCCCCCCTGGATTTCCTCCAAAACCATGCCAAACAGAATCCTTGGTAATGCCAGATGGCCCATTAACTATGACACACACAAGAGCCCCATAAATTTTGCTACACCACAACCCTATTATTTATGCCTCTCCTCGGAGCCCAATTAATTATGCCACACACACACAGACGCCCCATAGTTATGCCACACACAAGCGCCCCAAAATTATGCCACACAAAAGAGCCCCTGAATTATACCACACATGGGGCCCAATAAATATGCCACACATGGGACCGGCGTTAATTATGCAACACACAGGAGCCCCACGAGGTGACAATTTTACAATTCTAAAGCAATACATATCTAAACACACAGACATCTCTCTATATATCTCTATAACTAGTTGCATTTATACTTATTAGAATTTTTTTATATCATATTCAACTATTTTCATATGTAATAAAAATGTTATTGATAAATTGCATTTATTTTTATTCCCTTCCTCTTCACCCACATTGCACCTAAAGTACTTAACACAGCACGATACAGTACCCACAGAACTTGCCATGCAGCTATATTGCACCCACAACACTTGGCTTGCACTCATATCGCACCTACACGATTTGGCATGCCACAGTGTCAATGCCCCACAGAACATACCACAGTGTCACTTTGCCCCACAGAACTAGCCAGTGTCACTTTCCTCATAGTTATTTTGCCCCACAGACAAATAAACCAGTTTTCCCATTAATATGCCAGTGTTTGCCCATAAATATGGCACAGCCCATTTGCCCAATAATATGCCAGTATTATTTGGTCATTCATAAACCACAATTTGCCCAATAATATGACAATATTATTTTGCTGTTAATAAGCCAGACAATTTGTCTAATAATATGCCAGTATTATTTTACCATTTAATATGCCCCAGCCAATTTTCCCAATTATATGCCAGAACTATTTTGCCATTTAATATATGCCACAGCCAATTTGCCCAATAAAATGCCAGTATTATTTTGCCATTAAAAAGCCACAGCCAATTTGCCCAATAATATGCCAGTATTATTTTGTCATTAATAAGCCACAGTCAATTTGCCCAATAATATGCCAGTATTATTCTGCCATTTAATATATGCCAGTATTTTGCCATTCAATATGCCAGTATTTTGCCATTTAATATGCCAGTATTTAGCAATTCAATATGCCAGTATTTTACCATTTAATATATACCAGTATTTATACATTCAGTATGCCAGTATTTATACATTCAGTATGCCAGTATTTTGTCACTCAGTATGCCATTGTTTGCCATTCAGTATGCCAGTATTTTGTCACTCAATATGCTATTATTTGTCATTCAATATGCCAGTATTTTACCACTCAATATGCCAGTATTTTGTCACTCAGTATGCCAGTATTTTGTCACACAATATGCCAGTATTTTGCCACTCAATATGCCAGTATTTTGTCACTCAATATGCCAGTATTTTTCCACTCAATATGCCAGTATTCTGCCACTCAATATGCCAGTATTTAGCCACTATGGAAGTATTTTGCTCGTTACATTCCACCATCCTCCCCTCTTCCCCAGTACCTCCTTGCTGCTCTGTCTCCCGGTCATCTCCTCCATGCAGTCTTCCCTCCTGCACAAAGGAGGGAAACACAGCCACTGGATGTGACAAATCTAGGGGACACGGCTGCCAGGAAAAAAAAAGTTAATTGGTGCAATGCGCTGCAGGGGGATGCCGGCAGCACAGGTGTCACGCTCCCCCCCCCCCCCCGCTGGGGGTGTCACCCGGTGCGGTCCGCAAGTAATTGTAATGTACTACGAAGCAGGCAGCCTGGTCAGGGCGGCAACTTAAATACGTCACCTTTTTAAAATGAGGTTCTCTCTCTGCAGTAGCAGATAGACCTCCACATAATACAGACTCCGATCAGACTAGTGGGGCGAGCCCCATTCGTACTGGCTGTGCGTACCATGACACTGTCATCATGCATCAACCTCCCCATTGGCTCTGCCTTACAGCTGAGGGCAGAGACAAAAGTAAACCCCCAAATATCTGTAAAGATACATGTAGGGATTACATGGGGAAAAGGGACACTTGCTTCCACTTGGGTTTAATTTCCACTTAATTCACTGATTGCACTTAATCTCATTTAAATGGTTTCTAAATCATTAAAACGTTGCCAAAATAGAGAGAAATCAATAGGAGACCTACATTGGGAGTTATAAATAAATAATGGTGCAGTGTTATGTCTAGTCCTGATTCCTTCAGTCGGGTTTTCACTCTTGTGTCTGTTTGGTATCTATGAATTGGTCAGAATGGGTTTAACTGCAAACTGTTGTTCTGAACATGTAACTTTTTGGTCTGAATACACAACTTAATATTCTGAATAGGCAGCTTTTTGTTCAGTACAGATAGCGCCAGAATAGGAATGGCAGAGAATTTAAAATAGAACCAATTTTTATACATAGAATGCAACAAAATTCTTAAACATCTTTTTTTTCCCTTCAGCGCTAGTGGGTAATCCCTAAGTTCTGGCTTGTTGTGTGGGTGCATGAGGACTAGATTGGGAACCACTGATTTAAATGATTAAACTGACACAGGTTCTAATGAAAAGGAATGGTTTTGTTTTTCAAAAAACAAAAGGTTACAGGCCACAGTGTAGACAGAAAAGAGAGATGATCTTTGCTTTATTGTGCACTCAGTAGATTGAAAACATGAATAGAATTAGACATTCCAATCGATTGGTCTGTTATAGGAAATGGCTTAGGCATGCATTCATGAGCCTCTGTTATTCCAAGAACATGTGAAACAGGAGAATAGATTGGCATGCAGTGGGAAGTTTGCACACAATAAATAACAATGGTAGTTATATTATTATGAGTAACAGCCATGATTTATATTGGATTAAATATAATGTTTCAAACATCAAAGCCTAGTTCAGTGGTTCCAGTAGTGTATGTTGCGTTTATAGGAGATGTTTTTTTGTACAGACTTCTACAAAGAGAATAACTGCCTGTAAAATATTACTTATTGTCCATTTAACATAAAGTGAAAGACAGAGAACATTTGTAACTATGAGCATTTATTTTTGTTTTATTACTTTAATAAATATATTACCTAACAGCATTTATCTTAGACATTATTTGTGAAGGTGCATACTATTATACATTTACTAGGCATAGTTTTCTAAAGTGTTGATTTATATTTCACAAGGTTTTTTTCAGACATATTAGTACTGCTGAGATTATTAACATTTTTGTTTAGTCAGTTTGGGTTTTTCTAAGTTTTAAATGTGGATTTTCACTATATTCCTGAGCTGACACGTTTATTTTATCCATAGCATGTGTTATGTTGTGTCCAGTGGTATATTTTGGTTTTGTGCTTCCCTGGGCACAACTAAATTTGGGCACCTCCTCTCCACCCACATTGTATACCCAGGACATGTCCCAGTAGCCATATTGCAGAACCAAGACATGCCCCAGCACCCCATGACGTGCCACATCACCAACATTGCACACCCTGGACGTGCCTCATTGCTCCCATTTCACACCCAGGGTATGCTCTATAACTCACACTTCACACCCAGGATATGCCCCAACACCCATGTTGCAGACCAAGGACATGCCACAGCACATGCCCCATCACCCACATCCACATGCAGGACATGCCCAGCATGATAAATTACAGACCCAGGACCCCACTGCAGACAGAGGACTTACCCCAGCAAATGTCACATCAACCACATTGCACACCCAGGACATGCTCCATCAATCATATTGCACACCAGGACATGCCCCATCATCCACACTGTACATCCAGGATATCACCTGCCACCCACATTGCTGACCCAGAACATGCCCCATCATCCACACTGTACATCCAGGATATCACCTGCCACCCACATTGCTGACCCAGAACATGGACCATCACCCACATAGAAAACCTTCACTTACACATTTCTTATACCGTGAATATAAAAAATGTAAAAAAAAAAAGATAAAACAATCTATAAATGATGTTAGCAGACTTGCAAGCAAATGCACAACTTAAGGGAAGAATATGTTTTAAATGTGTCTGTGGAGTCTCCTGTTTATGACTCCACTTTCTGGTTTCATATGCAAATGACACTTTTCTCATTGATACATTTGCATACAATGCTACAGGGGAGGTCGCAAACAGTAGACACCAAAGACATTCTCTTCTCATAATTTATGCATATGCATGCAATTTTGTTAAGACAATGTATAGATATTTTTCAATACATTTTTACTTCTGTACATTCATGGTTTAAACAATTTGTGTATTAACCTCTGTGTAAATTGTTAGCACTATATAAAAAATTGGTCATGTAGCTTAATACATTAATAGATGTATTGTCCCTCAGTTGTATATGACATGCTAATCCACAAGTGAAAAGGCCTTTATTGAAGGAAGTTGACTATAAAATAAACATTTTTAACATAATTGTTGCTCACTGAACATGTTGCAGGTTCCTCCTCTTTTCAGTCATGTGCTTCTAATTTGTGTTTGCCACTTGGTCACAAGTATGTCTCATTTTGCAATTATGATTTCCCATTCCACATGATAAATATGTTTAGTATTGAACTCCTCTGACAGATGTATCACTAAGCATGACTATGCAAAAAGGTGTGAAGTGAATCTATAAGCGGAAACTGCTTGAGGGGATTTTTACAGTTTTATTACATTTTTTTTTATACTCAATGTTGTTACTAGAGTTGCCACCTTTTTTCCAAAAATACTGACTATGCTATTGCCTCTATAGACTCCACATAATAAGTATAATATTGTGTAACTATTGTTTAACCCCTTCGCGACCGATGACGGTCCTGGACCGTCATAGGGAAATCTCCCTTCGTGACCGATGACGGTCCAGGACCGTCATGCAGGTCCGATCGCGGTATGCATGCTGGCATACCGCGATCGTGCTAACAAAGACATGGCTGAGTGTCTCGATACCGAGACACTTCAGCCATGTCGGTCGAGGCCCCCCTGGAAACATCCGGGCACTGTGACAGCCAATTGATCGTGGGGCAGGGAGAGACTAAATATAGTGTGTCAAGTCTCCCCCTGGTCCCCCCAAATTTTTTTTTTTCTCTATTGTGCTAATCCTAACTCTTGGGTTAGGGTTAGAGTTCATCAAAACCCTAATCCTAGAGTTAGAATTAGGGTTTGTACTAACTCTAACCATAGGGTAAATGTTAGAGTTAAATACAAATAAAAAAATAAAAAATTAAAAAAATAAAAAATGTAAAAATAATAATAATAAATTGTATAAAAATAAGAAGTTATTCCGTAGAGGACCAATGACATGTTAGGTCTGTCTGTGGTCCTCTAGGGATATATATATATATTTTTTTTTAAAAGACTGCTAGTGGGGCCAGTGCTTTGCATTGGCCCCCAGCCAGTGCTGTATTTACCGCGAGGCATCCTAGCACTGAAAGAAAAAAAATGTAAAAAATAAAAAATAAAAAATACGCCCCTTTAAAATAAAAAAAAAAAAGACCGTGCTTGCAGGCAGAGCCGGAGGTGAGAGGGGATCAGAAGAACCCTGCTCACCTTCCCTCTGCCGGCAGGCGGCACGGGTAGCCGAACAGGCAGCACAGAGAAACCACCGTGCTGCCTGTTCGGCTCCCCGTGCAGTATCACACGGAAGTGCCGACAGTCACGTGACGGGCGCGCTGACGTCATACGCGCGCCGGGTCACGTGACCTGTTGGCACATTAGCCGGGGAGCCAAACAGGCAGCATGGAGGGACCATGCTGCCTGCCACTAGCCACCAGGGAAAGGTAAGTGCTGGGGAGATGGGGGGGATTTGGCCAAATTAGCAGGGGCTTATTAAATTGCAAATCACACTGGCATATTATTGGGCAAATTGGCTGGGCACATTAAATGGCAAATCACACTGGCATTATATTGGGAAAATTAGCAGGGGCTTATTAAATGGCAAATCACACTGGCATATTATTGGGCAAATTGGCTGGGCACATTAAATGGCAAATCACACTGGCATTATATTGGGAAAATTGGCAGGGGCACATTAAATGGCAAATAACACTGGCATATTATTGGGCAAATTGGTAGGGGCATATTAAATGGCAAATAACTGGTATAATATTGGGCAAATTGGCAGGGGCATATTAAATGGCAAATAACACTGGCATATTATTGGGCAAATTGTCAGGGGCATATTAAATGGAAAATAACACTGGCATATTATTGGGCAAATTGGCTGCGGGATATAAAATGGCAAATAACACTGGCATATTATTGGGCAAATTAGCAGGGGCATATTAAATGGCAAATAACACTGGCATATTGTTGGGCAAATTGTCAGGGGCATATTAAATGGCAAACAACACTGGCATGTTATTGGGCAAATTAGCAGGGGCATATTAAAAGGTAAATAACACTGGCATATTATTGGGCAAATTGGCTGGGGCTTATTAATGACAAATAACACTAACATATTATTGGGCAAATTGTCAGGGGCATATTAAATGGCAAATAATACTGGCTTAATATTGGGCAAATTGGCTGGGGCATATTACTGGTAAATGGCAGAATAACACTGGCATATTATTGGGCAAATTGGCTTGGGAATATTAATGGCAAATTATACTGGCATATTATTGGGGAAATTGGCTATGACTTATTAATGGCAAATAATACTTGCATATTATTGGGCAAATTGGCTGGGGCATATTAATGGCAAATGATACTGGCATATTATTGGGCAAATTAGCTGGGGAATATTATGGGCAAATAATATTGGCAATGTGTATGTAATGGGGTGATAGAGGCATGCAAATGGGGTGATGGGGCATGTCCTTGGTGTGTAACGTGGGTTATGGGTCATGTTGTGGGTGTGCATCGTGGGTAGGGGGGGGTGCCCAAAATTTGTCTGCCTAGGGCAGCACAAAACCAAGATATACCACTGCCCCCAGCAGTAGATAGGGGCCCGCAGCAGCTGGATATATGATCCATGCAGCCACAGGATAGCAGGATAGCAAAAATCGGTGCTTCCTACTATAGACTACTTTTCCTATTCTGCTACGGTAGCTCATGGCTGGCTGAGCATGATAGGAAATGTAGTCACAAGCATTACATAATAAATACACGTTTTAAAGCTGCAATAACCGTATCCTAAATTTGACCCTGTACCTGCCACATAAACCTAGCAATTTAAAAAAAAAAATGGTTTTGAAACAGCTATATGCTACTTGTATTTATTTACCTAAAACATGCAAAGAAAAAGCAAAAAAACATATAAACATTGGGTATTTCTGAACTCAGGACCTATAGTCGAATCTATTTAGCAGGTTTTTTCATTAGCTTTTGGAGCTTAGTAAAATAATTTACAAAGAAAAGTCAGTTTATTTTTTTTAATTTTAACCATATTTTACTAATTTTTTTCACAATACAATAAATTATATGAACAAAATAATGTCATGAAAAGAAAGCCCTTCTTGTCCTGAAAAAATGTGTGGATCCAGCAACCGACAAAGAAGAAAATGAAAGCTAAACACAAACACCTCAGAAGTGTTAAAACAGCCTCGGTCACTAACGCACAACATTCCAAAAACAGTCTGGTCATGAAGGGGTTAACCTAGGATTACCACCTTTTTTTAAAGCAAATACCAGCCATGCAGTTGCCTACACATTAGTGGCATATACTCTGTGTGTGCTGCACACCTAGCGCGATCCTGCACTGTATTTATACGAAATAGAGCCAAGAGGCTGACAGCAGCATGAGTTCGGCATCAGAGTCGCTCATTCTGTTGCCGATGCGACCAGCACAAGAAGTAAACAAAGTTATTTTCGAATACTTTTCGTGCTGGTCGAATCAACAACAGAGTAAGTGACCCTGATGCCAAATTCATTCTGCCATAGGCCTCTCAGCTCTATTTCGTGTTGGTGTGCTGTCCGTTCGGCCTACTACTCATGGGCAGGATATGTCCTTGATACACATGCATAACATTGGTTTGTGTGCCACAAAACCAAAAACTTACCCCAGTAAAGTTGGCAAAAATAATGAGAGGTTTTAGTTATATGAATCAGCCAAAGCATAAATAAGCTCACCTGTGGTGACATTTTTAAATGTACAGCATCACTGGGTATTAAGTGAAATCTATAATTTCCCAGCTAAGATAATACACATCACTTTATCTCCAATTAAATGGTCACCAGAGAGTAAGGAAATTGGCTTGATTACATTTTTAGAAATATCCACAATCTTTGCCAATCAGGTGCACCAATGGTTAATTTACTCACCAGTATTCACAGATTGTGTAACAGACTGTATAACAAAAATGTTCTGTTTAACTCTGAGGAATGTTTTTGTTTTCACTGCTCAGTTATTTTTAGGGTTTCCATAACAGGGTGTAACAACATGTCTCTAAATGTTGTGATTAGCGATTTGGGACAATGTAAATCCTCAGGTTAGAAATACCTCTTTCACTTCAACACATTCTAGACGTTCCTTTATGGGAGAGAGCATTTTTGTATGCTCACTTCTTGTCACCAGGCTAATTTAACACTCTTGTGCATTCCAAATGAACTTGCCTCGGGTGGTGAAGAATTGGCTGTGTACTTGAATTCAATCCTCAATACACATAACATAATGGGAATCTAGAAAACCTTTGCCATTACTGTACTGTTGCAACGTATATCTCCTAGTAGCTTCATCCATCCTGCAGGGAACAGCAAATAAAGTGCCCAAATTTCGGCCTGCGCTACCTCCACCGAATAGATTCATTTACGTAGTACCAGAGCTGGTTGTGGTTTCGTAGCCTATGTATAAAAAAAATCAGGCGCCAAAAAGATTTGCTTCCACTGTTTGGTGGAAGTCCCTCTCCCACATAGGAAAGTGTCGGGAAGTATATAAATGCAATCGCCGTGACCGTAAGAAACGGCAATTGCGCCTTTTTATAAAACTCCCAAAACTTTGCAGCTCGGGAGTTTTTATACATAACCCCCAGTGTTTCTAGTTACCTCAAGCAGAGATTGGAAGGGGGTTTACAAAAAGACAGTTAGTTCCTGGTCTAGAAAGTTGTTATAATAATTCTATTAATTCTGTTGGCAGATTATTTTATGGCATCTGTGATTCATTCTAAGTGCTGTGTTGGAAACTTTGCAAAAGTTACATTTGTCATGAAGAAAACACGATTAACATGTTTGTTTCTGCTTTAAAATAAATCACTCCAAGCAATGCATGCCAAAAACATAGAAAGATTTTATCGAAACTAGGAAACATATCATATAATATGCTGCACCCAAACAAGAGCAATGTGATTTATGTAAATGTTCATAGTAACAGCAATGTAGGCTAACAAAAAAAAAAATAATTCTTATACTACAAATAATTTTTCCACAGAATTTGCCATTTTTTTCTTTTATATAAACATTTGATGCAAAATTAGGCAGATCGGTCATGAATACTACCGAATTCAAACCCAAAGAAAGAGAATTAAATTGCCAGCATGGTATGTCCAGGAGGGGGCTGACAACTTATTCAGGAGGGTGTTGTCTCAATTTGTGTGACAGTAATGTGTGTCTGCATTCACACTGCACCTCTGACGTGTACCTGTGTTGCAATGAGAGTCTAACTGGATGTCTTACCAGGCTCAAGAAGTGAATGGATGGATTTCCTGTCCAGAATGATGGATGCATAATACAGGGTCTACAGCTTGTGGCTGCCTCATGTAGAGCTGAGCTTGATGATTACGGGAGTCCTGCTCTGCGTATACAGCTGGAGATGTGATTTTAGGCCTGTAATTCAGTAACATACAATACTTTTTACAAAATAAATGGTGTAGCTGGAAGCTGTTACATTAGTAAATAAAAAAATATAATAAAATTGGTACTTAATTGAAAAATAATAATGATAAAAAAGGTAATAACATAAATATTTAACCTGCCCACAGACATCCAGTTTGAAACCAATAACATGGGCATTTTGGACTTCTCACACAGGAAGAGCAACACACATATTTGCCTAATTACTACTATTGTTCCAGTATGGTTTTGTAGATATTTATCTGTGGTATACTATACAAAACTGCAGATTAAATAACCAAATTGTACATCCTTGAAAAAGCCTATTATGTTCATTTTTACACATATCTCATTATTCAAGGCTACTTCAAAATATGCTTCAAAAAAACCAAGACAGAAAATCCAGGGCTATCAGGTATCCAGCTAGCATTACTGCTGTTGTCTTCCATAAGACTCTGGTCTTTGGAGGTGTTCAACGCTTTGAATTGCTTGAATTGTTATATATGTCAACGATGCGGATATTGAGAGGGCAGAACATTTCCCACGGTGAGTTACCTGCAGCACAAGACAAAAGAGAGATAGAATCAGATTTAGAACAAGAACTCCCCATAGCGTGTTTAACCATTTAAAAGGCCACAGAAGCACTCTCCTGTAATCTATTACCAGTACTGTATGTGCTTAAAAGAGTTAATACAGTACACGAAGTGGGTGAAAGAATAACACATTGTTATCTTCAGTAAGATAAATGGTTCCACAACAAAACATGTAATAAGAGTAAAGGACTGTACCCCTGTCATTTCAAAATGATGGTCTTTGCAGTTATCTGATATGTCCCCCGAAGCTCTGAGAATTATTTAGAGCCAATCATTGCAATTGTGATTGCCAAAGATGTATGTTTCCACCCCAATATTTTGATATGACCCTGACAGCTATTGTTTTTAGATTACCAGCGTGCCACATATAAATACATTAAACATTTCCCCTGCTCTGTTTTTAACCCGATCAGTGTTAGCTGGTTGGTTTTTACCCTCTGGATTAAATGACCATTCTGAGTTGGATAACATAAAAGTAAATGCTATTAGTGCTGACTTTAAAAAAAAAAAAACATATATATATATGTACAATATTTCCTCGATTCTTTGATGCACTGTTCGTCCAATTTTAACAGCTCGGAAATAGGGTTTTTTAGCATTAGATTCACCATCTGTACTGCAGCCATGTTAGCCAGCGTGACATTTACTCCGCAAGAGACATAACCTTGCTGACTCCACAGTTCCAGGCACTTGTATTCAAATATAGGAGCCTGCTCTCTAGAAAAATGGCAGCCCCTCTAGCAGGAGATCTATTGGGATCTATTTATAACTGCTAATGGTGAATACATTGTTGTTTTGAACTCTAAGAGAAGTAAGCGTTTCCAAAGATGGTGGCGTATTGTGTATGGCTTCCAAGATCTGTGCTGCATGGTAAGTACACACCTCAATGATGGGTTTTTCCCCTGTAGAATAGATGGCATCCTAGAATTGAGGAACTAGGGTATATATTTATACATTTTTAAAAAAAAGTGAATCAGTGAGGTTTTCCCAACACATAGGTTACTCTATTTGATGACATCATTTCTCCTCCTGGTATTATACAAATTGAAAAAACAAAGACAAATAACATAATATAGTGTAGTATATATTGTGAATAAAAATATATATACACATGCAATAAGGCTTATCAATACACATTTTACTGAGTAGTAACCTGCTCAGTGTCAATAGCGCCTTGGAGCCCACAGAGGTTCTATAGATGGAACACCTTCGCTGGCTTCAAACACTGCCACTCTAATGCAATATTGAAGAAGACAAGGGGAAAAAGAGCAGGACTTGAGTAAAGCATTATTATTTGTGCAATAAAAAGAACAGTAAATCCTTACATCAGAAATAGCAGTATCCAGTAAAATGCTTAAAAAAGGTCCTTTGTAAAGTGCACTGTGCCTCCAAAACGTCCGCCCTCCACACCATACATTTATTTACACCGAACAGCCATAAAATTATGTGTAGGTGCCCTTTCTGACACCAAACAGCCCTGACCAGTTGAGGCATGGACTCCACTAGACCTCTGAAGGTGTGCTGTGGTATCTGGCACCAAGATGTTAGCAACAGATCCTTTAAGTCCTGTAATCTGTGAGGCGGAGTATCCATGGATAAGACTTGTTTGTCCAGCATACACCACTGATGTTTCAATTGGATTCAGATCTGGGGTATTTGTAGGCCAAGTCAAAACCTTGAACTTATCATGTTCCTCAAACCATTCCTGAACCATTTTTGCTTAGTGAGAGGGTGCATTATCCTTCTTAAAGAGGCCAACGCCATCAGGGAATACTGTTTCCATGAAATAATGCTTAGGTAGGTGGTATGTGTCAAACTAACATCCACACGAATGGCTGGACCAAGGGTTTCCCAGCAGAACATTGCCCAAAGCATCATACTGCAAGGGGAGGCAAGAAGTCTTGCACCAGTACTCAGGCTGCATCTCAGAAGGTAGTAAGCATAATGCACTCTGTATTATGGAATTGCAAACTTTTCAATCTACCACTGGGAATAGCTATGGGAAGCCTGTGACACTATAGATCAGGGATCACCAACACGGTGCCCGCGAGCACCAGGTCGCCCCCAAGGACCACATGAGTTGCCCGCCATCAGGGGGCGATACTGGTGTCCCAGGCCCGGCAGGTAAAAAAATTCTCTGTTAAAAGCCGGTCCGTGGCTGTGAGGGAAGCGTTGTGCGCTCCCCTCCAGCCGCGCAGCTTCAATAAAGTTTGTTTAACAATTTTTTTTTTCTAAACAAACATTATTGATCCGCGCGGCTGGAGGGGAGCGCACAACGCTTCCCTTACAGCCACGGACCTGCACCAGGAGACATCAGCAAGGAGGTAAGTACTGACTGGGGAAGGGGGGTGGGAAAATCCTGGCATATTGAGGGGCAAAATCCTGGCATATTAATTGGCATTATCCTGGCATATTGGCATTATCCTGGCATATTAAATGGCATAATCCTGGCATATTAATTGGCATAATCCTAGAATATTGAGAGGCATAATCCTGGTATATTGGCATTATCCTGGCATATTAACTGGCATAATCCTGGCATATTAATTGGCATAATCCTGGCATATTAATTGGCATAATAATTGGCATTATCCTGCCATGTTAATTGGCATTATCCTGGCATATTAAATGGCATAATCCTGGCATATTGGCATAATCCTGGCATACTAATTGGCATAATCCTGGCATATTAAATGGCATAATCCTGGCATATTAAATGGCTAAATACTGGCATATTGAGGGGCAAAATACTGGCATATTAATTGGCAAAAGAATGGCATATTGAGGGGCAAAATACCGGTATATTAAATGGCATTTTGAGGGGCAAAATACTGGAATATTAAATGGCATATTGAGGGGAAAAATACTGGCATATTAAATGGGAAAACAATGGCATATTGTGGGGCAAAATCCTGGCATGTTAAATGGCAAAATATTGTCTGTGTAAGTGTATCCTGTGTCTAAGTGTGTAAAGGTGGCTGTGTGTGTGTATTTATGTGTGTGTGTAAGGGTGGCTGTCTGTGTATTTATGTGTGTGTGAGTGTGACAGTGTGTGTAAGGGTGGCTGTGTGTGTATTTGTGTGTGTGTGTGAGTGTGACAGTGTGTGTAAGGGTGGTTGTCTGACAGTGTGTGTGTAAAGGTGGCTGTGTGTGTGTGACTGTGTATAAGGGTGTCTGTAAATGTATGTGTGTGTGACTGTGTATTTATGTGCGACTGTGTGTATGTGTGACATCATGGGAACGGTAGTAAAAACTCATTCTGCTAGCCAGCAAAAAGTCTCCCACGTTGCATTTTTCCTATGAAATATAGTGATGTAAGTGATCATCTAAAAAGTAACAATTACTGAGATTAACGTGCTGAATATTGATATGTTTCCCTCCTTATTGTCATTGTTGCTAATTATTGTGAGAAATCATTTACGTGATTTACTGCTATAGATAAATAGAGTAACATAAAAGATTTGAACATGGTTAGACATTAAAAATGTAGGAACTTTAAATCTGAGAGCATGGTGACCGTATTTATAATGATAAATAAAAATAATAGATGTGATAGGCGCTATATGGAAAAAAATATATATATATATATATGTGAAAAATGCAGCAAAAACACTAGTGCAGTTCCCCCAAAAGAAACACAAAAATGAATACAGAAGATAAGTGGTGAAGTGTTGCGCAAAAAAAGAAATAAACAATACTTATCTAAATTGAAATGTTCTCCAGTGAGATATATGAAAAATATAAAGAATACAATAGCAATGTGTAGTATGGTAAGCAGGAGAATAAATATAAATAATATCCCCCCAATGAAAACACAATTACACATTATAGAGCCCACAAAACCAGCTCTAAGTATTGAATGCAAGAGGACTCCAAGTCCTGTCATCCACAACGACAATATAGATGAAATACAGTGGAAACTCTTCAGCCCAACTCGCCACACAGATTGAACGGCGGAAATCCACCAGCTCAATTCGTCACACAGACGGTATGTACCGAAAAATGCAGATAATAACCAAATAAAGTGAAGTAAATCACAAAACAATTTAATGGCCCCCTAGTACTTCGAGGCTTACATACAAGAAGTATAAAAACAGCAGCATAAAAAGTCACCAATTCTTCTTAAGAAACGATGCTCCGCTGGCGACAGATCCCTGAAAAATCCGATTCAGTAGTTTCAGGCAGACGGTGCGATAACTCCACAAACAGAAGTCGACTTCCGTGATTGCGTAATCACTATGGAAACCAATGATACATTCTTTTAAATTGCCTCATTTTAAGAACTTTGGTCAATAATAACGATAAATACCTCCAAATTCCAAGGGAATTACATTTATGATGATGTAAGGAACCATACCCTGGATTATCAAAATATAAAATCCCATTTGCTTTCATGGATATGTTTTACCCCTAGCTTCTCATCTTTGGTGATTGTTCAACTGGTGAGTCTCAAAGGTTTTTGTGTAGCCCCCTACCCTGGCTAAAAGTATCCATAGATTTTCTCATGCAATGAATAAAGTCCAGCTCCTGCATGGTATATGGCCCTCCAAGAGTTGGACAACATTAATGTAAGAATTGAATAATTACGTGTCAATAGTCGTAAGCAGAATTAAACTAGAGAGGTCTGAAATATGACTGTTGACATTTTATTCAGGGACCTTATACAAAAAGTAACATTCCCGGGTTTTGGTCAGCGACATGCTGTGAGTTTGCACTATTCAGTTTGCCACACCAAATTGTGGCAAACTGTGGCATTATGAATAAAATGGTGATGCAGTCATCCTGAAGACGTGTTGCACTTTCAATTTCTTCTTTCAAACTATATAACAAAAGGAATGATAATAACTTACCCATGGCAGACCAGTTAATTAAAACTATTTGTTGTATACGCAAGACATGCCATTAAATGAGGGAATCATTATTTATAACGCTTGTGTCAATCCCTGTAATTCTTGGATCACCCATGTTGATTTGAAAGTCAGACTTGGCTAGAAGACCACATAAGAATAAGAAAGAGAAAATGAAGAGTATCTAATTAATTACATAAACTGTTCTTTAATAAACCACAATTCTAATTCAAAAAAGGATTTTTTTTTCAGTTCCTTTGTGTTTGCCAACATTCCATTAACTTCCTGTGCTCCATTGTGACACAAAGAAGAAGCAAGTGCATGTGAACAATACAAGACCCTCCACATTTCAAAGGGACAAGGAAACCACTGCTGCATTTAAAACAGTTGTGTTTAAAGAGAGAGGAATGTATAATAAAAATAAGCAATAAATCTGCAGTGCACAATACAGTACAGTGTTTGTTTGCTACTAGTGCTTAGTGTGTGCAGGGCCGGTGCAAGGATTTTCGTCTACACAGGCGAAGGTGCATTTTGGTGCCCCCCTGCTCTGATCCGCCACGCCTCCCACACCATTAAGCCTCCTTACATTATATATATATATATATATATATATATATATATATGAATAATGTATAGTGTAGAAAATAAATACATCTAAATATTCAACTCGCATGCTCTAAATGTGTCACACATTGAAACCCTTAAACACAAAGACACCCTTGCAGTCACACACACAGACACCCTTACCACTTACACACACACACAGTTACACCAATTCACACATAACCTGAGACACACTATTTTGCCACTCAATATGCCAGTATTTAGCCCAGGAGTCCTCAAACTTTTTAAACAGGGGGCCAGTTCACTGTCCCTCAGACCGTTGGAGGGCCAGACTATAGTAAAAACAAAAACTATGAACAAATTCTTATGCACACTGCATATATCTTATTTTGAAGTGAAGAAACAAAATGGGAACAAATACAATATTTAAAATGAAGTAAAGTTAAATCAACAAACTTACCAGTATTTCAATGGGAATATTATGCCAGTCAGAGCCCAGTAATATTATGCCAGTCAGATGCCCAGGAACATTATGCCAGTCAGAGCCCAGTAATATTATGCCAGTCAGAGCCCAGGAATAGTATGCCATTCAGATGCCCAGGAATATTATGCCATTCAGATGCCCAGGAATATTATGCCAGTCAGATGCCCAGGAACATTATGCCAGTCAGAGCCCAGTAATATTATGCCAGTCAGAGCCCAGGAATAGTGTGCCAGTCAGATGTCCAGGAATATTATGCCAGTCAGAGCCCAGTAATATTATGCCAGTCAGATGCCCAGGAATATTATTCCAGTCAGAGCCCAGTAATATTGTGCCAGTCAGATGCCCAGGAACATTATGCCAGTCAGAGCCCAGTAATATTATGCCAGTCAGAGCCCAGGAATATTATGCCATTAAGATGCCCAGGAATATTATGCCAGTCAGATGCCCAGGAATATGCCAGTCAGATGTCCAGGAATATTATGCCAGTCAGATGCCCAGGAATATGCCTTTCAGATGTCCAGGAATATTATGCCATTCAGATGCCCAGGAATATTATGCCATTCAGATGCCCAGGAACATTATGCCAGTCAGAGCCCAGTAATATTATGCCAGTCAGAGCCCAGGAATAGTGTGCCAGTCAGATGCCCAGGAATATTATGCCATTCAGATGCCCAGGAATATTATGCCAGTCAGAGCCCAAGAATATTATGCCAGTCAGAGCCCAAGAATATTATGCCAGTCAGATGCCCAGGAAAATTATGCCATTCAGATGCCCAGGAATATTATGCCAGTCAGATGCCCAGTAATATTATGCCATTCAGATGCCCAGGAATATTATGCCATTCAGAGCCCAGCAATATTGTGCCATTCAGATGCCCAGTAATATTATGCCATTCAGAGCCCAGTAATATTATGCCATTCAGATGCCCAGTAATATTATGCCATTCAGATGCCCAGGAATATTATGCCAGTCAGAGCCCAAGAATATTATGCCAGTCAGATGCCCAGGAATATTATGCCAGTCAGAGCCCAGGAATAGTGTGCCAGTCAGATTCCCAGCAATATTATGCCATTCAGATGCCCAGGAATATTATGCCAGTCAGATGCCCAGGAATATTATGCCACTCAGAGCCCAGGAATATTATGCCAGTCAGATGCCCAGGAATATTATGCCAGTCAGATGCCCAGGAATATTATGCCACTCAGAGCCCAGGAATATTATGTCAGTCAGAGCCAGGTAATATTATGCCATTCAGATGCCCAGGAATATTATGCCACTCGGAGCCCAGGAATATTATGCCACTCGGAGCCCAGTAATATTGTGCCAGTCAGATGCTCGTTATACCTCCCTCCTCCCCCCTTCCCCAGACCCCAGTACTTACCTCCATGCTGCTGTTCATGTCCGTGGCTGAGAGGGAAGCGCTGTGCGCTCCCCTCAGGCCGTGCGCATTCAATAAAGTGTGTTGAAAAAAAAAGTTTCAACACACTTTATTGAATGCGCACGGCCTGAGGGGAGCGCACAGCGCTTCCCTCTCAGCCACGGACATGAACAGCAGCATGGAGGTAAGTTAACGGGCCTGGGGGAGCGGGCGATTTTCCCGCCCCCCCATTGGTGCGCCCTAAGGCAGCCGCCTGTGCTGCCTTACGGTAGCGCCGGGCCGGCCCTGAGTGTGTGAGCTCTGCATCATAGAGAGTTAGTCTCAGATGAAAAGATGGATTGTGCCAAGAAAGGTGATTTGGTATCCTAATAAAAATGGAGAACTTTATGAGCGATTTCACCAGAGGCATTCATGTAGATTGATTTGGTTTACAGTTTGGTATACTAATTAAAATGGAGAAGGGCAGAGATGCACTAAAAACCCTAGTTGTCACCTACTTACATGTGACAACTAGGGTTGCCACCTTTTCTTCAAAAAAATACCGGCCTTGGTACTGTCTCCATAGACTTAACATTGGGCTGACAAATTTTTACCGGCCTGTCAGTAAAATACCGGCCAGGTGGCAACCCTAGTGATAACTGGTTTAGTTTTGAAAGAAAATTACACAAGGCCTAATAAACAAACAGACCAGGAAATGTTTGAATGCTGTAGGAGCTTGGAATAGTGAGGTGAAAGAAAATGACATGACAGAAACATTTACCTATATTAAAAACACATTTAATATCAGTTATGGATCTAGCACTGTAAACTGGAGTTTTCTGTTGAAAAAACAAGTCTGCTAACTTGTCTGGTATAACTTGTGCAGCTATGTATAATAATGCTCTACCGACTTACTAGACATATTTTGCATTAAGTTTTGCATTAAGTTTGTTCATTTCCAGACATTAGCGGTGCCAGATTTCCCATAATGCATATGAGGATTTTGATATCAAGACCACAGGAGATGTTTTTTATATTGAAAACATAGCCACTTAAGTCACACTCTGCCTATGTAATACAAATCTCTCCTACTTTTGTTCTTTTTACGATTGTTTTGAGCCATATTTTGCTTGCTTGCTTTTGTCAATCTTTGGCCTACAAAATCTTTTAATTGTTTTTACACTTTGTTAGAGGGGTCATTAAAATTTGAGATTGGAGGTCGAGATTAGAACTAATCTTGACCTCGAAACTCAGACTCATCCTCCCTCATCCCGACCACGCAAAATGGCATTCACTAACATTTTTCGCGAGGCTGATATGGGCAAGAGGAGGCGAGAGGAGTTCAAGTAAAATAACTGCTCGTTTCAATTCACCTCCTATTATAACCAATTGAAGGCAAACTGAACTAAAAAAATGTTGGTCAAATTCGACCTCAAGGTCTTGAAGAACAATCAGTTTGTGAGTTGAAACGTTGACTTTGGGATTAATAAATCCACTTGATCACTGAAGTGCTGGTAGTACTTATTATTCATAAAAAATAATATGCCGCCACAGTGATAGTGGGGTTGTAATACAACCCCGCCACCAATACTCTGAAAATAAATGGAGCATTTGATTAGCAGCACTTGTCTGCTACTTAGCCTCTTAATGCCTATGGAAGCAGTAAGGGTGTACTTAGTTCTTCGCACATGGCTTCTCCATTTTTACTTTATTTGTGTTAAATAAATCATGACACAGTGTTATTTGTCAATTGTTGTTATTTAACTGAGATTGTATTCACCTAATTTTAAGACCTTCTGTTGTTATTATATCCTGATATGTAAAGCCATAGAATTCAAAGAGGGTGCACTTTCTTTTTTGACTGTATATATGAAACATTAATTCCCTGATTTCAAATCTTTATGAGTGTGCTTTCTTTCCATTCACTTAAGCAATAATTTACACTGCTAGCTATGTGATTTCTAAAAAAAATAGGCAATACTGCCCCCAAGTGGAGAAGTAATTTTTGTCAGGCTGATGCTCAAACATTTAATTCCTATTTTCAAATGTGTTGTGCCTTTTTTTTCTCTTTCTACTTTTGTATTGTTACCCTATATTAAGTCAATTCTTTTGCCTAAAGCACAATTTTACTATAGATAAAATAATAGAGAACAGAGAAAGAAATATTCATAAACATTAATATATAAAACAAATATTGTGAAAATAAGCTTACACATAAAAAGGTATAGTATACAAATATATTTAAAAAAAAAAAAAAAAAAAATATATATATATATATATATACGTATGTATATATATGTATGCACCTGTCTGGTAAGAATCTGACTTGACCAGGAAATTATATGTAATTGATCGATATAGATATATTACAAGAATATGTGTACAATAAGAATATCTATATTCCATCATGTGCAATGTGCCAGACTAAACTAACTAACACCTAACGAGCTTTGTCATGTGGCTTCATCTGAGGTAAAAACATAACACATATTATTACTGCCCAGAAAACAAACAATAAATAAAAGAAATAATACTTATTGCACACATTTATTGATGTAGGAAATAATCTAGACAAATGTATTATATACTAGAAGTACCTGGCCACGCGTTGCTGTGGCTCAGTCTGGTTAAATGGAAAAGACAGAAAAGAGAAAGTGCACGTTTCTAATATGTTTAATTTCAAATTATTTTTTGTTGTTCCATTGTCTGTGAAGATTGTCTGGTTTGCCGACTCTAGAACACACAATATCTACTTGTCCATGTGAGAAGAAATCCGTGTCGAGATCTAAACCGCACAATTGTAAAGATTGGTCCTGAGCTTTGTTGATGGTGATTGCAAACGCCAATCGAATTCAGGCAAGCATTTATTTCGTCCGCTGGTGTCGATCGAGGAATTACAGGTAATGTTTGCCTGAAATCTCCTGCAAGCAATATTAATGCGTTCCCAAATGGTCTGATGTTTCCACGCAAATCTTGCAATGATCGATCAAGAGCCGTCGAGCGATTTTTTGTGCGCCATTGTGCATTCATCAAAACAAAAAGTTTGCATTTCTGCAATTCTTTTCCCCTGCCAGATACTTTGGAAATGTTGCACGTGGGAGTTTCAATGAATTGCATGTTCAATGGCAATTTCAAAGCAGAATGAGCTGTTCTTCCACCTGCTAGCAATGTCGCAGCTATTCCGGACGACGCAAGAGCTAATGCCATTTTGGGATCAAATAGCTGCCGGAATCAATCTATAGGTATATATAAAAACACGCACGTATTCGAATGCAACGTTGTGTCAAAATTTCAAAGCAATCGGTGAAGAACTTTCGGAGATTTAAGATTTTGAACAAACGAACATTTACATTTTTATTTATATATATAATATATAGATAGATACTAGAAATACTTTTATATTCTGGTTTTTAGAAGTATATTGAAAATGTAGGTATCAAATTTGCAATATGTGGCTATAAGATGCTTCTAAATATTATGTTTGAGTTAACCCATATAGGCTCATTTGAGAAAATGAAAGTAATTTATTTTACTGTCTCAATGAGGATGCTGGCTCAGTGCTGTTTCCAGGATTGGTATCATCATGTTCTCCATACTGAATCTGACACTAACTTATCAGATACAAAGGGTGCTGATAAGCGCAGTGTAAAAGAAGATTCACAGTGTATATCTTCTACTAGATCTAAAAAAAATTCACCAATGCAGCTGAATGGGAGAATTTTTCCAACTTTGGGCTTTAGTTTTAAATTCCTGCCTCAACTCCCTGCAGTTCTCTCTTTACTGAGTAGACCTTTGAGTGCACAACAAGTGGACTTGTTGAATAATCAAAACATTTGATCTTATCTGATGGGACTATACTATTGTTGTTTTACTATTTACTTTTAATATGTTTGGAATCAGGGCTTGAGTCTTGCAGGAACGCGTGGGAACGGCGTTCCTGCACTTTTTTCATGGCAAGAACGCCGTTCCCTTTGCTCCTGCAGGACCAGGGAAGCTGCCTCCTTTTTTTTTTTTTTTTTTCTGGCAGCGGCATCCACTAGATGTGGTCCGAGAAAAAAAAAAAACTTCCTGTCATTGCCACCGGATTTGACAGCAAGTCATATCCGGTGGCGTTGTTTCCCTCCTCCGTGTAAGAGGGAAGAAGACTACACGGAGGAGCTGGACGGAGACAGGGAGCACCAAGGAGGTGGTGAGTACTTACCTCCTTGTTGCTCTCTGTCTCCAGTCGTCTCCTCCGTGCATCTTCCCCCCTGCACTGAGGAAGGAAGCTCCGGTCGTCACGTTATTTTTTTTTTTAACTTTATTGAAGTCGCGCAACCTCAATAAAGTTGAAAAAAGAACGTGACGACCGAAGCTTCCTTCCTCCGTCCAGGGGGAAGATGTGCAGAGGAGACGACCGGAGGTAAGTATTGTCTGGGGAAGGGGGAGGAGGGTGGCATTAAACGAGCAAATCCTGGTCTTTTGAGTGGCAGAATCGTGGCATATAGAGGGGCAACATTGTGGCATATAGAGGGGCAAAATCCTGACATAGAGGGGCAAAATCCTGGCATATAGAGGGGCAAAATCGTGGCATAGAGGGGCAAAATCCTGACATTGAGGAGCAAAATCCTGACATAGAGGGTCAAAATCCTGGCATATAGAGGGGCAGAATCCTGGCATAGAGGGGCAAAATCATGGCATATAGAGGGGCAAAATCCTGACATAGAGGGGTAAAATCCTGGCATATAGAGGGGCAAAATCCTGGCATATAGAGGGGCAAAATCCTGACACAGAGGGGAAAAATCCTGGCATATAGAGCGGCAAAATCCTGGCATATAGAGTGGCAGAATCCTGGCATAGAGGGGCAAAATCCTGGCATAAAGAATGGCAGAATCCTGGCATAGAGGGGCAAAATCCTGGCATATAGAGGGGCAGAATCCTGGCATAGAGGGGGAAAATCCTGGCATATAGAGTGGCAGAATCTTGGCATAGAGGGGCAAAATCCTGGCATATAGAGGGGCAAAATCCTGGCATATAGAGGGGCAAAATCCTGACATAGAGGGGCAAAATCCTGGCATATAGAGGGGCAGAATACTGGCATAGAGGGGCAAAATCCTGGCATAAAGAGTGGCAGAATCCTGGCATAGAGGGGCAAAATCCTGACATATAGAGGGGCAGAATCCTGGCATAGAGGGGCAAAATCCTGGCATATAGAGTGGCAGAATCCTGGCATAGAGGGGCAAAATCCTGGCATATAGAGGGTCAAAATCCGGGCATAGAGGGGCAAAATCCTGGCATATAGAGTAGAGTGGCAGAATCCTGGGATAGAGGGGCAAAATTCACAATGCTGGCCAATCGATGTGGACAGTCCGTGGTTTGAAGGTTTAGTGAAGCTGGAGCAGCTGTGCATAAGATCCCGCTGCAAGTCCCTGTGCAATAAATGTTGCACTGAATTTTCTGCAAAATATATATTTTGGGGGGGGGGGGGGGGGGGTGGCAGTGGATCATGGGTGAGTTCCCACACTTTTTTCCAAGGACTTGACCTCTGTTTGGAATGCCCATGACTGATAGTTGAAGAGACAAATACATTCCTTTGGAAAGGTAAACTTTTATTGGATTTTTCTCTCAAAGTAAACTCACCAGTCACTCTTTTATGTATCTATTCTGTACTTTGGTTGTATAAGGCAGGTTACCAAGGTTGTGTTGCTGCTTCCTATCTTCTGCTGTATAAAAAGAGCATGATAGACACAGTAGATTACAGAGCTCCATCAAGCATTAAAACACACCACCACACACACTCCAGAGAGATGATAAACGAACTTTAATCAAACATATCAATGACAAGAAAAAATGTTGTCTTCCTAATTTCCTAGCCAAGACAACTACCCTAGAATGGTGAAACCATCAAGCATACTTGTACCTACCATCTTTTCACTGTGCAAGTGTGATAGATTTATAGTCGTCTGCAGTGATAAGATTTGCTCCATCCAGGGCTCTATCACTATTTTAGACACCAGTAAGATGTCACCTTTTTTTGCTGTGGCCTCCATAAACTTAGCATTGACCTCTAGTCATTTTTGTACCAGCCAGCCGGTAAAATTCTGGCTGGGTGGAAACTCTAGAGACCAAAAGACTTGGTGCATGGGGGGCGTGGCCAGGCACCATCATGGCTGGACGCGCATTTCTGGGGCTCTGTGCCTAATCTGAGCTTAGATATCTCTAATCCCTTCGTAGCCCAGTAGAGGGCGTCTAAAACCACACTGCCGGATGGACCCTCCAGAGCTCCTGCTGCGGGACCATGTGCCATTGCCGGAGGCAGGGTCCCTGGACCGCATGGGGCCACTTCCCACCCGGTCGGACCAACACCCAAGCATGACATCCAACCACTGCACCCTGGCATGAATAGTGTATTGTGCATGAATCACAGGTACAGAGGCCTTATTGAGGCCACTTGCTGCCCCACAACTGGTTTTGGTGGGAAAACCTCCCGAGCATCGGACCAAGCTCCCGACCACCACATAACGGCTGACCACAGCATTGCTTGCAGTATATAGGTAAGAGGGCCTTCCCCGGACTCTGTCACCATCTGCCCTACTGACAGTTTAGGCCGGGAACTTCCCTGTGCATCCACCGACACAGGCTGCACGGGATCTAGTGCCACCCACAACGAAAATGTTGTACCACAGCTTAATGCTTTTAGGACAAGGGCAATATTGCCTGAATCTCACCCCCCTTCATCTTCACTAAACTTTAGTGCATCATTTACACTTATATTCAGACAGACCTCTGAAACTTGGACACTATCAGATCAGGCCCCTCGACTGGTACCTAGTGAGCTGGTGGTCTCACTTGTCCCGTTCAGAGTGGACTCATTCTGGTGTTTACTGCTATATATCGACTGTGCACCTGGCATACTTTTTTGGAGCTCAGATATCCTCTTCTATGTATTTTTAAAGGGCCAAACTGGGGACACCCACATACTTTCAAGATTTGCAGTATTTGGATCTTACTATATTTAAATTTGTGTGAACATTTGACTCTTCTACCTCATCTTCCCTGAATGTCTCCTCCATGGATAGGTTTGTGGACCAACAGCATAAACCACAGAGAAATAAGGATAAAGACAAGGAGAAACTTGCTAAAGGCAAACCTGGAAAAGTTAATCACCATACTGGCTGTTCTTTAACCACCTCCAAACTGTCCCTCACACCACCGCTAATGGAACAGTCACCAGCAGCCCCTTCACAGGCAATGGAAACAGCGCTTGAGGTGACCAAGACATTAATGCCCCTCATGGACGCACGTTTCGCCGAAATATGAGCTGCCATTGTTACCGTCTTCACAGCTACTTCCACTAATTCAGCGAAACTCTTAGAAGTGAAATAGAAACAACTTGAAACAGAATAACATCTACAACAATTGCAGATGGAAGTTTGCAACCAGCAAACAATCATATCGTCCCTACGAGAAAAGGTAGACGACCTGGAGAATAGGGGACATCGTTAGCATCTAAGATTTCTGGGCATTCCGGAAACAGTCCCGGCTAGGGTTGCCACCACTTTTTCTTAAAAAAAATACCAGCCTTGGTACTGTCTCCATAGACTTAACATTGGCCTGATGCCAATATTTTACCGGCCTGCTGGTAAAATACCGGCCAGGTGGCAACCCTAGTATTGGCCTCTGAACTAGCCACAATGCTACAACAATGGCTTCCGGAGGCTCTCTGTCTGAAACGTCCACACGACAGGTTTATCATCGAAAGGGCCCATAAAATCAATCCGGAACCACCAGACAAGACCTTAAGACTATGGCCGGTCATTGCACGCTTCCTGGAACAAGAAAATTTTAATTTTACAGGATTACTCTGCTACAATCTCTGCGAAACGCAGGGAATTCTCCCCACTCTGTAAAGAGTTCTTTATCCACAAAATTAACTTTCAACTGTTATATCCAGCAAAGTTGAAGATTCTCCATGAAGGCAGAGATGAGATGTTCGACCACCAACAGGAGGCTCAGGCGTTCTTTCAAAGCATCAAAGATGAAGGTGGAAGCTCGAATGTTACAGATTTAACCACATTTTATTTCCACAGACAGTACTGTATGGTTCGCCCTGAGGATCTGTTGTTCTCAGGGGCATTTGTCTTATTGATTTATACCCACCACACATTCAGTGGGGGCATATCTCCAGTATGTCAAAGCCAGTATCTTCCAGAGCTTCTCTATTGCTCGCTGGGACAAGGTAAGCTCTAAGCGACACGACATCTCAGCGCCGGATCCATTCCCCAAAATGGGAATTGGCTGATGCATCACCTCACCCCCCACATGACCTGACCCATGATCCTATTTTTTTTTACAAGAGACTCATTGGTCATGAACTTGTACCACTACCCTACGAGCACCCTGGATCAAGGACTGTTTAACTGCCTGTTGTTCTCGCAAGAAAAGGGGGGGTAGAGATCCTCTGTACCAATGACCTTTCATATGAAATTCATAACTGTATTGTGGATAAACATGGGCATTTCATAATCTTGGAAGCTGGTAGGACAACTAGCACTTACAGACATTTGGCGTATTCATAAGGCAGGGTCTAGGGAATACACCCACTATTCGCATGTTCAAACGATAGTTTTGCAAGACTGGACTATCTGTTGGTTTCCTCCCATTTTTTAACACACACCATTGCCTCATGCATTCACACCATATCAATCTCTGACAACTCCCCTGTTTCCATCTCAATACACCTCGGACCTTCCTGAAAACCCGCTCATGGCGCTTCCCAAAGTTTTTGGCAAAATTTTGATTTTGCCTGATTTCAAAGCTTTTTTGGAGGCGAAATGGGCGGATTTTATCAATGACAATATTGAGCATCAACTGACCCGCTACTACTATGACAGACATCTAAGGCTGTCCTCAGGGAATACATAATCAGCTGTACTGCTAATCTCAAAAAGACTTATACCCTTATCCATGAAGCATCCCAAACACACTGCATTTATTTGCTGAACAAAACAGATCATAACAAATCCAAATATACCATTGCTAGGCAACTGTTGGAAACCTTCTTAACAAAAAAAAGCCATTAGACAAGTAGAACCCGCTAGACACCAGTTCTTCCAGTGGGGAGGGAAATCAGGTTTATTACTTGCACGAATGGCCAAGAATAGATGACCACAATCACTAAAATACGACATGGCCCCACCCCCACATCGGACCTCAGTCAGATTTTAACCATTTCACCTCCCAATATGAGAACCTATTTAAACCAGATTTAAACTTTAGTTTAGGGTTATCCTTCTTACAACAAGCTAAGCTACAAAGAATATCTAATAGTCAGAGGGGGATCAGATCCACAATCTCTTCACTGGCCAACTACAAGTCACCTGGTCCTGACGGACTCCCCTCCGAATACTATAAATTATTTTCTAATTAATTCCTACCAACCCTCACGGCTCTCTTTAATGAAATATACCTCGAACATACACCTATGACGCAATGATCCTGAAACCTGGTAAAGCTAGAAAGCTTCTATAGACCAATTGCCTAAACGTAAAAATCTTAAAACGAATCGCCTTACAACAATTCCTCCCACAGCTCCATGCGTCCCAATTGGTTTTCCTAAAAGCAAGGTCATCCACCATAGGGATCCGCAGAACAATTGCAGCCCTGTTCACAGCACACTCCAATCCCACTGCACACCACCACACTTTAGTTAGATTAGATACAAACAACGCATTCGATAGTGTGGCCTGGCCCCACATCGAACGCATCCTCCTATCTATTTTTTTAGCTTTATTTAGAAATACGTATGCTCAACCTACCACAACACTGATTCTTAATGGCATGTCCTTTACCCCTATCTCTATTGGTAGAGGGGTCCATCAGGGATGCCCCCTCTCCCCGCTACTCTTTAATTTGGACCTAGACCCCCTATTGTGCCTTCTGGACACACTCCTGACCCTAAGGGGAATGCAGGCGGGAAAGATTAAGTTAACCCTGACAGCATTTGTTGACGACATTCTTCTTTACCTCAATGACCCCTGATCTGACTGGCCTGATAGTACGTGACACATTCAGAATATTTAGTGGGTTTACCATCAATTACCCCAAGCCAGAAGCTTTCAATTTACAAACTCCTTTATACCCCCATATATGCCCCCAAATTATTTACAATGGGCACAAACATCTATTAAATACGCATTCTTTTCCCCAAAAAACTACATGACAAATTACTCATAGATTATAAGTAAGATAAAGAGCGAAATCACCTCCAGGCAACCCCTCATGTTGTTGTACGCTATCCGAGTTGCACTCATATAAAAATGATAAGCTTCCCATGGCTACTCTACCCATAACAAACTTTATTCCTCTCACTTAAGCAAAAAGATCTTAAACTCTATGTTCTTTAATTTCATTTGGGCATCCACATTTCCAAGAATAAGTATGCTCAAACTCCAACAACCCGTCTGCAATGGAGGCCTGAACGCTCCTAACATCAGAACCTACAATCTGACGGCTTTATCGAGACAAGCCATTGATTGGATTACTTCCACTCAGAAATACACGGATCCAGTTCTGGACCAGGAATTTTGCCCCCTGATTAATCTAACATCTCTGTTACATACCCCAGTAAACTCCCTTCCTAACGAGGTCAGACATAACCCAATACTATTCACCCCTATAAGGGCATGGCAACTGTTATGTTCATCTCTCTACTTTCATGCCATTTTTACATAACCCATTGTTCCACAGAGGCGCTGCATCACATCCTTATGTGACCTGGGCTCGGAAGGGAGTCACTACCCTCAGACCTCTCCTTGACCTCACTAGTCACAAATTACCCTTGCAAGAGCACATCACCCAGATTTACCTTTTACACCGCTCACATATGCACAGAGGTTATGCCAAATCAGGTTGCCTCGCTCTTACACCGGGGGATTGGGACAACGATCTAGACAGACTGGTGGACTCTACTTCGACAAACCGATCCACATCCAGACTTTCACTTGACTATGACTCGCACACATTTGGACTACTCTTCACTACCAAATAGGCCTAAAAATTCGACTTTGCTATCTAATTTCATATTAGTGACCAATCTTCTCAAATACCACTGGACTATGCATATCACCATGAAATGGTGGAGCAAGCTCAAATTCGTAGAGCATTTCAGAATACATTGTGTTACATGGAGCACCTCATCCAGGGCAGGAACCCATTGGGGCCAGACTCATGAGGGGCCTCACTATGATTGTATGGGTACCCAAACCTTTAGCAATGTGAAAGAGTGTTCTATTACCAGGTGGATCAGGATTTGGATATAGTTAATATTTTTCTACATTGGGACTTGCTTAGATGCCTATTAGTGATCGGCTATTCCCAGCTCTTTCTGGCTGAATTACCAATCTGGAGACAATGTTTTATTGTTCTGTTTTTTTTTCTCTGACACTCAGTAGGGCGAGTTTATCTCGTATACTCACAAGAGTTAATTTGCCATCATTGTGTCGTTTTATCGTTACCCATTATTGCTTATCTAATTTATCTGTCGCCCTGGGATCACTCTCTCTCGTATGATTTTGTTAGTAAATCTGTGGTTGAACGTTACCCTCGTGATTTAGGGCGACCGTAATCCCATAAATCACCGTGTGAAAGTAAGTGAAACATTAAACACTCAAACATACAATAACAATACACACATATGCCAGGGATAGTTCGAGGTTGATCGTATCTCAGCTTCTTTTGGTTCTTATCGGGTGTAGCGTTTAGGCTTTTTCAATCTATTTAGTCTAATTAGATTAAGGGAGGGCCCATTGGGGGGAACTGATTCCACCAAGGTTGCCAAATTTTGTAATATGCCGGGAGTCGTTTAATATTTATAAAATACCCCTTCTCCATCTCTCCGAAGTGATTCATGGTGTCTCTTACAATTCCCCATACAATCTTGTCGTTTTTTTTCCATTTCTGGGCAATGCATCTTTTCATTGCCAAAAATAGTTGGATAGCTAATTTTCTATCATTCCCATAGAGGTCATCCATATTACAGTGGAGGAGAGCCTGATCTGCACGCATTGGTAAATTGCGGTTGAAGAGGGAAGATAGAACCTGAAAGATCTCTCTCCATGTCCCCTCCACTCCGCTACACTCCCACCAGATGTGGGCATAGCTCCCCTCTTTGCTCTGGCATCTCCAGCACTGAGGGGTTTGCGATTTATCAAATTTGTTCAGGGATAGAGGGACCCAATACCATCTAAAAAAAAGCCTAAACTGCATCTCCTGTATATTGATACAGTGAGTGGCTTGTTTTGTATGGATCCATCCCTTTTCCCATAGCTCTTTTTCTCCCTCCATCTTAAGATCTATTTTCCATTTGCCCCAGACCTTTGGCGAGGAACTAGGATTAAGGTTGTCTAGCAGGTGGCACCAGTTCTTTAATCTGACCCTTTTGGGGTTGTTCTCAAATATTTTTTCCAATAAAGGCAGCCCTGGTTCGTCTTTAGGCTTAACCACCTGTTTCCTTGTAAAGTGGAGGAGCCTTAATATCCCAAAGGCTTCTTTCCAATGGAGCCCCAATTCCTCCATTACTTGTTTTAATGGTTTAGTCCCGTTGCCTTGTAATAAATAAGCAAAGGTCAAGTTCTTTTCTTTAAAGGCCTCACTAAATGAGATGTCATCAATTAGATCCATACTAACATTAACTGGGATGGTTTTAATGATCTTATTTGTTAAACCTACTCTCCTCTTAAAAGTGAGCCAAATGCCCATCGTGCCCTTCAATATGATGTTATCTGAGGCAGAAATTAGGGAAAGGGTCTTGGATCTATTTAGCCAGAGGCAGTTTTCCAACGCCGTCGGGCCTATCATGACCTGCTCAATCCAAAACCAATCCTCCCTTCGGGAGTCCGGGAGTTGAATTCTATATACATGGTGTAGCATGCTGGCTTCAGCATATCTAGCCAGGATTGGCAGACCTAGACCTCCTTTATTACCTGGTTTATTCAACCACTGTCTCGCAATTCTTGGTTTTTTATCTCCCCAAATATAACCGCCAACCATATTTTGGAATTGCTTACAATATGTAACGGGTATGGGAATTGGGATCATCCTCAGTAGGTACAGCCACTTGGGTATAATATATGATTTAATAGAATTCATCCTTCCCATCCAGGATATATTCAATCTCTTCCACTGGCCTATCTTCTGTTGTAGATCTCTAAATAGGGGTGAATAATTTATATTTAAGATGTCGTTGGTGTCTTTTGATATCAAAACCCCTAAATATGAAATGGAAGATTCCGTCCATTCAAATGGATATCTACCCCTCATTTCATTAAGTACAATAGGGGGTATATTAATCTCCATGGCCTGGGTTTTATTAATATTCAGTTTATAATTGGAGAAAATACCAAAAGTATCTATTTCTTCCAATACTTTCTTAATTGATCTATCTGGGTTAGTCAGCGTCAGTAAGATGTCGTCCGCAAACAAGCTGATCTTGCATTCTCTCCCTCCCACCGTTATCCCCTGGATTTCCAGGGCTTTCCGGATCCTAATGGCTAGTGGTTCAAGCGATAAAATGTAGAGGATTGGGGCCAATGGACATCCCTGTCGGGTGCCGTTCCTCACATTGAACCAATCTGAGCCCAACCCAGGGCCAGAAATCTTAGCTGCGGGAGATGTGTATAAGGCCATGACCGAGTCGATTAGGCCCTCCCCAAAATTATATGCCCTTAACGTTTCCTCTAGAAAGCTCCAATCGACCCGGTCAAAAGCCTTCTCAGCATCCAAGGCCATTATGACTGAGGGGATTTTATGTTTATTGACGTACTCTATGAGGTTAATAATCCTCCTTGTATTACCCATAGCCTGACGTCCTTTTACGAATCCAGTTTGGTCTATATGTATAATAGAGGTCACAGTGGATTTAAGCCTGTCTGCTACTATAGAGGAATACATTTTCGTGTCCAAGTTGATTAATGATATTGGCCTATAGTTACTTAGCAATGTTGGATCTTTTCCTGGCTTAGGGATGGGGAGTATAGCTGCTTGGAGCATCTGGTTTGGGAATGATCGCCCCTGTTTAATCTCATTGAATGCGCCCATTAGATGAGGTGCGATAATAGCCGCAGTTTTTTTATAAAACAGGGCTGAAAATCCATCCGGGCCTGGGGCTTTATTAGTCTTGAGTTTATCTATGGCTCGCTTCACTTCCAGTAGTGAGAAGGGAGCTTCCAGATCCAGCTTTTGTTGCCGGCTTATCTTTGGGAGCCCTGTCTGGGCTATATAGAGCCTTATAGCTTCGTTATCTTTACTTAAGGGCAGGTTATATAAACTGTGATAAAAGTTGGCAAAGGCCTTACTAATATCTTGGGGGGATAGATGCGTTTCCCCTTTTTCTGTGATCCTAAAAATCCTTGATCTCAGATTATTGGATTTGAGCTGGTTGGTCATCAGCTTTTCGGCCCTATTGCCTAGGTAAAACCATTTCTGTTTAGAATTTTTCAAAGTTCTAGAAGCTTTAAGATATAATTGCTCCCTTATCGTCTTCCTTAGGCGTTGACAAATAAGTCGATGGGACCTGATGGGATACATCCAAAGTTATTAAAAGAACTTAGTGGTGTACTAGCAAAACCGTTAACAGATTTATTTAACCAATCATTGTTAACGGGAGTAGTTCCAGAAGATTGGAAATTAGCTAATGTTGTGCCCATTCACAAGAAAGGTAGTAAGGAGGAGGCGGGCAACTATAGACCAGTAAGTCTTACTTCAGTAGTGGGGAAAATAATGGAAACCTTGTTAAAGAATAGGATTGTTGAACATCTAAAGTCGCTTGGATTTCAAGATCAGAGACAGCATGGGTTTACTTCAGGGAGATCATGCCAAACTAATCTTATTGATTTTTTTGATTGGGTAACTAAAATAATAGATCAGGGTGGTGCAGTAGACATTGCTTACCTAGATTTCAGTAAGGCTTTTGACACTGTCGCACATAGAAGGCTTATCAATAAACTGAAATCTTTGAGTTTGGATTTCAATATTGTTGAATGGATTAGACAATGGCTGAGTGACAGGCAACAGAGGGTTGTAGTCAATGGGGTATATTCGATGCAAGGTCTTGTTACTAGTGGGGTACCTCAGGGATCTGTTCTTGGACCCATTCTCTTTAATATTTTTATTAGCGATATTGCAGAAGGTCTTGTTGGTAAAGTATGTCTTTTTGCTGATGATACAAAGATTTGCAGCAGGGTTGATATTCATGGAGGGATAAGCCAAATGGCAAATGATTTAGCTAAACTAGAAAAATGGTCAGAGCAGTGGCAACTGGCATTTAATGTGGACAAGTGCAAGATTATGCACCTTGGGCGTAAAAACCCAAAAGCAGAATATAGACTATTTGGTACAGTCCTAACCTCAACATCTGAGGAAAGGGATTTAGGAGTAATAATTTCAGAGGACTTGAAGGTAGGTAGGCAATGCAATAGAGCAGCAGGAAATGCTAGCAGAATGCTTGGTTGCATAGGGAGAGGTATTAGCAGTAGGAAGAGGGAAGTGCTCATGCCATTGTACAGAGCACTGGTGAGACCTCACTTGGAGTATTGTACGCAGTACTGGAGACCTTATCTCCAGAAGGATATTGATACTTTGGAGAGAGTTCAGAGAAGGGCTACTAAACTGGTTCATGGGTTAAAGGATAAAACTTACCAGGAAAGGTTAAAGCATCTTAACATGTATAGCTTGGAGGAAAGACGTAACAGGGGGGATATGATAGAAACATTTAAATACATAAAGGGAATCAACACAGTAAAGGAAGAGAGTATATTTAAAAGAAGAAAAACTACCACAACTAGAGGACATAGTCTTAAATTAGAGGGGCAACGATTTAAAAGTAATATCAGGAAGTATTACTTTACTGAGAGGGTAGTGGATGTATGGAATAGCCTGCCAGCAGAAGTGGTAGAGGTAAACACAGTCAAGGATTTTAAGCATGCGTGGGATAGACACAAGGCTATCCTAGCTATAAGACCGGGAACGGGGGACTAATAAAAGTACTCAAAATAAAAAATAAAAAAATTGGGCAGACTAGATGGACCGAATGGTTCTTATCTGCCGACACATTCTATGTTGTATTTCAATTGTGCGGGATTCCTCGATCGTGGTTCTATTTAAGAGATTGAGTTCTGCAAGCCTGATGTTCAGTTCGGCTAAGGTTTTCCCCTGCTCTTTTTTCTGATGGGACCCCACACTAATAAGATGGCCCCGAGCCACACTCTTAAAGGCGCACCACACTGTTGATTTATTTACTTCCCCAGTTGCGTTTATCGCGAAGTAGTCTTGGGCCATGGACTGTAAGCCTTCTATAGTAAATTTGCTGTTAAGCAAAAAATCATTCATTTTCCAACGCCCTCTAATTTTTGGGGTATCATCCTTAGTGTCTAATATCACAGCGTCGTGGTCTGACCACGCTATGATTTTAATGTTGGTACTTATACAATTTATAATTGTCGCTTGGTCCAGTAGAATCATGTCTATTCTAGAATATGACCTGTGCCTGTTGGAAAAAAAGGTGAAGTCTCTCTCCAATGGATTTAAGACTCTCCACGCATCGTAAAGTTGGAATTTGCCCAGGGTGTCGTGGAAGTCTCTAGCCAAACCTCTATCAGTTGGGGAGATACCTTTAGTACCCGCACCTTTCCTATCTACCTCTGGCTCTGCGACGCAGTTAAAGTCGCCCAGTACAATAAATGCGCCCTGAACATAACCATTTATCTGATTTAGAGTTCTATTTATAAACTTCATTGGGCTTGTGTTGGGAGCATAAACATTCAATATAGAGTAAGTTTTATCATTCAGTTTACAAACAAGAAACACAAATCTTCCATTCGGGTCTGATTGCTTATGGATCGTTTCATACTTAATATCGCGAGAGATAAGAATTGCCACTCCCCTTTGTTTTCTCCCCTGAAGTGAGGAATATTCACAATGGGGGAATTCTTTTATTTTCAGTCTATGGGCGTCTATCTCTTTTAAATGTGTTTCTTGAATACACGCGATATCAATCTTATCTGCCCACAGGGACTTCGTAAGTGTAATTCTGCGTTGTGGAATATTCAACCCCTGAAGATTCAGGGTTAAAAATCTCTCCTTTTCCCCTCTTTTTCCGTCCTCTCTACCCTTGGTGACATAAAAAGTGCATCAGAGAGTGTTTAAGAAAATGTCTTGTGCAATTCATCTCAATTTTGAACTATATCAACAACCGGTCTTAAGCTTACTGACAAAAAAAAAAACAAAAAAAAAAAATATTTCCTTTACATTTTCTCCTCTGTCGCCCCTCCCCAGCTAGAAACAATCTATTTTAACCACCAAATGGCGGTGTCCACTAGGCTGACCCCTTCTGCACTCTATGGGTGTGTAGCCATTCTTTTGCCTCTTCTACATTATTTATAATGTAGAAAGAGTCTGCAAGCCTAATATACAGTTTAGTTGGAAAGCCCCAGTTGTATCTTATGTTTAGTTCTCTCAAAGCCTCCGTGAAAAAGCCAAAAGTTCTTCTCTTAGCCCTGGTACCGGCTGAAAGGTCCTGGAAGAACGAGATATTCTTAAATCTTGTCTCAACAGGGGCAAAGGTTTCCCCTGCTTGTGTAACTTTCTGCTTGATGTAATAAGAGGCAAATCTCAGAATTATATCCCGTGGGGCTTCGACTGGTAAATTATTCGGCTTATATGTACGATGGACCCTTTCAACACTCGATTCATGAATCGCCTCTTGGACCCCCATTGAGGAAAAGAGATCAGATAGATAGGATCTAAGCTTAGGTTGTGTTACATCTTCAGCTACCCCCCTAATCCTGATGTTTTTGCGCCTAGCTCTATCTTCTGCATCAATAATTTTGATCTCAAGTTTGCTCATTGACTCTTTCAATTCCCCAATCTGATCATTCAAAGATTTATTGGTGAATTCAAGATTCTCAATCTTCTGTTCGCAATTCAGAATTCTATCCCCCATTTTGGTCATCATTTCGTTTGATTCCCTAAAATGTTTGTCCAGTTCATTTTTGAACAGAATTAACTGTCTGTCTAAACAATTTTGTAGATGATCTTGGGTTAATGGTATACCTGGGGTGGGAGACATACTTCCTGTTAGTTGGGAAATTCCTGGGTCGTGCTCCTCAATATTAGCTCTATCCAAATCTATGCCCCTTGCTGTTTGTTGCTTATTAATCGCAGGTGAAAATAGGGTAGTTATTTTTTCTTGAGCTCCTTCAGAGATCCTTTTACTTTTATCCTTTTCCCTTTACTTTTTGGCAGTTGTTTTATTGTCCTGTCCCCTTTTAGATGCCATCATGTGTGAGGAGCAGCTCTCAGTTGAGAAATGTAATAACTCTTTCTTGTCTGTTAATTAATGAATAATTGGCCTCTGTAATTAAGCTTTACTGAGGGAATCTCCCACAAAAGAGCACTGTGGCAGGTTTTAATGACCCTTTGTAAGGGGTTTCTCTTGTTATCACCTATTGCCCCTGTTTTTACCCCTTATTAAGACCTCTCAGACCTCTCCATCGTACAGCTGGATATAACCTTATGAAGTGATTCTAACCAGTAACAAAAAAAAGAGTGTTGTCCTGTTTATCCAATATAAAAGGTACTTATCTGCCCCCGCTGAGGATGCTTGTCCACAGGTTTCTCTTTACTCGGTATGAGGCTCTCTATTCAGAGGAGGCACGTGGGACTCTGATTCCAATGGAGCGCTATCTATTTCTTTTTAGGACTTCCACACTCCGTTTACTGGCCGCCTATGGTGCATGCAGAGGGGAAGGCTCCAAGCGTCAAGCCTTGGTCATCTCGCCACGAGGATTCGATTCTCAACCCCCCTGAGCTCCGAGACGCTCCGCCCACTCAGCGTCTCACGTCATCGCGCAAGTGTCAATTTCAATCATTTGTGTGCCTCATTTTGTTCTGTTTTGACTTTATGCCTTTTCTTTGAGGTTCATTAATGACCCTACACACTTTTGTATGGGTTCTATTAGAATGTTGACATACTTTATCACTAATGTACATTTCATTGTCTGTATTGTACCTGTAGCTCATTGCAACAATTTTACCATGTATGTGAAAATGTGAAAAAAATAAATAAATAAAGACTTGGTGCCCAATTCTCTACCCTTCACAAACGCTGACAATTTGAATGTAGATAATGATACCAACTTTTGATTTCTATTAGCATGCTTTGAAACCTAACGTTGTCATTAAGCCCAAAACATTTAAAAGGCAATAAATGAAGTAGAACCCCTTGCAGAAAGCCTTCATTATATTCAGACTGCGTCACAAACTGCAGATCTACAAAGTATTGAAAAACTAGTGGCATTCAAGGCCGGTCTTTGGGGTATGCGACCATACAGGTTGCAACACCCCATGGGGCGCCTCTTTTTAAAAAATAAAAAGTTTTCCAATAGAGGCACTGGCTGGGGAGATCAGAAGATCTCCCCTCACCAGCCCTCTGCTTGGCTGTGGTGCAGGATCCGGGGAGGTTGCGGACCTCATGGAGTGTGAGGTGAAGGTCCGCCATCTCCGTCTGAAGCAGCGGGTGTGCTTCTACATGGAGCCGCAGGCAGCATGAGCTCTGTGTGTTAATCACACATAATGATGATGCAGGGCATCGTAATTCTGATGCCCTGCATCATCACTATTCGCAGGAAGCGCAAGCAGCACTCATTGAGCTCTGTGTGCGGTTAACACACAGAGCTCATGCTGCCTGCATCAAGTAAGATGGGGAGGGGGAAAGGGAGAGAACAGAGGAGGGGGGAGAGAATAGAGATGGGGAGGGGGGGGAGAGAACAGAGGAGAGGGGCAAAGAACAGAGATGGGGGAGGATGGGGAGAGAACAGAGGAGGGGGGAGATAACTGACATGAGAGGAGGGGAAAGAACTGAGATGGGCGGAGGGGGGAGAAAACTGAGATGGGCGGAGGGGGGAGAAAACTGAGATGGGAGGACGGGGGAGAGAACTGAGATGGAAGGAGGGGGGAGAGAACTGAGATGGGGAGGAAGGAGAGAGAATAGAGGAGAGGGGGATAGAACAGAGATGGGGGGATGGGGAGAGAACAGAGGAAGGGGAGATGGGGAGGATGGGGAGAGAACAGAGGAGGGGGGAGATAACTGAAATCAGAGGAGGGGAAAGAACTGAGATGGGTGGAGGGGGGAGAAAACTGAGATGGGAGGAGGGGGAGAAAACTGAGATGGGAGGAGGGGGGAGAGAACTGAGATGGGAGGAGGGGGGAGAGAACTGAGATTGGAGGAGAGGTTAGAGAACTTAGATGGGGAGGAGGGAGAGAACAGAGGCGAGGGAAAGATCACAGAGATGGGGAGGGGGAGAGTAAAGAGATGGGGAGGGGGAGCTAACAGATATGGAGGAGGGGGAGAGAAAACACATGGGGAGGAGGGAAGAGAGAATGCATATGTGGAGGAGGGGAGAAAGAACAGATATGAGGAGGGGGAGAGAGATCAGATATGGGGAGAGTGGAAGGAGAGGCAAAGAGATATGGGTAGCATAGAGGGAAATAGATATGGGGAGAGGGAAATAGATATGGGGAGGGGAAGGAGAGGGAAATAGATACAGGGAGAGGCAAAGAGATATGTGGAGGTGAAGGAGAGGGAAAGAGATATGAGGAGAGGGAAAGAGGCAAAGAGATATGGTGAAAGGGAAAGAGATGAGGGGGAGGATAAGGAAATGAGGAGGGGAGAAGAGATATGGGGAGGGGTAGGATAGATAAGTCAAATGGGGAGAGGGAAAGAGATAATCAAAATGAGGGGGAGAAGAGATAACAGATATGGGGGGAGAGAACAGATTTTTGGAGGCGACAAGAGAACAGATATGGGGGATGACAGACACATAGACATGGGGAGAGGCGAGACGCACTTGGGAAGGGAGAGTGGCATAAAACGGGGGTTTTGGAAAGAGACAGACATGGCAAGGAAGAGTAAAATGACAAACATGGGAAAGGAGAGAGACACAGTGTGTAGCGTATAGGCCATACAGGGGTTGTTAATATGTTTTCTCTAACAGTGAAAGACAAAGATCATTGTCGATCCCTCAAGATCTGAACCTGGAATCCTGGGTATTCAACAGATCCTACAGTTGATTGCATTAGCCCATCGAAACATATGAAAGTTAATTGGGGTGAAAATAGAAATATTGCCCATCAAGTTCAACCTTTCCCCACAGTGTGTTTGTTAATGTAGAAGAAAAAAGCAAGATTTCCTTTAAGAAAAAAAAATTCTAGACTTCAAGACAGTCAGATTGCTATTATCTCTAATTACTGATTGAATCCACTAATACAATCTCATTCAGCAGTGTATTCCACTATTTAACTGCCCAAACACTAAATAACTTGGTCGGTGCTTGAGATCCTTTCTTCCAGTTTTAATGGATGACCTTGTGTTGTCCTGTTATTACGTTTTTCCAGCTCTGTAGATTACATTTCTGCTTTATTAAAGGAAATAAAACCACATGATTATAATGTGATTTTCAAATACTTTCCACAATGACACAAAAATGATTTTTCCAAACAACAATCTCTGCATGTGACCGTATAGGTATATATTAAAAGGATTCTGTCAACCTAAACCAGGGGTAGGCAACCTGCGGCCATCCAACTGCTTGTGAACTACATCTTCCACAATGTTCTTCCAGCTCAAAGTCTGGACGAGGAGCATCAGAAATGTAATCTTGCAACAGCTTATGCTGTGAATTGTGAGCAATGTAATATCTTTACATTGTGTTAGCAGAAATGCATGCAAATGCATAAAATAGGAGAAATATATGTTTTAAATGTGAAGTCTCCTGTTTATGACATTACCTGTGACTTGATGTGCAAATTACCTCATTTCAATGGGACTTGTATATCAAACTATAAGTAGATGTCATAAACAGGGGACACCACAGACGCATTTAAAACATATATTTTGCTTATGTTATGCATTTGTGGGCATCTCTGCTAAAACAATGTTTAGGTAATAGTTTATTTTTTTATTATTCTCTACAGTCACAGTATATATGCAAGATTTAGGTTGACAATGTCCCTTTAAAGAACATTTCTCCTTACAAAAATGTATTTTAAAGTATGCATGCCATGTAAATATGATTTGGCGCATGCTTAAGCTACCAACAAATCTAAACATCGAATATTTACATCTGCAGTTTATTGTTTACATATGCATGCTATTTTGGTTATATTGTCCCAAACAAAGAATGCTGATCTCCGTTTTAAAAGTTACAAAAGCTCCGTTCCACTTTTAATACAATATCATTTATTACAGACGACTAAACAGTGTCAATTAGGAAAACAATATATAGTAATAGTAAAATTAAGGAAAATGCTCTAAAATAGGTTTTCATTTTGTAGGAAAATATCATTTAAGATTCATTTCTCACCATTAATGGGAGTTGCAAGCGTCTGACCTACAATAAGAAATACAATTCGTTGTGCACCATCAGCATAATCTCTGCTGACTCATATACACATTTTCAGTTATTTGTTTGTCACAAGTTGGGAACAAAAATCAGTAGCCTTCAATTAAAAAAATAACAGTTCCTTAAGCATTAAAGGGATTTGCATGACAATGATTTAACCCTTTGCATTTCAAGGGACTATGTCCAGAAACATTTTTAATATTGAGAATTATATATATATATATATATATATATATATATATATATATATATATATAAATAAATGATCTATACATTGTGTTAGCAGAATTTCATGTAGATGTATAAATTAAGAAAAAAATGCCCTGGATTCAATTTCGGCCAATGGGGTGCTTAACCGAGAAAGGGGGTGGACTGCCCCGAATTCTGAGGTGAACTAGTTGCCAGCATGCTCCCACCCTGTCATGCAGAATGTGGTTCATTAGTGAGTCATGAGCTGCATCAGGTCTGTGTGTTAGACACAATCAGACCTCAGTCAGTGCTGCCTCGTGCCCCCTGCACCAGTAATGATTCATAGTATTGTTTATACGATGTTCTGAATCGTCACTACGCACAAGGAACATGTGCAGAGCTGACAGAGGGCTAAATGTGTCTAACACACAGATCTCATGCTGCCCACGGATCACCAAGGTAAAAATGGAAAGGGGGAGGCACAGGAGAATCGAGGGGAGAGAGACCAACTTTTGGTGCGGGGACCCCCAATTAGATGGGAGGGGAGACATAAACCACAGGTGTATTAAAAACACAATTTTCTCCTAATGCATGCAATTCCACTAACACGATGCACAGATCATTTTTATTTATAAAAAAAACCTTTCTTTAAGCGCCAACTATCAGTCAAGCTGAAAGCTTGTGTAACCCCTTTCTGAGAGAATTTTTTCAATTGCACAATTAAAAATGAAGTAATCACAAGACACATTTGAATGAAATGTTAGGTACATTAATTAGAATGCTGTGAAGGAACATTGGAGTGCTGAGGTCATCACAATAGCATCTGTTTTCTCAAGAAACAATACATTTCCCCACATAGGGAACAAATGATTTCTGGTTAGAACTAGACTGCTAGCCAAATAAGAGCTTTATGTCTCATCATTACAAAAACATTTTTAGCTCAAATCTGTTGACCTTATCTGTGATTCAAACTGAGGATGTTAATAAAAAGGAGCATATGGGAATTGCATTATTCTGAGTTCAGATAGGCATGAAAAGATACAAGGGTCCGAATAACCCTTGAATTCAGTCTACTCAGAGAGCACAGAAGAAACCTCAGATAGGCATGAAAATCAGCCATTGGACAGCTGAGCTTCTCTGGAGGATAGACTCATGTCAGCAACAAATAGAAAAAGTCCTTCCGAGAAAAATAAATAAAATTAAATTAATAAATGGGCAAATAACAGAAAATTGAGTGCATTGTTTGGCAGTCCTGTAAACCAAGAAGGATTGCCGTCAAATATATAACCATTATCGTAAACATCAATTTAACTTTAATTAATTACCCAGTTGTTGTCTACCTATAGGTTGCATTTGTACATTGTACTATCAGCCAAGACATAGAAAACAGGTGTGACAGTTTGGAATAATGGGAAAGGTGGTGGTGTATGGTTTTAAGGGTGACTGCCGCTAGGATTCTTTGTAGCTTAGATATTTGGGAATATGAATGTGTGATGCCAATTGCCAAACATGGCATAAGTGGGTGAGAGTTCAATCTGAGTGTGGAGTTCTCTTGAAGCATTTCTTTGGGACTGTTGAGAAAATTCTTGGAAATGTTGGCACTGCCAAAGGCAATGAATCAATTCTGCTGAGGGCTGGTTGCATTTGGGGTATTTGTTGGTTTTAGGAGCTGACAAATTTGTGAGCCTGTTTATATGAGAATTGTGTCATGTGTAAGTCAGGGTATTTCTCTCTTAGCTGGTCTACAGGGAGAATGGTGTTTGTAGTTTTCTTTAAAAAGTGTCCTATAGAAATGAGTCCTTTATTTGTTGGTTTTTCAAGAGTGTTACAAAATGTGATTGTTGGAAAGATAATTTTAACTGTGGTCTGGTTAATTGCCACACTCTGACAATGCTATACAGGAGTAGATTTATTTTTGCCTCTTGTGGCTATAGACCTACCGGTGTGTGCAGGAGTGTTGGTAGCGATATATGTGGGCAGAAAAGTTTGATCCATGGTCGTGGTAGTGTAGTAATGGTTACATTTATAATAGTAATTGCTTTCAATACACATAATCATGGAGACATTCATTTTATACACATAATATAAACTTTGAAAAACAAATACAACACTGTAGAGAGGTCTTTTTTTAGCAGAAAATAATGAACCTGTTTGTTTTCTTTCATCCACATTGATATTTTGAGTACATAACATCTTAACAAGTCAGTAGAGGTTAGGGGAAATGTATTTTTTACAAATAACAAAATATTAGGTTAAAAATACAGAGCAAAATACAGAACAATTAATTCCAACGTTGCCAACAGGGGAGGGCTGGCAAGGGGAAGCAATTGCCCCCAGGGCTGCCCTCTATCCTGGCTCAATGGGCTTGAGTTCTTTTTAGTTGTCTACCTTTTGCATATTCCTGTGTTTCATTGTTTGGGGTACCACATCAGTTACTTGGTTCCTACCACAAGTCCCCTATCAACCTGATTTGCCAGCTGTATTCTTATTCGCTTGAGACATTAGTTCATTAGCTTTTATTTTATTTAATCTATTAAATAGTTTCTATAGGTCCACTTGTTTGTAACGTCATTATACTACACAATCATGCAGAACTAATTGGCCCCTGTACGTATACCAATATACATTACGCAATTTTATATGTTTTACACAGTGGTCTGATTTTTACTACCCAGAATTTCTGTGCTTAAGGCCAGCTGTATTACTTGACTTCAAGGATACTTCAAGTGTTCTCTGATAGCCTGCCTAATGAGATAAGAGATGCTGTAACGGAAAGCATGTCTCAATTATGTTCATTTAGGCTGAAGCAAAATAAAAATACCCTACCAAAGCAATCAAAATTTAAAAAAAATAAAATTTTTTTTAAAGAAATCACTCAAAGAGATGTACAAAGCAAAACACAATTTATTATTAACAACATAATACTCACAAGAACAGACCATTCACTTTTCCTATCAGAGCTTGGTTTTAAAAAGAAAGCTTCACATTACAAGAGAAAGCAAAGAAGAACAGCAAAAACGGTCAGTTTTAGAACCACAATTAAAACCTTTTTTAACATTTTTTAATCATTAATGTATAAAGTGCATAATCTTGCAAGCTACACTATCCCAAAACAATATATATATGTTTAGCTGCACAATACATTTTAAACAAATGTACTTTTACATTTATGTAATCTAACACATTATAACCAGCAGGTCTCAAGAGTTTGACAATCTGCTCTAGTTTTTTTATTTGTTGACCACAAAATTATAGTTTCCTATAACAAATCATGTATTGAAATATATGCATATACTTTTCATACAAATATCTTATTCTTATCCCCCAAAAAAATTTGTGTTATTTTACTGTGTTGTACCAATGTTCTGTACTGTGTAGCTCTGTAAGAATTGTATTGCAGTGTGACAATACGTGGTCTAAACGTTTTTGCTATCTGGCACACCTTGAGTTCAGTATATGGAGGTTATTGGTTGAGGATCTGTTTTCCTTTTAATCTAAACATTGCTGCATTTCATTCAATATCTATTCCAATAATCTCTCCAATATTACTATTTAAAATATAGTCATTTTATGTCACACTGTTTTGTGAACTGAAATATGGAACAATGACAAATTGGCCTTCAAAAGCTAGAAACCTTTGCAACTCTAAATAATTGAAATGGTTGTCAGAGACTTAAGGGATTTAGGATATCACTTTATCCCTGTAAAGACCAATATTGTTCTAGCAGTCATCACAGTCTGGATCCAAATATTGCCTTGGAATGTTATCATATTTACCACCGTAAGCTCTTTAAAACAAGTAGGACATTCAGAGTCAATATAAGGGTCTTTAAGGTCCAAAAGAGTAGCAATGACAAGTAATTGCACCCAATAGCAAATAACATTGACCAGTTTCCCAGAATAATACAGTCAGATGATTTAGGTATTGTAATTTGAAACAAATGTTTATACATTGTCATGTTTATTTTAGGTATCATTTATCCCATCCCTCTCACCTGTATATATTCACTATTATTGCAAGTACAGAATCTCTCAGCTTTACTGTTTAACTGTGCACAGCTAATGAATTATAAAAAAAATAACATGTTTAATATTACTATGTAGAATCATTTTTCAAAATCTCGGGAGGGGCACAGAGGTAGCTGCTGTGTTTGGTACAGGTCTATCTTATTTGTATCTGATAGGATTCCCCAGCTCCTTACCAATATTTTGTCTATTAGAAGAAAAAAAATGGAAGAAAAATTGAAAAAAGTTTTATGCTATCCTCCAGTGGCCAAACTTTGAATGTTTTACAGAATATAGATAGATATTACAATATAAAGTTCTATGAAGTTACTTTGTTATAAAATAACTCTTCCGTACTATAAAATAAGATTTAAACAATTAATTTAAATCAGAGACATTTCTAAATTAAACAAAAATAACAGCCTCTCTCTAAAATATATTATTAAATAAAATACAATTCTGCAGTTGTAAAAATAGAAAATTAACATTTATCATGGAAAATAGTTTGCCGTTATGGTGTAGTAGTTTTTAAGCCCAATGTGTTGAAAACCAAAACAAGTTCTGTTTCACTAGGAGATAAAAAGTACTAAAGAAGCTGCCCATATACATAATTTCAGACAAAAATGTGAAGGAAAAAAACTATGCACATTTGTAATTGGGGCAAAACAGTATATGCCATTTTGCCCAGTTCTGGATCTTTGTAATGGGATTTTTTTTGCCAGCTATCAAATAAATATCTGACTACAGCTGCCAAAATTAATTGTTTAAACACACAGTATCAAAGTTGCAAATAATTTATTATCTTGAATGTTACGTTTACAACTGACTGTAGTGGTTGTCACTGTACCTGTCACAAAGTGAATAATGACAGCCTGCGTGACTGGGGTTCTTGGAGGGCCCTGAGGGCCAAACACCTCCTTGTGGACTATGGACCCTCATTGGGTCAATGATGGAGCCCCAAGAGCCTGTCCCTACCCAGGGCCTTTGCCCTGTACACACTTTGGTAGGCACTTGAGGGATCCATTCAGTGCAGCAAGGAATTCAACACAAGGTGCCCAGGCAAAGCTATTCCAAGTACTGTGTACAATGATATTATATGTTGTATTGAAATGTGTACTTTTCTAATCAATAAGTGTTTACTGTCCTGTGAGCCATCTATTTTCTGTTGTAGTCTGGATGTCTGTATCTCAAGGTGTCATGTTTAATTAGGTTAAGTTATACTGTGTTTATTTACCTGTTATAGATTAGGTTTTCTATTGTTTGAGGCTTACCATTATAATTAGTTCCCTGTGCCTCCCCCCTAGTGGATGCAACATTTTTGTGTATATAAGTCTGTGCTGTTTCACAAATAAAGGTTGTTGATTCTTTCTGTACCTAACTGCTAGTAATCCTGTCTGCTAGTTGGGTACAAAGAGCAAGTTTCCAGGAAATACTTGCTGGTCGAATGCTGAGCTATAATTGGGGTCTAAGGAGGTGATTTCATACAACGGCAGAGGTGCTACCGGCCTTGGGTAGCCATCCCGTTACAGTTGGAATGAGACTTATATATGAAAAAGCAATTCTAAAAGTGGAATGTTACTGCTCATTCCTTCACATTCAGAATCTTGCTCAAGAATTGGTCTTTTGATGCCACAAAAGTGTGGAGAAACTCTCAACTACTTATTATCATGGTTACTTCAAATGAGCAAGTTTTTAATATAAACCAGAACAATATCATGGTGAGATTTATTGAGTTATGTTTCTTTCATTAAGCCAAACTACACATTCTTTACTTTGTCATAACACAATATATTTACCAGAAGCTGTTTTACAACAATTAAATGAATTATTGTTATAGGAACTAAAGCCATACCTGCCTATGGTAAACAGACTCACAATGGATGGTGACTATATTGCTGCGTTTAGTAGGGACACTAAAAATTAAACATTATTTAGTGCAGCAATGCTTTACATGCATCCATGCATTATACATTTTCCATAGGGGCCTCTAATTAAAATGGTATGGTCACCACAAATATGGGTGAGGTGACATGTTCTAGATGCCAACAAAATATGGATGTCAATCTGCATAAGGTGTTGCTATAAATGGTCTAAAATGCCTTTGTTTTATACAATGTCCAAATTGGCTACACAACCAACTTAGTCACATTGCCTCTCTTCAGTATCTTGGTGGTGAATAATGAGGTGAAACCTTTTTCTTAAAACAGTTTATTAGCTATAGTTTTCTAGCATGGACTATGTCTGAAAGGCATATATGCATATTCAACCACATTACTGTCACTGTAAAAAGTAGCTATATAAGAGAGACTAGCACATTAGCGGACAATGGTTACATTTGTAATAGTAATAGTTTTCACTGCAAATATTCATGGCATTCATTTTTAAACACATATTATAAACATTGAAAAACAAATGCAAAACTATAGAGAGGTCATTTATTTTTTAGCAGCAAATGAGCAACTCATTTTTTTTTCTTTCAGCCACATTCATATTTTGAGTACATAACATTTGAACAAGTCAGCAAAGGTTACAGAAAATGTAGTTTTGCCATCAAATAAAGTATTACGGTAAAAATACAGAACAGAGTGCAGAAGGATTAATTCCAGCATTCTCAGCAGGGGAGGGCTGGAATGGGGAGCCATTGCTGGCCAGTCTGTCCTCTACACTGGGCCTCTACCACTTTGCACTTCTAAACACAGTAGTCTAGCAAATGTTTTGGAAACATCAGATAGTTTTGAGTGTGCAGAGTCCTAAAAGAGAGGAGCCTCAGGAAAGAGGATTCCCTGGGCCCAATTCAATGATGCAAAATATCACTAATCACTGTTTTTTAATTCCAATCTTTATATTGTAGCCTGTGGGATTCAATAGCATGAGATAAATGTCACTGAATAGACCCCACTGAGTGATGTTATTGACTCTGAACCTTCTTCTAACGTGCCTGTCTTATTGTAAAGTTTGAGAGTTAAATGGATTTATTCTAAATGATTTTAATAACTGGTCTGGCACTGTGTACTATTGACTCCCAAGGGGAGTGTTATGCTAGCAGAGGTCAATAGGGCCACACATATTTTTATATCTCAGCACTTTTTCTTTCTTTTTTGTTCCATGCGTATCAATTTTTCTTGACAATGTCATATAGAAATGTTTGGTCTTAATAGCTCCGTTTAATGCATTCCCTATTGTATGTTTACTTGATTTGGCCTTGAATACTAAAGGTTGCTTTGCTCAAAGCTTAGCAGCCACTAGACTATTTTTTTACCATTATTATTGTAGTGGACTAAAATTACCTAAGTTTTTCCATTTGGTTAATTAATTCTGTTTCTGCCTCCAGAGGGAGCACTCTACTAAATAAAAATGGAACCATGGACATTGCTTGGAATGTGTACAGTTTACCATAAGTGTTAATTACTGTTAGCACATACTTTTAAATTATCTAGTGAACATTAGGAATATAAAGAACAAGCTATACACTCAATAGACAACTGTAATTGATGTTATGCTAAATTAACATGCATCAGTAATGTTAGAGGTTGATAAAATAACCCAGAGAACCTCCAAAATCCACCTTAAACTGATAAACTACAACAAAAATCTAGATAAGATAAAATCAGTGATAGAAATATGCCTAATTCAAAGTCATAACATGTTGCAAATGGCCCTGTATGTCATCCAAAATTTTTCATGCGTTGTATGAGCTCTCAATCTGAAGCGCAAAACAATACAATTACAAAAAAATAGACTGTATCTAAAGAACCTACTGAGCTGCTTGAAAGTGCCACTTTATGTTTTCTAGCAATTGATAACTAACATATTACCAAAAATGCCAATAGATCCCCCCCCCCCCCCCCCCGAGGCAAAATTTGAAATAGCTTCCTTTTGGATTTTTTGCCTTGTTTTGGCTCAAAAGCAAGAATTATAGGTAGAAGGGTTGAACTTGATGGTCTTTTTTTCAACCTAAATTACTATGTTACTATGTAATATGTAAGGGGGAGCTCTTTTAATTAGTTTCTTGTAAATGTTTTTCTTTGTGCTTCTTTTTATTTTATGTTTCTTTACAGATCCTTTCAAGTCAAGGATGTAATACAATTTGCAGCTGTTCATGATTAAAAGTTATCCAGTTTTAGCAATGAAGATTCAGTGTTTGTTATAAATCCACATACTACAATGTATTGCTAGGTTATTAAAGCAATTAAAAAAATAAAGCCAATATTCTCTAAGAATGATAGAAAAATGATTGAGTCCTGGCAGTGAAAAGTTTAAATATTAGATTACAAAAACAATATGGTAAAAGAACTATCAACATTTGTTCTAATAAACATGTAATTAATTTGGGGATTTGATAAAATGTGTCACTTGATAACATGGCTAGTCGCTGGCCCTTAAAGATTGGATATGGGCAGCCTTGGGTTACATAAAGGAAAATAAAAAAATATGTAGAGTAATTCTCAGAAATCATGATATCACTCCAAAAATAGCCCTGCTGGTCATATTTAACAAACAGTTCAAAGTGCAAGAATGATTACGTTTACCTCTACTGGAAAAAAGGTAATGTATATATTTTAAAGAAGTAGATTTCTTCCAAGAGTCACATTTACCATCATTGCATTTAAATGACCTAAATATCTAAAAAAAACTATTGTGATCTGTTTAATAGGAGACGCACCTGACAGCATGCTGATTACACACGCAGACTTGGGACACTAAACAATATACCAACCGAGCAACAATAATATACACGGTAAAAAGTGAGATTCAGGATCCGGTAACTCCCAGAATTAAGACTCAGAACTCCAGCGTGAGCTGAAAAATTGTAGTTTTAATTCAAGAAAATGTTAGCCTTATGTCATCATTATGGGAGTTACCATATCCTGAACTGTTCTTTCTTTCTTGTATGTGATCTGTTTAACCCTGCGAGTGCCAATGCACAACTCAATGCTTTCAGGTCAAAGAGCAGGTACGCTCAAATTCTTTTAGGGTGGGCTAGTGTATTTTGACACAGGACCATGTACCTGTGAAACCATCAGCTTTTTATTAAAGCACATTTAAAGCGGGACTAATGGGGACACAATCATACCAGTCCTTTCTAGACAGCACAATTTTGAAAAAAAGAAAATTCTGTTTCTTCTGGAACGGACAGAAACTGGAGCTCTGTGATGGGTCAGCACTGATTGGCATACGGCAGCTGAGACACCAAACACACATCCAACTTGGAGGAAATGTGCTTCTCCTCCGTACCTATTGTTTGGTGTCGGTGTGATTCTTGTACGCAGCTGTGACAGAGACAGCTGGTCACTTGACCGACTCTTTCTGTTGCTACAGACCGGTGATCTGGTCAAAGGGGGAATCAGTTTTAAAGGTGCATCAGAAAGCAATAAAAATACATTTTCTGCATGGTTCAACATTTATTTTACGGCTTAGTCCCTCTTTAAACAACTATAGAAAACAGGAAGTCAGATTTAACATGACAAAGATCTAAAAATGATGACAAAATCTCTAATGTATACTTTTGCAGGTATTCATGTTTAAACCCCTGAAGGGCTTGGTCATGTACAGGCTGTGATTCGTTATCGCAGTGATCATATAACCCGGACGAGGAACTAGTAGACTACTGGAGGACTGTCTTGTTTCAAGGCAAAGTCCTGTTCTAGGAACCGGTCTGTACAAGCGCACTTGCTGCTCGTTTTGATCAGGAAAAAAAAAAATATATATATATACGATCTGTCCACAAGGACCATTTTTTGGGACATATACATATCTATATACACACACATCTGATTGTGGGAAGGGGTTCAAGTTTAAAAATTTTCAGATCTTTAGATAGCATAATATGAACAAGCAATTAAAACTGTACAAGCAACAAAACACTGCAGTGTGTACCAAGCAATAGTAATGTTATTTCTACATAGACCCAAAAGAGAGAATACTAGCATACTACTACAGAGACGTCTACAAATAATTGTGCCTTGTATATACAGTAAATACATATGGAAAACTGTACAAGCAACAAAACAATGCAGTGTGTACCAAGCAATAGTAATGTTATTTCTACATAGACCCAAAAGAGAGAATACTAGCATACTACTACAGAGACGTCTACAAATAATTGTGCCTTGTATATACAGTAAATACATATGGAAAACTGTACAAGCAACAAAACAATGCAGTGTGTACCAAGCAATAGTAATGTTATTTCTACATAGACCCAAAAGAGAGAATACTAGCATACTACTACAGACGTCTACAAATAATTGTGTGCCTTGTATAAACAGAAATGACATATGTTTGTATATCATTGCATATTATCAGGGCTGCCATCACTGGGTGACAGACGATACACTTGTCACAGGCCCGCTGGTCCTCTCAGGGTTCCCTATAAAAAAGCTTGCCGGCAGAGGCAAAATATCTACTTTCACCAGCCTCTCTGTGGCGAACTGGCACCATGGTATCTATGCGCTGGGCAGTGCACAGACACCATGCTGTCGGCCACTTGACACCTGTCAACGTGGGAGCTGTGGGTGTTGGGGCATGTCCTGTGGATGCAAAGTGGGAGCTGGCTGAGGTAAGTATTGCATCTGCAATGTGAGTGCTGGGGCATGTCCATGGTGTGCAAGGTGGTGCTATGGCAAGGGTCGTGGGGGCAATAATGAAAGGAGAAATGGAGTGAGGGTTTGGGGGCCCAGACCATTTGGTCTGTAATGGGCCCTACAATTTCTGATGGTGAACCTGTATCTTACTGTGTTTAGCTGCTTAGAATAATGTAAATATACTATCATATAAATAGTATATACACAAATTGTGTTTGAAATATGTTTACTTTGATTCTTCTACACTTTTCTGTTAATTTCTCTACCTATCTGGAGAAGTGAACTGCCTTAAATTTAGTAATTTCTTCCAATTTCAGGTCAATTTAGGGGGGTTCAGTGCTTTAGGAGCTGTCTGACCCCTCCCCCCCTGAACCAAATGGGTCTGAAAGCCAGCCCTAAATCGTCGGAAAAGGACGATGTCATGCTAAAATTGGGTAAACAAACTGCGGAGTTTGACTTCGGGCCAGATGTATTTGCTGGTGAAATGCTTCACATTATACATTGAGGTATATGGACATCTGCGTTTGGAGTGGTGCATATACATCTGTGTATGCCCCATCTTTGTAATATTTCACTGCTTTGTCTTTGCAGCAGCTATTATTTAAACTTGCTAGAAATAAACATATAGTTTTCAAGACACAACCAGCATCTCAGACAGTTCTTCAAAGGCCGTATTTGTGAGATGCCTATCATTTGTATTTTTTTGAGGCACAGTGGGTTACAAATTTGTTCCTTGATAAAAAAAAAAAAAAAAAAATTCTACATAACTGTTAGCAAATTGGCAATATATAGACATTGTCTTAAAGTAATAGTGTAATTTTTATATGACAGGTACACTTCAAAAATAAAGCCAAACATGACTTATTTCTTAATAGTTATAAAAATACCATGTTATTGACTATGTTATTTCTCTGAATTCCATTTAAAAATATCATACCAATGTATGTGACTGCTTTTAATATTTTTTGAACTGACTGATAGATATATATTTATATATATATTATATATATATATATATATATACACACACACTCACAAATGTGTACATCCACGTACACATATATATTTTAGTTTTTTAGTGTCTCAAATGGCATAAATATATTTTTTTTGTAGGAAAATACACTTCTTTCTCTTATTCTTACAGATTCTATTTTTAATTAACAAAAATACATTTTGAAACATCTTTTCACTTATGTATGTATCTTCTAATATAAATGTGATACAGGCATATTAACTTTGGTTTAAATTATAAAAGTCAGAATTAGGTTTTTTTTTCAAAGAGGAAGCATGTGTTCCCCCAAAGTAAAATGGGATTTATGATGCTTTATTGGCATCCTAGGCTTGGGGCTTTAAATCCGAAGTACGATGGCTTTTTTAGAAGTAGGACTGTAATGGTCACATATACAAAGTTTAGGACCCTGACATTCTGTGTGTTAAAAAGCACACAACAATGAAAAGCTCCCTTGATCCGACTATTACATTGAAAAGAATAATAGGGCAAAGACACATTGTTTGTAGCTGGAAATAGAAAGCATTGTTCCCATTCTAGCTTGTCGAGATGAGTCTGTTTAAATATCATATTTTGAATTATATACAACCGCCACAAATTATCCTTTTTTGATTGATAAGATTCCCAGGTAATTCCCATAGCAGAAAGACAGAATTAACACCCAACATCTTGGTATTCAATTACTTGGACACTTTGATTTAAGTATATTTCTTAAGTCAGTTCAAGAGATCTCATTTCCAAATACTTCCAGAACCAGGGGAGTGAGCTTCATGCTGTGCTCTGGCAGAAAGGAAAGGCTACGGTATTGCTTGGTATGCTCCTCGTTCAGGCTGCGAAGATCGGCCAGTTTCTGGATCATTTTAGCGTATAGTAACCGACTTCCTGGCGGTGGGTGCTTGCACAGGATGTAAGCTTGGAGAATGGACGACAGGCGATCCTGAATTGCTTCCACTAGCCCTTTGTCTTGCACACCTGGGCGATCTGTAAAACAAAAGCCAGAAGGAAAAAAGAAGATTCAAATATTATTGAAACATGTCAACAAAAGTTTAAAAAAGAAAATAAACAAATCTATACCAGTATCGTTATAAACTACACCAGGTAATAGGTAAAAGCATATATATATGTTATTTTTAGGTTGCCTCATGTAGCTACCAAGAATTTCTGGGTTTCTTTATTTGTCCATGGTACTTTATCTGGAAAAATGTTATAGACATCTATGCTTTTAGGTATAATATTATTTTAAGTACATTATCTAGGAGTATTTGGAAATTCATAATCATGCTCAGTGAACTCACTAATAGCATTTGAGCTACACAGTTAAATAAATAAAAATTAAAAATAAAGGAGTAAAAAGTAATAAAAAGGAATTCACTGCAATGCCAAATCTACAAAATAAAGACAAGACAGTAATGTTAATAAATAAGGTTATCATCTATGTTCACCATCTCCTTTTGTGCTCTTCTTCAACTGTCTTAATAACCATGTTACCTGGTGAAAGAATACAAATGGCCATCAGAAGTACATGCTCTTCCTCATGAAGGTTCAGCTTCTTTAAGCCAATCTGGAATTTAACAAGAGGTTCCAGAAGTTCCATGTTATGGCCAGCTGAAATCAATGACAAAAATAACCATATTAGTATGTTACAAATACACAGCTAATATAACTCAAAGTCTAATGAGTGCTACCAAAAAGTAATTTGTAATGTCTGTGTGACAGGGACAAAAATGTTTGCATGCAGAGATGCCTCAGTACAAAGATTCCAAAATATTGATTAACAAAGCATTGAATTTGGAATCCTTTTTTTTAGATTGTAAGATTATTGTTCATAAAACTTGATGGATGATGAGTGCACCTCTTGCATTGCTCCTAAGTAGGAGACAATAACAGACCTTTGTCTTTCAGCAATACTACTGTAGTTAGGTTTTTGTTGTAGTTGTTTATTAGGCAAATTAGATTTATTCTACCTCTAAACGCAGGTTGATTTACTTAAGACTATGCAGCTTCCTTTCTCTTGTGTAACATACAACTAGCGCCGGTGCAAGGATTTTGGTCTACACAGGCAGGGGTGCTTTTTGATGCCCCCAAACATCATACTCAATACACTCAACAAACACAGAAAATTACAACATAAAGAAACACAGTATAGTTGTACAACTCTATAAGTTATATACACATACAATCCACTTTAAAACAAACATTATTATATGGCCCCTGCAAGCCACACTATATAAATAATGTATAAGCAGCTTTAGCCAATTCCAGTGCCACCTAGCACAGAAATATGTATATAGAAGAGCAGACCCCACTCACAGGACTAGCTCCAGTACCTAGAATTTACCTAGCATCGAGGCTTGCTCCAGCACCCAGATTTGCACTCAGGACTTGCCCAGTACCAAGATTTGTAATCAAAGCATGTACCAAAGCACCCAGATTTGAAATCACAGGATTTACTCCAGCACCCAGAGTTGTACTCACAGGACTTGCTTCATCAACCAGCTGCCCCCATTTTACTGAGCGACAGGATGCCATGTGACACCCGGCAGCACAAACAATGATATTACTAATTTGTTTTTTGGTTTTAAAAATCAACTTAAATTCAATGGTCTCCTATGATCATGCAGTGAACATCTACAGTTCAACAAAACTAGAGCAATTTAGTGATAAGAAACCAAATTCAGTCTATTGCACAGACACAAATGATAATTATCAGAACTGTATTCTAAAATGTCACCTCAGACATCAGCACTGTTTTGTGAACATATGGACTCATTAGCCAGTGGTATATGATTAACAGCAGTAAATGTTATTGTAATCACAATAAGGATTCGTCAAGTCAATAGGAATATTTACATGAACCGAATCACTGAGTAAATAGCGCCTGGTTGGGAAGTCTTAATACTTTATTCGCTGCAGACAAACCTTCTAGCACTTATAAGTGCATTATTTGTTTTTCTTATCAATTTGTAAGGCAATTAAGTGAAAGAGTAACTTAGCTGGGCTTAAACCATGCTGGTTCAATTACCACCTCTCTTTCTAGTGTTCATGCATTTTACATTAATGATTATTCTTTCTGCTACTCTCCAAAGAGGCCTCCTGTTCCATATTACTTGGAAAAAGGTTAACTTTATGTTATATGGCAAATGTGATTCATTATTTAATATTCATATATTTCCTGTTTTTAAACTATAGATGTGCAGATAAACACCTGATACATTACATGTCTATTAACTAACTGTGCATCATTCAAAAGATATTCTACCCCAGTCTTTGAAAAAGCGAAGTCAATAAGCGTGGATCCATGTCTACAGCAGACACAGACATCTGATGACCGTCACTCTCTGTGACTAGTGTGTGTGTGAGCAGCGATCATGTGTCCAGGGCCAACATCAGGGAGGTACAATCTAAAAAGGAATTAATACAAAAAGCTTGACGGCAGATGCACAAGCTTGAAGATCAAAATATCTCCTCACCAGCCCTCTCTGCAGGTGAGCAGGCAGCAGCATTCCATGCTGACTTGTGTTCTATCTGCATGGGTTCTGAGGTCAGAGCGTCAGTGGTCATGTGACCTGCCATTTCTCAGATTGCAGACATGCACGAGGACCCCTATGGATGCAAAGTGGGTTCTGGCAGGGGTAAGACCTGGGTGCGCAATGTGGGTGGTGGGGCATGTTCTGTGGATGCAATCTGGGTGCTGGCTGGGGTAAGTCCTGGGTATGCGATCTGGGTGCTGGGGCAAGACCTGTGGATACACTCCAAGAGCTCTGGCAAGACATGTGGGTGCAATATAGGTGCTCTGGCAACACCTGTGTGTGTAATCTAGGTGCTCTGGCAAGACCTGCAAATGCAATCTTGGTGCTCTAGCAAGACCTGTTTGTGCTCTGGCAAAACGTGTGGGTGCAAGCTGGGTGCTATTTCAAGTGCTGTGGTGGTGCTAAGGCAAGGGCTGGGAGGGTAATAATGAAAGGAGTGCAGGAGAAATGTAAGGGGGGGGACGGACACACAATTTGTTCTTTTAGGAGCCCCAAAAAATCTGATGATGGCCCTGCATATGTTACAGACATTTAATCAGCACTGCCATCTCTACGATATAGCAGCTTGGACGTCAGCAACTTGACACCTTCTGTGTGATTAAAAGAAGATATCCGGGGTTTAGTGCCTGGAAGTGACTATTAATTGGAAACTTTTGCTCATCTGTCCCAATTTCACTCATGTGCTCTCTCATTCACTCCCTCACGGGTTTTCCCCCACATAGTATACAACACTTTATGCAGGTAATCAAATGCTCAATATGTGTTACAACAAATAAACAAATCTAAAGGGAAACCACTTTTTGTGTGTATGTGGACTAAATCACAGTACTTCTGCCTCCTACCACACCGGAATGTAACCCTGTAATGCAACCACTAGATTTTTTGTCTTTTTGCAAGGGAAAGGCTTGGAGACAACAGTGTATCTAATGAGCAACCTTTTCTTGCTACACATCTGATACCCTGCATCAGTAAAGAAAAGGCTGCAATAAATCTCCTTCCTAATTACATGTTTGGTGCTGATACAGTAAAGAATTCTGTGAACAGTTTTGATAGCCCATGATACAGCACTCGTAGTGCCAGTCATTCTCATAACCATAGGTCCTTCTTGATGAGTAAATTTCTATAATGAACATAAATGGGTGTAGAGAAGACAGCTGGGTGACATCTATTTTACAACACCCTAAGACATACATCTTACCTTGAGTCACATCATCAACTTTGTATTTGAAGTCTTCACTGCCACATGTCCAAGACATATCGTCTAAGTTAAATGATTGGTTAGATCGTAGCATGATGACTTCGATGGCCGAGGATTTCAGCAAGGCTATCTGATCTTCTGCAGTGAGGTCTCTAGTTTCCAAAACAAACAGAAAATCCACATTAATGGAGATGAATTATGTTATTTGAAAAGGAATCCTGCTGACCTGTCTGGTCTCTGACATATATACTTATATACCCTGATGCACTGTATCAAGATTAAATGGAGGTATTTTGAGACACTTGACTAAAGAGATATATTATCATACTGCTCAACTTTATTGAGCAGTATGATAGTAAAGTGTAAAGTGTTGGGCTGGCTTCTACGTTAAACTCTCCTTCGAACTGGGAGGAAATTGTTATCTCATAGCAACTATGAATTGAGGAAGGAGCATCAAGCCACAAGTCAAAGATAGAGGAAACTGATTGGATGACCAGATTACAGAGCTGCAAGCTGCACAAAAACTACAGACTCCAATACCTCCCCCCCCCCCCCCCCCCCCTGTGAATAAATGTAACTACTGAATGGTACAGCATAAAGCACCAGTCAAGAGGCATTTTTATCGGTAAAAGTGCCTTTTAAGGGTTTACTCTTTAGGTAAGTCTGCAGCGGTGTCCACATGCACTACCAAGAAGAAAGAGCAGTTTATTCTTTAAAATACATATTATTATGTTATTATTAGATAATTGTATGAACTTAAAAACGCAGAAATACATACAGTCTATTGACAAGAAAAATATATGATTTTCTTTTTTAATTTCTCTACTTAGGAAGTTATTTCATAGCTTCAATTTAATGTAAAGTATATAACAAATTCTCACCGGAATCCAGGTATCATTTTTGCAAAGCCGATAACTTTCTGGATGCTGTAACTAACAAGGTCTGCAAGGTGAGGGAGCATTGACAGGTCTGAGGAGCCCATTGCCAGGGGCGAATTATCACTGCTATAATCGCTGAATAGGGAGTTTGAGAACAAACTGTGCTCTGATGGATCTTGGGGGTAAAAAGCAGTAAAGTCAAATTAATTTTTAATAACATTATAATGGAAATATAAACACAACCTCTTCCGTACAAAATATATTTAACAACGCCTCGGTACTTTTAGTACAACAATATGTATTTTATAGTGTGAACAGAAATACTAGATTATTTAATGGGCCAACCATAGATCACAGCAGAATCACCTGGGCCTTTCATAATGGCAACCTCTGTACGACCCTCTTGAAAACAGGAGAAAACGTAACTCTAAGCTTCCTGGTGAAATACTTCATTACCGTTATTAGATGATTAGATTTAGTAGTTGTTTAACAAATGCAAAGAAATAAATAGGTCTTGCGTAAACACTAAATGACTCATTTACTGTACGAATATCGTTGGCAACATTAACCTAACAATTACATTTTAAGGAGGGTCAAATTTGTATGGTTATAGAATACAACAATGCAGACTGATTAAATGGAAATATTGATAAATATTAGGAATCTATATTTATTAGAAGAGTATTAAAGCGATTATTTCATCCTTTGAATGTAGAGAATAAAAATGTATCTATATATTGTTTTACCAGAATTGCATTAAAAAGGCATAAAATAAGAGAAATATAGGTTTTAAAAGTGTCGGTGACTTGACATGCAAATTACATATTTGCAATTGAAAATTAGTTCATTTGCATTTCAAGCAATATATAGATCCTCTACAATATCTTTATTATAGACTTCAAAGGGAGTAACCCAGAAATATGCCAAGTTGAAGGAGAAATGTATTTGAAGTTTCCAATTTATAAAATAACTTTTATTCGTTACCAATAAAATAAACATATAACAAGACCAAAACAAAAGTGCAAAAACGTGTAAAAAAAACAGGAATATGCCTATGGCGCCAGCCTTGTGGTAGCCACAATTTAAAAAAAAGTGCATGTAGTGCTGACTAATCCGGGGGGAGGGGCAGACTGGTGCCAAGGTGAGCAAAGGTGCCAGTCCACCCCACGCAGGGAGCAGGCAGCATCAGCTCTGTCCGTGCTGCTCTTGCTGCTGGCTGTCCCTGCACATAATGATAATTCAGAGCATCAGAAATACGTGTCATCACTATGCGCAGGTAGCGCAAGCAGCTCGGACAGAGCTGACGCTGCCTGCTCCTCTGAGTAATGTTCAAAGTAAAATGAGGGTGGGAGGGGAAAAGACACTAGATGTGGGGAGGGAGGGAGGGGGAAAGAGATTTTAAACATGGGGAGGGAGGGAAGGGGAAAGAGACACTAGACATGGGGAGGTAGGGAGGGGGAAAGAGAATCTAGACATGGGGAGGTAGGGAGGGGGAAAGAGAATCTAGACATGGGGAGGGAGGAAGGGGGAAAGAGACACTAGACATGGGGAGGGAGAAAGGGGGAAAAAGAGACACTAGACATGGGGAGGGAGGGAGGTAGGGAGGGGGAAAGAGACGGGGAAAGAGACACTAGACATGGGGAGGGAGGGGGAAAGAGACACTAGACATGGGAAGGAAGGGGTAAAAAGACACTAAACATGGAGATGGAGGAGGAAAAAGACACTAGACATGGAGGAAGGGGGAGGAAAAAGACACTAGACATGGGGAGGGATGGGGTAATAGACACTAAACATGTGGGGGGAGGGGGGAAAAGACACTAGACATGGGGAGGAAGGGGAGGTAGAAAAAGGCACTACACAAGGGGAGGGAGGGGGAAAAGACACTAAGCATGTGGGGGCAGAGGGGGAAAAGACACAAAACATGGTGGAGGGAGTGGGAAAAAGACACTAGACATTGGGAATCATAAAAATCGTGTGTACACTTTCAGAGGGACAGCAGATTAAGAGCATAATTTGTAGCCATCAGTTTGGATCAATCACATTAAGATTGGACATGATTTTATAACCCCAGATTAAGCATTAAAGAAGAAGGATAGTAATTTGGGTAAATAATTACCCATTAAAATCATGGTGATAGATGTAATACCTTTTAGATCATAATGATTCTGAATAAAACATCTTAAGACATATCTATTGCTACTACAGCGGTTTCCTACAAAAACAGGTCGCAAGCATCAAATTACAGATATTGAATAATTTATAACTGGTCCTACTAGTCAAACTGGTGAAAATGATTCGGTTCAGCTAAAGCCACATGGCACATTTGGGGACAAAGAGTTCAGAAGTTGTTGTTTATCAGTCATAGCAACAAGTCTCTGCTAGATGCTCAATAGTCAATACTTCAATAGCTCAACATATGGTAGGGCTAATGTGTGGAAATATATTCTAGCCATAAAACAATAAAACGTGCTGATGCAATGTATATTAGGTGAATATTTGTAATAAAGAAATCCGCTATATCATGTTCCCTTCATTTATTCTCTGATATCATATGGCACTTCTTTACAGCAATTTCTTAAAACATTAGCTCCTTGTTCCTTAAACATTTAGCATTTTTGCACGCACACTATGGCAGGGTTAGGCACCACTATGTTAATTATGTACATTTACCGATATGCTATGGACCTTAACAGAGCTTTGCCACAGACACTTGTGTCTTTTGTACAGACATCTTCCCTGTCCAAGCAAATTCTGGCCCTCATTTTCAACCAGCGTCTTGAGCAGTTCTTATGGATCATTAAAGTGTGCAGGAGGTGGTAAATGCACCAAGCAACCAATTAACCCACAACAAGAAATCTTCACATAAAAATGAATTTAGAAAATAACTATTAAAGTTACTTTAAATTCTTACACAAAATTATTTGGTCCTTTTAGCTGATGCATTAAAAACAATTTTCTTTAAAATTGATACAGAGTAGTGACTAATGAAATCAGAGTTGGAAAGCCTGTAATGGACCTGGACTATTTTGGTCTCTAATAATTCAGCCAGAACATAAAAAAAAACAAAAAACTTAAATAAAATCCCCAGCATGACCTGAAAGCACATTCTACTTAATAAATAACATAATTATTACATCAAGCTTTCAAGCATTAAGTATAATTATATTTAAGAGATTTGTAACTTTTTAAAAATGTAACCTTAAGGAAATGTATTGGTACAAAGTACCATAACAGAACAGCCCTTATCAGACTGCCAATTAAAAGCAAGTGTATGTTGTGAGTGACTGCAATTAGCGGTAATGCTGACTTTTGTAATAAGACAACAGCCTGGCTTCCTATGACCTAATATAATCTAATATCATCCTAAATATTCAAACACATGTGGCTTTCTTCATAACATAATGCCACCCTACACCCAAGGATGGATTAATTCAATAAAATCTAGTGATGCCCTGGACCAATTTACTCAACTGTAAATCAGACAGCGCAAATACAAAGTGTGTTTGATTCGGCTGCATAGATGAACTAATCCAAAATTAAACTCTCTGACGTAAGAGTACATGGGTCCTGTATGAATCAAAATGATGAGCTCCAAATAATAAAATAGCCTCTATTACAAGACTTCTCAGTGTGTAGAAAACACTGCACTCAGTGCAGGTATGTCCAATGAGGTAAAGAAACATCTGGACTATAATGAAAGAGATGGTTCAGGTATTACATTACCAAAAGCAGCCATTGGGGAATCAGCCTCCTTGTTTGTCATTTATACCCAGGCAGGAGTAAAAATAAGTTACCATGACCATGGTGTAAATTGAAGAGAAGGGTACCAAAAACAGAACTCTGTAGTAGCAGAAGAAACTACTGTATATCAAACATAAGTTCTCATATGATGTGTGAATCCTGACAGTAAAAAAAACTCATCTGCTTAGTTAAGAATATTATTGTGAATAAATTGAGCACTTTGCTGGATGAGCATTTAGCGGTCCAAAATAGAACCTTCAATGCCACTATAGCTGTTGTCGACTATATTTCTCATGATACTCAGCCAATGAAAATGTAATCCACACCAGTTGGCTGATTATCATGTTGTAATCCACAAAAATAAGGTTAACCCTTTGGAACTTTGTAGCTTTTTGTGAACTAAACTTCCCATTATAGGAAAGAAAGGGTTGGTGGAAGCTACAGGGCCTTGAAATATATCTACATCTTCTTTCAATTCTAATGTCAACTAAATTAACACTTTAGATTCTATTCTTTGCATTGCAATGAAAAATCACAGAACCCCACCCAAAGACGGATAATACTCAACCAGTGCCAATACAAGTGGTGTAAAAGGTTTGTGGAGTTATAAGAAAAATTCATTAGTGTAGTGTTGGATCTCTAGACATTTGACTGGTGCATGCCTCTCAATATTGATGTTTGCACAAAAACAAACGGCATACACCAGAAAGTGCTTTTGTGAATAAACAATGTTTAATACTGATTGCATACTCTTTTTAATGTTTCCGCTATGCCAAATATGCTCTCTTGAACGTATGATGTCAGGGTGCGTGACCTTTGAATATGATCTAACAATATATCCGACTTTGTCAGAAGTCTCCCTTATACATATGCGTGCACACTGATATTGCCTATATTTAGCGTTATCTCCATGTGCGCTATGTTGATATATGACCCCCTGTGTATCTCTGTCTTAATGTTCCAGGTCAATCCTGGGTTTAGTTTTGCAAGTAGTCAATGCAGTTTTACTTGGAAAATAATTTTAATAATAATAGATTAGAAAAAAAGGCAACAGAATCTACCTGGAGATGAATTGAACACATCAGATTCTTCCGATGAATATCTATGCGTCTGGACCGATGATGATCGCGTATTCATTCTTTTGCACACATTTTCTCTAACTGGAGGCTGTTCAGGAAATGACAAATATAATTTTTATTATTTTATATTAAACTAATGATCTTTAATAAAGACTCATTTTGCAAAACAAAAAAAGCAAAGTCAGCAGTGCAGTTATCCCAAATAATAATAATCTAGATTATCAATGTTCTCTGCATCTACTGACATATCTGTGTAAATAACAAAAGTACACGCATATCTGTATACATACTCGAATGCACATGATATGGCCATATCATGCTCACCCCACCACTACGTCAAATCATTTCAGTATTAGTAGTTTTATCAGGGAATTTATTTATAGGAATATATGTATATGCATTTGGTATATATATATATATATGTATATATCCATAACACTTTTGTTCTTTCACGCTAATAATGTATTTTATGCTATAAATACTTTTACAAAAATATTTTAAATTCAAGTAAGATAGGGTAAAGTGCTACATTTAAAGCAATCACCACAAAAAGATATTGATTATTCTGATTGGGAATTGATAGATACAATTAAAAATGTTTATCACAGGCTAGTATATATCATCACTGCTAACGAAACTGAGCTAGGCATCCATGTGACTTCCAGAGGACTTTGCCAAACCTCATAGATTAGATCCAAGTCGGACAATGCTCGTGCTTTCTAAGTAAAACATAATAATTATTAGAGGTAATCCGGATATGGAGAGAATTAATTCCAAGTTATTAAACATCTAAATTAAAGGAAGAGTGAACCAAGATTATGAACAACATACCTGCCACCCCACAGTGCTATACAGAACAAGTAGGACTAAATAAGTTCCTTTATTTGTATTCCTTTAATAAAAGTCTTTATTTCAAATGTAAATAATGACTTTTTTAATTATCGTCTTTGCTTTAATATAAGGCTGCCCTGATTGTAAGGTGACCTGCAATCTTTGGATGTTAATGACTGAAATAAAATCCTTAATACAATGCGACACAGTAGGCAAAAAAATGTTTTTCTAGTAAATACTGGTTCATGTGTAAACTGTTTTTCATTTTTAATAATGTTCTTGACAAAATGCATTTCTTGCTTATATTTCCTTCCTCTTTCCCCCTTCATTCCAGTTATTCTGCTCACTTTTCATTATTGCAACCACAGCACATTACTGCACTGCCCCTGCACACACTGGAGCACCCACTGCACTTTCCCCCGCACCATATGGCAGCCCCCAGTGGACTTGCCCCGACCCAACATGGTAGCACCCAGTAAAGTTGACCCTGCACCTAGTGGACTTGCCCCTGCGCCCAGAGAACCCACTGCTTTCTGGTGTCTAGTGGAAGCAGCTGAAAGATGTCTGTGCGGTGCACAACCCGGGCATTCAGAATCAGAAGATATTCTGGCAGTGTTGGCAGCATTGGAGGATGCCTGTACACAGCGCATGATTATTAGACGCTCTTTATATTCAAGCAAATATGGTAAATATAAGCTAAGTTGAGTCCTGCAGATGTCTCTAGCAGTTTAACTTATCCTTCCATCGCTCTCTTCCAGTTCAGCTTCTACTGACTGACTGACTAATCCTCCATATCTGCTACTACCTCCCCTCCCCTCATATATCCTGCCATGCTGGTTCTCTGTTTCCTAGCAATAGCCTTCTAGTTCCTAGGTGCAGTTCTTCCAGTCTCTTGGATGTGATCAAATACATGAACCAATGATCCATAAAGTAGACTGATGGTCACTATGTTAGCACATGCCAAATTCCACTTCTGATGGCTACAAGTACAATAGGTTTATCATAAATATTATAGGGTTCCTCACTTCTGAGTAGACTGGTTGTGTATTGTACTGCAAACTTGTCCCCGTTTGTTCATGCAAACAAACTAGAGACATTTACCCTGAACTGGTTGAAATCAGAGTATGTTGGGTCAAATGTTTTCCGATGAGCCTCCAAAAGGACATCAATAACTTGCTGTTGCTCGTCTGAAATTTTGGGTCTCTGGGACTCCTTCAGTGCTTCTTCCTCCTTGCGTTTCATGATCATCTCTCTTTTCCTTTGAACCTCTTCATCTGTTAAGATAACTGCACATAAAAACAAGGGGAAACAATGTTTTCTTGGGTTTAATTAGACCATTGTTATTTTTCTGGCACCGGAAAAACATATGTAAACGGCCTTCATACTGCTTACATTTTTTTAAGGGTCTACTCAATATAGACAGAATTTCAGGTAATTTATATGGTAATTTCAAACTTAAGGCAAAAGTAGCCGAGCTGGAAAAATTCTCCAATGCTGCTAATTGAGAGCCTTTTTTCCAACTCAGCTACTTTAGTCTTAAGTTTCAAATTACCATGTCAATTCTATGCAGTTCTCACTTTATTGAGTAGATCCTTCAGTGCAATCCACCATTTGCTTTTGAAGGATATGCATTGATTTAGATTATGATAGTATATTACAAATTTCTATTTTAATTAACTTATTAAGCGCTCATCTTTACTGCATGGCTATACAGTTTAAAGACTATTATACAGAACTTATTTAATCATACTACCAATACAAAAGTACAATACTGAAACATATTGATCGAGCATTGCACTTTAATACAAAATATCCAGTAGCAATGAATAACCAGAATAAAATAGAATGTTAAAGTACAATTGTCAGCAAAATGTAAATATTGCAAGTGTAGGCATCTTAAAATGCTTTATTAAGACAATCCACATAAAGTACCATACTGAGCCTCTTTGCTCTAGCACTGTCAGGGGGTGGACATGTTTAGAATCTTGGGTCTGATGGGTCAGTTTTTTCTTCATCTGATACATCAGCCCCCTGATGTACAAACAAAAGGAGCTCAATAAAGATACCTTATTTATACTTAAAATGCCTACAAGTAATTCATATTTCAATTAAACATACATAACCTAATTCTTTTGCAAAAGTTGAAAATTGAAAACAGGTTCAGAATGGGCATGGAAAAAGTCAGGGTAATAAAAGCATAAATTGAACTTGAAATCAAACAACACAGGTGAGTATAATTTTTTCTATTTCTCAATATACTGAATATTTATTACACACAAATATTATTTAGCAGAACAAAAAGTTTAATATGTATTGATCATTTTTTCTCTGGTTCTAAAGAGTTATATAACTAGTTGAAATTACTTATTCCAGTCCTTTCAAAAGTATATTTCACTTTATGATAACAAACTTTTTCACAAATACCTTTTTTTTTCCCACAATAAAATGTCCTCTTTCACCTTCTGGTATTTAAAAGGTCAACAAGTTTGCAGTTTGGTGTGTGCCTCTGAGGTATGATATAATTTTTGTTTTTAAAGTAGCTCACCAAATGGGAGTAAGATTAACAGTATAATTACATGGTGCCGTCTGCTTGTTCCAAGTCAAGATCAAATTTGGAAATCGTAAACACACACATATATAATTTCCTTTATAGGACACTAGGGATTCTCAGAATGAAACCTGGGTGGCTGCCTATTAAATTTAGCTCATAATTTATAGCTTAATCAAAATTAAATTTTGTGTTGATTAAAAGACTATAAGAATAATTAAAGAGTTTTAACATCTATACTTCAAAAAAATATTTAATTATAGAAATAGTGTCTTAAAGAGCAACAAACGTTTAAAGTGAATTCAATTTCTTTCCTAGAAAACAAGCATCTCAATGTGTAAGCCATCTGTTACAGTCTTCTTAATATAAAAGCCATTTCATATACATTTGCTAGCAGGTTGGAGATCATAATACATAAAATAGAATTATCTTTAAATTGATGTCATTTTTGTGTGACATTATTAAGTATCATTATCAGTTCAATTAAAGGAACCAATAACATGGTGTCCCCTTTGACTCAGGTCTCTATGGGATTTATAACCATATGTATCATGGGAAATGTAGTCGGTGTGGTTGTACTGCATCATCTGTTGATGGCTAGTCATGCCACAACAACTGTGTGGACCACATGTTCAATATGTTTAGCCATGTTAAGACTGATCATTATGGAAACCCTAGTACACACAGATGGAGTGCCTAATCCAGCGATGGTTAGATATGACACTTCTGATGTGTGGGCTATGTTATACATAATGCTCTGCCAGGAATAAGCAAGCCCGAGCATCATGTATTCAATAATGTTGGATTATTCAATTAAATACCAGAATATTCAATTGCTTGATGGGGCTGATAAAACATTTCTTGCTCCGCCAGTGATTTAATGTGTGGTGAAAGAAGAACTGGAAAGGACACATCCTAAGCAAAACCAAACCATAAAAAAAACAACAACATGTTCCCTGATGTTAATTTCATTCTGATACAGAGCTTATAATTCAGTTTGTTGGTAAATAAAAGCTTAGTCTGTAGCTCAATTACGATTAATAAGTGACTAAATCACATTTCCGTGGCAGAGACCTTTTGAACGTGACTATTTGACATACATTATTTATTCAACCCTACCAATTTGCTCCACTCTGTGTCTATTCTTAGCTAAACTAGATCGGAATTCTTTAATATGGTAATGCTTTTATCGGGGGGGGGGGGGGGGGGGGACTTTAGCCTTTAACGCTGTGAGATTTACACAGTCATATTTGAGTGAATCAAGGACAGGGCTTTGTTTTATAGCCTCACTCTAGCTGGAACCAACATATATAGTGGGACTGCCCATTAATCAAGCCCTTCTGGACTTGATTATTAGAACGATACACATGGTATTGGACCCAGATTTTCCTGTGAGCACATTTTCAATACTTCTATATCATACAGAGGAGTCTATAAGAACATATAGAAGATCCCTGCTTCCACTGTTTCCGAACACAGCAAACATGCTGATTCCGAGGTACTGGAAGCAGGAAAAAGAACATATGAAGAGTGGATAGGGGAGGTAGAACAGTCTAAGAAGATGGAAGGACTTATGAATATTTTTGTTTAGTTTTTACAAATGAAAATGAGGGTAAGGGACCTCATTTAGGGAAAAAGACTAATGAGTCTTTTGATGCATGTAAGTTTACAGAGGAAGAGGTTTTACTTCAGCTGTCTAAAGTAAAGACAAATAAGTCGATGGGACCTGATGGGATACATCCAAAGTTATTAAAAGAACTTAGTGGTGTACTAGCAAAACCGTTAACAGATTTATTTAACCAATCATTGTTAACGGGAGTAGTTCCAGAAGATTGGAAATTAGCTAATGTTGTGCCTAAAGTATGTCTTTTTGCTGATGATACAAAGATTTGCAGCAGGGTTGATATTCATGGAGGGATAAGCCAAATGACAAATGATTTAGCTAAACTAGAAAAATGGTCAGAGCAGTGGCAACTGGCATTTAATGTGGACAAGTGCAAGATTATGCACCTTGGGCGTAAAAACCCAAAAGCAGAATATAGACTATTTGGTACAGTCCTAACCTCAACATCTGAGGAAAGGGATTTAGGAGTAATAATTTCAGAGGACTTGAAGGTAGGTAGGCAATGCAATAGAGCAGCAGGAAATGCTAGCAGAATGCTTGGTTGCATAGGGAGAGGTATTAGCAGTAGGAAGAGGGAAGTGCTCATGCCATTGAACAGAGCACTGGTGAGACCTCACTTGGAGTATTGTACGCAGTACTGGAGACCGTATCTCCAGAAGGATATTGATACTTTAGAGAGAGTTCAGAGAAGGGCTACTAAACTGGTTCATGGGTTGAAGGATAAAACTTACCAGGAAATGTTAAAGCATCTTAACATGTATAGCTTGGAGGAAAGACGTAACAGGGGGGATATGATAGAAACATTTAAATACATAAAGGGAATCAAAACACAGTAAAGGAAGAGAGTATATTTAAAAGAAGAAAAACTACCACAACTAGAGGACACAGTCTTAAATTAGAGGGGCAACGATTTGAAAGTAATATCAGGAAGTATTACTTTACTGAGAGGGTAGAGGTAAACACAGTCAATGATTTTAAGCATGCGTGGGATAGACACAAGGCTATCCTAGCTATAAGACCGGGAACGGGGGACTCATAAAAGTACTCAAAAACAAAAAAATTGGGCAGACTAGATGGACCGAATGGTTCTTATCTGCCGACACATTCTATGTTTCTATCACATGTTATTGTTACTGTTGGAATAAAAAAAACTCAAAGAAATCCAAGAGAAAAAATTAAAAATTCCATTTGTGCACGCCAACTTACACTCTTTCATCATGCCAATATCAACGCAGCGTTTCAGCCGGCAGGACTGACAGTGGCGTCTGTTATCTTTGGTTATCCTACAGTCGCCATTAAAAGGACATGTGAAAACTGCTTTTCGTTTCATGCTTCTCCTATAAAGCAAAAAAAAAATAAAAAAAATTAGAGAGATATGCATAAGATCAGCACAGAAATGTATGAAAACAAATAAAAAGCACGTATTATATAGATCTGTGTATGTGTACAAACAGGAAAAAAATACAACACAATAAAGTGTAACACAGTTTGTGCCGATATCTTGATTTCCATTCGCAACATTCAAAAGGCACTTCCCTTTTGGGTAACCATACTTCCAAACGTAATGACGCATATAAAATTCTTTTTCGACACTATGGTCCTCAAGCGCGACGACATATGTAGTCAAGCTCATGGTGTCGGCTAGATCTCCTTATAGTGCATTCAATTGTCTAGGCAATCAGGATGCATCAGTTCATGGGAGGAAGGTGGTTAGCTGGCAGAAACTCAGAGAGAAAGGCAGAGTCCAAAGCCCTTACTTTTCCCATCCTAGACAACCGAACGCACTATGAAGAAACATATCCGATGCCAGTAATGTGACTTATATGCCGATATGTTCGAGTGAGAATCATTGTTAGATGGAAAAGACATTGGTATGCATCATCACTCTTTAGTTACACAAAAGAGGAGGTGCCTCACGAATAGCGCAAATGTAAAACAAGATAAACGGGACTAGTATTGATAACATGGACATTGCTATTCAGAGTATTACCTCTAAATACTATATGTCGTTTTATCCTGAGGAATCCTATGCTGGGGAAATGCGTTAAGTTTATTCCCTGAGTTGTCGAACCGTGAGCGGACTATTTTGAGTTTTATTTTTTAATCTCCACATGTGCTTTTTTCTGTACTGTTGTACTGAGGAGTACAATTTGGAAATTTACAATTGAGTGGGAGAGTATTATATATTTACACTTATACACACGTGGCTGTGCCATACTATTTTACTATACTATATTACTTCACTAATTGACCGGTAACTTAAAAATAATATAGAATCGTCTTCAAGTGGTTAAAATCATTTTTGAAAGATTTACAATATGTATAACTTATTTTATACAAAAATGAAAAACGTATCTTAAATCTGAAGAAGAAAAAAGTCAAAACCTTTCCTGGTGACAGATAAAAATAATCTGAAACATGACACATAAACAGGAAAGTAGGAACCACAAATAAGCACATGTGGCATTCTGGCAAAGTCTTAATGCTAAACATAAGAGATAAAGAAAGTTCTCTGCTACGAATCTGGAAGGAGTACAAGGTCAAACCATGATTATGAGGACAACCATTGGTTATACAAACTGCTGCACTGGAGCCACACGAACGTCTAAAAATACCTCAGTTCTGGAAATTATGTTATTCAAAACAACCACTAGTGTTCTCATAGGGAAAAAGAACCACTACTTGGAGGAAACATATTGGTTATTTAAAGAAAGTATTATTACATTTTCCACTCCAGCATAGTGTTTCAACAATCTTACTGAACCACAGAATTCTAGAGGAATGTTGTGTAAATGGTATGTTTGTATTTACACCAAAGGCTTCTATCTTCCCATCCTTATAAACACAGATAACTGAAATCATTAACTAAAATGTATAGCTGAAGGCTGTCGGCAATGGATGCTTGAAATAAACACGAGAAAAGTAAGTAAAGCAAGTAAGATAGCGCCCCAGATGCACACATCAAATTGTGCCATTATCAGCAACACTTTTTCCATGGTTTTTATTTCAAATTTACAAAGAAAATAAATCAGACTAGATACCACATTCATGCTGGACAATGTGTACTTTCTGTACACAATTTCTTGTCAGAGGTTTCTGTGGTGCATTAATCAGATATACAATTTTCACTTTGTGCCACTTATGTATAAAGGTCAATGATTATGTAACAAACGTCCACAAGGCCACTTGCTGTATAAAATCTATTTTATTAACCACATCCACATTTCTTAACCTAGACGTTTAACATCTTTCTAGTACATGTATCTCTATGTTATACTTAAGAATGTGTTAAAGGGACACTAAAGGTTTTTTCACTTATGCCTCTAACGTGGGTGTAAGTTGAAACTGAAGGCCCCCCGGTCCAAATTTACACTTGGGACCCCTTCTCTTTAAAACTCAAAATAAAAATCATTAAAATGTAAATCTCCAAATAAAAAGATACACATGCAAACACATTCACACACATGCATAAGCACATACATTCACACACAGATACATACCATCAAAACACATTTACACACACAGAAACATATATACAAACAGACACACACAGATGCCTTCCCCCTTCTCTTATAAGCCTTATCGTAAGTGGTATGGCAGGATGAACCAGACCTCAGTCAGACATCCTTTCTGGTTCAGCACTCCAATTCAGCGGGTCACAGTGCACTAGATAGGGTTATATTTCATAATCGGTGAGCTGTGTCAGCTCAAGCACAGTGTGCTGCTGCAGCTGGAGGGGGTATGGCGAGAGGTTGCCCCAACCTAACGCACAGAGGAATGGATTGGATGTTACTTTGACACATACCACCTACCTAAGCATTGTTGCAGACCATGTACACCCTTTCATGGAAATGGTTTTCCCTGATGTCATTGGCCTCTTTCAGCAGGATATTGCGCCCTGACACAAAAGCAGAAATGGTTCAGGGATGGTTTGAGGAACACAACGACGAGTTCAATGTGTTGACTTGGCCTCCAAATTTTAATCAAATCGATCATTGTGCTGGACAAACAAGTCCCATCCATGGGTTCGCTATTTACAGATCTTAAAGCATTTGCTGCTAACGTCTCAGTAGCAGATGCCACAGCACACCTTCAGTGGTCTAGTGGTGTCCGTGCCTTGATGTACCTGGGCATGGTGATCTGCTGCCTCCTTGCAGAAAAGGGGCTGGTGAGGGGAGATATTTTGGCTGGGGAGATATCTATGCCTATGGCTCCCTCTGTGTGTTGCACCCTGTGCGGTCACACATGTAGCGCACCTCGAATGCTGCCACAGTGGAAGTCTCTGTGTGCCAACTATGGCACGCATGCCATAGGTTTGCCATCACTATAGTACTGTATAGCACAAAATCCTAGCTAGTAACATTTTTATTAACCATAGTTTAAAAAAGTGAGATTTGTCATGACTTGGATGTTTTGGCTATGCTTTATACACAACTGCCACTTGAAACACTTATGATTTAATCACAGCAACACACCCTGTGCATACTGTTCCTCTGCCGACCCCCCTCATTCCCCTTGCCAGTCACAGGCGGTGGGGGTAAGGTATAGTTATCATATAATAAAACTGTTTCTGAAACAATGCATTCCTTGTTTTTATTCTCTTCCTCTGCCCCTTCACTCCGTTTCTCCTGCCCTCCGTTCATAATTCCCCCCACATTGCTTAACCACAGCACCTGATTGCACCCATATAATTTGTCACAGCATTACCTTGCAGCACCCACAGAACGCAAAGCTTGCACACATAGGACTTACCCTAGCACCCAATCCACTTATTTGCTCCAGCACCCACAATGCACTCACAGGACTTGCTCAGCACCTGCATTAAACTCACAGAAATTGCCCCAGGAAGGCAGCCTCACAGAATGTCTGTGCACGTGGGCATAGCACAGATATCAGCTGCGTGCCCTCCTCTCCTTTATCTATTCTCCTTCCCTTCCATTAGGGTGCAGTGTATTCTCCCTACCAGTACATAAATATGAATGTAGATGAGTGCAGGTCACATGCAATGCATTAGCTTAGGCTGGGGGAAGGGAAAACAGTGATTTGCACAGGGGTCAAACAAAAGCCCTTGAAGGCCACATTTGGCTCCCGGGCACAATTTGGACATCCATGGAGTAGTAAACATACAAATATTTTTTTTTATTTAGGATTTGGGAAGTTAAACCCATTTACTAAATCTACAGTAATAACTTTACATATTTAACAAAATCATTATCACTGACTAAAATAAATGTAGCCTTTCATGTACCCTTAACAGTATTTGGCATCATACCTATTTAGCAGGCTTCTGCAATTACAATATATGCCTGGTTCTATACCCAAGTGGGGTACAACAGGTGAGAGAAGATTAAAACATCAACACAGTTCATGCTTTTGTTATTATACAGCAGCATACATGCTGAGAATACAGTTCATGGTTTTGTTATAATACAGCAGCATACATCTGGCCATGCTGAGAAAATCATTTCAGAAGTGATGGAAAGGCTAACAGTGATAAGACTGAAATATTGTGTTTCTTCAAGTAAATTACAATGCATGAAATAAAGAATACAGTATATTGTTTGATAACAACAAATTACAGACATATACAAGGAAGGGTGGTAGTCATGCTGGAGATGTGCGAGTACTAGAGGAGATATGTTCCATATGTGGGAGTACTAGAGGAGATATGTTTCATATATGTTCCATATGTGGGTGTACTAAAGGAGATATGTTCCATATATGTTCCATATGTGGGAGTAACATAGTAACATAGTAATTTAGGTTGAAAAAAGACACAAGTCCATCAAGTTCAACCCTTCTACCTATCATTACAGCTTTTGATCCAAAAGAAGGCAAAAAACCCCTAAGGAAGCTATTTAGAATTTTGCCTCCTGGGGGAAAAAATTCCTTCTTGACTCCAAGAGGCAATCAGATTTCTCCTTGGATCAATAAGCTCTTTTATTAATGCTTATTCTATTATTAATAGCCCTGTATGTTCTGCTTTCCTAAAAAAACATCCAAACCATTTTTAAATGCATCTATTGTGGTTGCTAGCACTACCTCTCTTGGCAGGGAGTTCCATAACTTTATTGTCCTTCCTTTGCTGTCTATGAAATCTTTACTCTTCCAGTCTGAGGGGGTGACCTCTTGTTCTTTGTACCTTTCTGTTAATGAACAGTACTAGAGGAGATATGTTTCATATATGTTCCATATGTGGGTGTACTAAAGGAGATATGTTCCATATATGTTCCATATGTGGGAGTACTAAAGGAGATATGTTCCATATATGTTCCATATGTGGGAGTACTAGAGGAGATATGTTTTATATATGTTCCATATGTGGGTGTACTAAATGAGATATGTTCCATATATGTTCAATATGTGGGTGTACTAGAGGAGATATGTTTCATATATGTTCCATATGTGGGAGTACTAAAGGAGATATGTTCCATATATGTTCCATATGTGGGAGTACTAAAGGAGATATGTTCCATATATGTTCCATATGTGGGTGTACTAAAGGAGATATGTTCCATATAATTAACTGTAACGAAAAAATGGAAATCCACTGAACTAATAATATGGGGAATGATTAAACCTCAGTTATTATACCAATGTCAGTATAAACCTCACAGAGAATGGGGAACAGATATGGTTTCTGGTACTGGGATGACTGGTTAAAACTAATAAATAACGGTGAATTGGATATTGGCTAAGATTCCCGCCGGATTATATGAGCGCGGTGTCTCCCCACCCAGACCTCCATTCCAGGTCTGAAATGAGTTAATGATATATAAGTTAGCACTGTTTAATGTTAAAGTAGATGTACTACGGAAATATAAAATACGATTGCTGTTTTTATCTTTTCTTATAATCACATAATGTTAACATGACATAATTAATATAAATGTATGTTGCAGGTGGATGAAATCTTAAACTTTTAGAGCCGCATGACCAACAATCCTGGCACATTCTCAACCCCTTAGTGACAGAGTTCTATGCTGCATGTGATGTGCCTAGAAGACCAGAATTCATTTATTTTTGTAACATTTTTGTTATATGTTTGCTTAACTATGATTTACTTTCATCCTGTTCTCTGCGCCTACACAAATTATATATCATTTTTAAAGGACAGAAGTGGCTTTCGTTCGATACCTACAAAATATGATGACTTTGACCTGAAAATCTTTTATACAATTACAAATGGTAAAAAAATACCCCCCCCCCCCTAAATAGTTTTTAATATTTGTCCGTTAAACATTGCATTACAACTGTAGAAAATAAATCATCTAAGCATTGTGCTAGCATTATTGCAAGCAAATGCACAGATTAACAACACACTATTTTTTAAATTGTTGAGATCACCTTGTGGCGCCATGTGCAAATTAATTACTACTCTGAAGAATATCAAGACTATAACTCATATACAAATCCATCAAAGATGATTAATGACAACACAGACATATTGGAGTAGATTCAATGCCCCCTGTTATGTTAAGCACTGGTGTTAGTGGTATATTAATGGGCATCAGAGGCGTCGCTAGGGGTGGGCTACTGGGGCTATAGCCCCGAGTCCCCCCTTCATAGCCCCGAATGGAGACTCTGGGGCTAAAGTATTCTTTAGCCCGGAGACTTCAGGGCTATAAATATAAAAAAAAATAAAAAAAATCCCCCGGTGAGCTTTCCTCCGTCTGGGACATAGTCCCAGAATCGGAGGATTAACCTCACGCGGGGGTGAGGGCCGATCTGGAGGAGAGGCTGCTATAGGGAGCTTGCTCCCTAGCCTCTCCTCCTGGCCATAGAGATCACAGCGCGACGGGTGCAAGCTCCGCCACCGTCGCGCTGTGTCAGCTGCTTGCCGGATGTCAGGTGGACGGACATCCGGCAGAAGGTCCTGGATGACGGACCAAGTGTAAGGTAAGTAAAAAAAAAAAAGTGTGACTGTGTATGGGTGTCTAGGTGTGTGTGTGTGTGTGTGTGTCAGGGTGTCTAGGTGTGTGTGGGTATTACTGGGTTCTGAGTGGCAAAATATTACTGGGCTATGATTGGCACAATATTACTGGGTTCTGAGTGGCACAATATTACTGGGCTATGATTGGCACAATATTACTGGGTTCTGAGTGGCACAATATTCTTGGGTTATGATTGGCACAATATTACTGGGTTATGATTGGCACAATATTACTGGGTTCTGAGTGGCACAATATTCTTGGGCTATGATTGGCACAATATTACTGGGTTCTGATTGGCACAATATTACTGGGCTATGATTGGCACAATATTACTGGGTTCTGAGTGGCACAATATTCTTGGGCTATGATTGGCACAATATTACTGGGTTCTGAGTGGCACAATATTCTTGGGCTATGATTGGCACAATATTACTGGGTTCTGAGTGGCACAATATTCTTGGGCTATGATTGGCACAATATTACTGGGTTCTGAGTGGCACAATATTCTTGGGCTATGATTGGCACAATATTACTGGGTTCTGAGTGGCACAATATTCTTGGGCTATGATTGGCACAATATTACTGGGTTCTGAATGGCACAATATTACTGGGCTATGATTGGCACAATATTACTGGGTTCTGAATGGCACAATATTACTGGGCTATGATTGGCACAATATTACTGGGTTCTGACTGGCACAATATTACTGGGCTATGATTGGCACAATATTACTTGGTTCTGACTGGCACAATATTCTTGGGCTATGATTGGCACAATATTACTGGGTTCTGAGTGGCACAATATTCTTGGGCTATGATTGGCACAATATTACTGGGTTCTGATTGGCACAATATTACTGGGCTATGATTGGCACAATATTACTGGGTTCTGAGTGGCACAATATTCTTGGGTCATGATTGGCACAATATTACTGGGTTCTGATTGGCACAATATTACTGGGTTCTGAGTGGCACAATATTCTTGGGCTATGATTGGCACAATATTACTGGGTTCTGAGTGGCACAATATTCTTGGGCTATGATTGGCACAATATTACTGGGTTCTGAGTGGCACAATATTCTTGGGCTTTGATTGGCACAATATTACTGGGTTCTGAGTGGCACAATATTCTTGGGCTATGATTGGCACATAATTACTTGGTTCTGACTGGCACAATATTCTTGGGCTATGATTGGCACAATATTACTTGGTTCTGACTGGCACAATATTACTGGGTTCTGAGTGGCACAATATTACTGGGCTATGATTGGCACAATATTACTGGGTTCTGAGTGGCACAATATTCTTGGGCTATGATTGGCACAATATTACTGGGCTATGATTGCCACAATATTACTGGGTTCTGAGTGGCACAATATTACTGGGCTCTGAATGGTACAATATTCCTGGGCTCTGAGTGGCACAATATTACTGGGTTCTGAGTGGCACAATATTACTGGGCTATGATTGGCGCAATATTCCTGGGCTCTGAGTGGCACAATATTCCTGGGCTCTGAGTGGCACAATATTACTGGGTTCTGAGTGGCACAATATTACTGGGCTATGATTGGCACAATATTACTGGGCATCTGATTGGCACAATATTACTGGGCTCTGAGTGGCACAATATTCCTGGGCTCTGAGTGGCAAAATATTCCTGGGCTCTGAGTGGCACAATATTACTGGGTTCTGAGTGGCACAATATTACTGGGTTCTGACTGGCACACTATTACTGGGCTCTGAATGACACAATATTCCTGGTATCTGAGTGGCACAATATTATTGGTATCTTACTGGCACAATATTACTGGGCTCTGAATGGCACACTATTCCTGGTATCTGACTGGCACAATATTACTGGTATCTGAAAGGCACAATATTACTGGTATCTGACTGGCACAATATTACTGGTATCTGACTGGCACAATATTACTGGGTTCTGAGTGGCACAATATTCCTGGTATCTATAATTGTACAATTTTCAAACACTGAAAAATTTGTGGGTGTTTTCTTACATTTTTATTATATGGTGTGGGGGGGGGGGGGTGGGGGGTGCAACACTCAGGGTCCGCCCCGGGTGCCAAATGCTCTAGGTACGCCCCTGTGTGTGACCGAGCTCATCTGGGCTCTAGCCCCAGATCATCCGAAGACCTAGCAACGCCCCTGATGGGCATTGATGATTCGTTGCCCGCTGCTAAATAACCTCCATGCTTTCTACAGAGGTTCATCAGATCCATAAAAAAAAAAGAAATTCAGACACTGTTCTGTGCATTAATTATTTAATTGCTTAAACAGTGTTCCCTACAGAAATCAAAGGTTTAACCTGTAAAAAGTCACAAGGGCACCTCCAATGTTCCACCACCCAAAAAAATAAATAAAATTATTGGCCCCCCCGCTGGCCCATTAAATAAAAATAGTGGTACCTCCTATTAAATTAAATATTAGGCCCCATACAAAAAAATAAAATTAATAATAAATAAAAATTAATTAATTATTAGAATGATAATAATTATTATTATAAAGAGGAGTGGAACAAATGTAGTTAAATATTAAATGTCGGAACATATTACTGTTGCGAAGACAATAGTGGCTGTTCGCAACAATGTTTCTTTATCCGAACACATGTATTACCAATAAACATAGCCATGAGAAAATAAATCCATCTGTTACCATGACATCGGGACACAATTAACCAGAAAAAATATATTGCTCTAAAGGAATCATTATTATGAAAAAATCTGTATAGATGAAATATTTAAATAGGCAAAATATTTACAAACCAACATAATGAAGTATCATGGAAGCAGCATGTCTGGCTGAGCCTTATGAAAACTGTAGTTAACAGCAGAGGGTGTGAGTGGTGTAAGTTGTAGACTACAACTCCCATGATTCCTATTCATGGTGGATGCCTGGCTGGCTGAGAATTAGCTCCTGTATCTACTGCTGACTGCACATACCATGATGCTCAGCCAGCAACATGGAGGCAGTGTGTCTGGCTGAGCTTTATGGGGACTGTAGTTAACAGCACATGATGTGACAGGTGTTAGTTGTGAACTACATATCCCATGATGCCTAGTCATGGTGGACACCTGGCTGAGCAGCATGTGGATTGTTGTTCACAGCTAACATCTGCTGTATCTACATTTGACTGCACTTCCCATGAGGCTATGCCAACATCATGGAAATAGTATGTCTGGATGAGCCTCATGGGAATTGTAGTTAAGAGCACATGGTGTACAACTGGGTGCTGATGCATGTCCTGGATGTGCTCTAGTACCATATTTTACATTATTCTGCCAATACCATTACATGGTTTGATAAACATTTCTTTATGATGCTTGAAACAGCATGCCCATGTGACAGACTTCCCAAAAGATATTCATTAAGGTTTCAATAAACAACATCAAGCAGAAACAAGTAACACTGTAACTAAAGTTGCTTCCTATTGATTTACAATTTTGCTAGGTAAATTCTAATTATATGTATAAATATAAAATACCAAGAAGTTAGGGTGGAGTTGGATGTGGCTACCAAGCATTTTATCTCAGTCAATATTATTAGCTTTATGTGAAAAGGAGTAATACAAAGTTATACATAAAGCACTAACAATTAAAATTAAATTAAATATGTGATTATCGGTTATTGGTAAAACAATAACAAAGACACACTGCCATGCAACACTGCATCTAGGTTAAATGTCTTGAGGTTCTTTTTTTGTATACAATTCAACACCAATGTTAAAAGTGCAGGTCCACCTACAGTGTCCAAAATGTTTTTTTTACAAATATTCTTGGAAGTACTGTACTGTCTAACGTAAAGAAAAGGAAGTAGATTTGTTTTTATGTCTACACTTCCCATCTCCTAAAATAATAACATATAAAGTTTAACATAGCAACAGTCCTGCCCATCTCCCACACAGAGCTGGCTGAGAGCATACTCCCCTGCATTCCAAGCACTTGAAACAGCAGGAGTTCGACAGAGAGGTTAATTCCACAGTAACAGCTAATGACACTTTCTTAGAGGGGAACATGTAAACTTCTGCATAATCTACTCCATCTCACTGATGTTACTGAATTTTATGGCCACAGTGAAATGTTTAATGTAAAACTATAGGACTGTAATTTGGGTTAAAGTTAACAAGTGTGTTAGCTCTTTAACATAAAATATATCCTTGAGGTCTCACTTATTGAGTAGCGTGTGCTTCAATGGGATATTATACAAGGAATAAAGATAAAGCGGTTTGCTTTGTTAGGTTGACCTCTCGTGTTAGGTGTGGGTAATATGGGTAGCGCACAAAGGAATGGATGACCTCGCATGCATGATATTGTATAGAGATTAGTTGTACGTACCCAGGAAGTCATTTAGTGGGGCAGGATTATTTACATGGGTTGAGTGTGGGAGCCCCGCTCTTGCGATTAATAGATTCGTTTTTATACATGAAGTAGTCCCAGAGTTAACACTACGTATTGGGGCAGGGTTCCTGTGCTCCACCTCAGCCGTTGTCCAAAAACCGGGATATCAAACAGGGACGGAGAGCGTTGGTTGGGCTTAAGTGTTGAAATGTTATCAGAGTTGTCCCAGGGGCCCCCTTTCATGGGTACCAGGGTCCAATGTTTTTAAAAGGACATCTACAGTCAGTGAAGGGCAGGAGAGGAGCAGGGGGCTGTGCCAGGGTAGAAGGCAGCCAAAGTTCCCTGTTTTATGGCAGTCCACACTTCACATGCGGTTTCGGGTTCTGCTGCAGCTTGGAGTGCTGGGTCAGGCGTTTGTTAATTTTCGGCCTCCACTTGCGCTGCGGGCGTGGAAGCCAGGGGTGGCGTGCTAGTTGAGGTACTATATTTTGCAAGTTGTCTTGTGTGGCCCAGTCCTGGATCTGAACTTAGAGTATTTGTTGTTAAGCACAGAAGTCTGCACCGTCTGCGGATGTGTGTATGGTTAGTTTTTTCAAATTTTTGCACACTGACCTGTTCAGGGGGAATCCCATTGGTATGGCAGTTCGGCCTTGCATAAAGGCGTTGTGGTGTGTCCGCTATCTTGGCTGGCGTCCCTGGCGCTTCCCGCGGTTTGTATAAAAATTCCTTTAGTGAGCTTGTAGATCCCAGTTTAGCCCCTTTTGGTGTGGGCCACATGTTTGGCTATCTTCTGGTATGTTTCCCAATGGTTTGGGGGTAGAGATGAGTCCCCCTTTCAGTGTGTATTTGGGTCACTGAGCGGGAATGTCTACGTCTTACTCCATCAGAAGCTTATCTTGAAATGTTTTATGGTATTGTAGGGGGTAGCCATCTGAGCCTGGGCACTTGCCTGTTGCTGAGTGTTTTATGACCATGGCCAAAGATTCTGTTCGTTTGGTTGTAAATTTGTGTTTCATCAGAGGTATATTTCTGTTTTTTTCCCTCTGTTGGGCTGGACTACAGCCTTCTACTTTCTGTCATTTAGCCACTTCCTAATCCATTCAACAATGCTGAAATCCAAACTCAAAGAATACACTTCATGATTAGTGTTCTATGTGTCAAAAGCCTGGCAAAAAAAAACCTAGATAAGCAATGTCTACCGCATTACCCTGATGTATTATTTTAGTCACCCTATAAATAAAATCAATAAGATTAGTTTGACATGACTACTCCCTTGCTAGCATAACACTAAGCTCTTTTAATAAATTTTGGTATATCCCATCAGGCCTCATCAACTTATTTGCCTTTACTTTAGACAGCTGACATGCATCACATGGCTAATTTGTATTTTTTCCTAACAAAGGTCCCTTTCCTTAACTTTCATCTGTAAAAATGTACAAAAATATTGATTGATGCAATGAATATTATTTAATAATATGCTGGGTGGAAGACCGCAGCAAAGCGTTGTTAAAAGAACTGTTGTTCTGCCATGCAATCTCTGGTTTTGAGAGCTCTCTTAGGCCTTAACAGCAGTGCCCTTTTCTGTAGATGCAGTGAATGGAGACCAGCCCCAGACAGTACCTTTGTTATTCCTGCCAACATTTGCTTTGAAGGACCACTTGGAATAAGTAAAAATAAATTAGACAATACTGATGTTGAAAACTTCCATTATTTAGGCGAAATTTCAGGTCCGAGATTCTGAAAAATTCTAAAAAATATAAAACCAAAATAAATAATTTGGAAAAAAGTAAAAAAATTAATGGTTTTATGCAGTGACCCAGACACACTTAGCCAAGTGTGTACAAAATAATATAGTACAAACATATAAAAGGTGCCAAGAAAAAAACAACTAAAGTGCAATAGTGTAATAAAATGAAATACTTATATGCAATAGTCTTATAATGTTTCCAGGAGACACATTTATACAAAACATACAAAAACAAATAAATTATAGCATAACACCTAGCAGTGCACTCACTTTTTGGTGAGCAGATTGGCTGCTCACCACTCTACACTTTGGGAGACAATGACATACAGTACTGCAGGAGTCATCCACCTGCCAGTATCGTGGTTGTTCAAAGAAAGAACCAAAAGAGAAAGGTTATGAATGCATAACAATTTCATCCTCTCAAACAAGTAGATTTTTACATTTAAAATAGTACTAAAAGGAGTACTGGGTAGAGCTATTGAGAGATCCGTGTGGAGTCCAGAGACGCCATTGTATACAAGTTCCACACCTGATATGCCTCTTGTGAGATCCCAGTACAAATTCAAATCATCTTCCTTCTTGCAGCATTAACTACACAGTGCAATTTGCTTTGTCACTCTTGCTTCCATGAAGGAAAAAAGGTGTCCTGTGTCTCCCTAGTAATAGATGATACACAGGTTTACGCTTGTGTCTCACAGCTAAGGTGCAGCAGGTATGAAGGCTGGCGCATGCCGACACTGTCAGCCCCTGCACAGCCAATCACAGTGGGGGGTTGACCTGCTTGTCTGGTCTGGGTCTGTATTAGAAGCACAAGTGAAAAATGAAGATCAGTTGTCCTTTTAATGAAGAATACAGAAGGAGATATGGGAAGTGGTTCTGTAATATGTGGGCAAACAACACATTAGTATTCTAGATCTGGTAGATGTGGCTAATTTTCTGGTTTTTGGTTTACATAGTTACATAGTAGTTTGGGTTTAAAAAAGCAGTGTGTTCATCAAGTTCAACCTTTTTCCTATTCATTGTTTTCTGCTGTTGATCCAAAAGATCTAAATAAATGTATTGCCCATGCCAACATACATAGTCCTCTATGTTGGGGTTCATTAGAATAAGTATCCAGGCCCATTTTAAAAGAACCTAATGTATTTGCTAGCATCACCTCTTCAGGCAGTGAATTCCATACCTTTATTGTCCTTACCATAAAAAATCACTTCCGTGTTGTAGACTAAATGTGCTTTCCTCAAGTCTTAGCGGGTGACCTCTGGTTGTTTGTACTGTTCCGTTAATGAACAGGTCTTTAGAGACCCCTTTGTATTGGTCCTGTACATATTCATATAAAATTCTATGTTTCTCTAGCGTGTACAAATATAACTATTTTAGCCTTTCTTCATTGCTAAAACTTTCTATTCCCCTTATTAGTTTTGTAGCCCTACTCTGCACTTTCTCTAGTTCTATAAAATTTATATATTTTTTTTTTTAGAAAAGGCGCTCAGAATTTAATTGCATATTCAAGGTGGACCTGTAAAGAGGCATATAAAATATCTTCCTCCCCAAGTCAATACACTTTTTAATACATGCCAATATCTTATTGGCCTTTGCAGCCACCAGCTTGCACTGTGCACTAATGCTAAGTATATTGCCTACAACAGACCTAGAAGTAGTAGGTTAGATTTAGCTTTATTTTTCAAAATTACAAAGCATGCCTTTTCCTTGCAGAGAATTATATTTATACCCCAAGTAAACCAGCACCAGGAATCTTACAAAGAATGAGCAATCTAATTTTGTTGAAAAGGGACATAGAGATTATATTACTTGCCCAAGGTCATGTTGAGTCAGTACCCTTTGCAGACTCTCACACCAGTCAAAACACAGTTGCTCCTCCTAATGCTGGATCTGTGGCAAGACTTACTGTAATTGTGGAAGGGGTTTGCCTCACACACAAACACAAACACACAGGGTAATTAGAGTCCAAAATTAAAAGTCTATGTTTATTTGTACAGATAAATTATATAGTTTTATTGTCCAGCATTGTAGGTTGTGTAACTTTTATGATTGTGACCACTATAATGTTTTTCAAAACTCAAAATAAAAATTGTAATTCTGCACGAATATTTATAATAACTTGGTATACTGCAGGGTCACAGTTATTTTTGTCTCAGGTGGGCTGAATGTGGGCATGGAGCCTAGACAAATTAATTAATTACAACCACTTCTAGTGAGGTGGAATTAAAGTCCAGACTATGAAAATTCTTGTATTAAACATCCACAAAACATTGGATTGCTTGTACAGGTCTCAAGCAGAGCACACATCTCAGATAACGAGAACCCTGCTGGTGCTGGGCCATAGTCAGTGCTCTTGCCATTATGAGTACATTGTTGGTTGAGCATGATTGGAAATGTAGTGCCCAACAGCTGGAGTGCCAACATTAGCATTCACTCCAGTTGCCAAGGGCTACATTTCCCCATGATTCACAAACATCCATATGTTCACATAGGAAAGGGAACAGCCGGATTGATTCTATAGTAGCTATTCTATAATAGTTGACAACGTTTACTGTGAAGCTCAGACAAAATAATGGTGGGTGGGAATTTTGCAAAAGGAATCCATTGTCCTTTTCATGTTTCATGCTGCAGTGCAGGAAGAACAACAGTGCTGAGACACATCAGGGCAGGATTGTACCTGGGATGTACACCACTTTAAAGGAACAATGTTGAACATCACAAACTAATGATAACAGGGCTAAAGACTTTGCAATTCTACTGCAGTTCTGAGACTGGTAAAATGTGTTGAGGACTTCTCTGGATATTTTCAGTTGTTGGCTATATTGAACTCTGGATTTATTTCAAGCACTTTTTCACATCATATTATGTTGTGCCAGCATCCACTGTAAGTGTATTTTTACCTGTGTTATTTGTTACACTGTGTGGATATACAAGGCATAAAGACACATTTTGATTGGATGGGCCTTCTTTTTAAAGTGGTTTGTGAGTGCATATATAATTATAAAGGTTTAACACTATGTATGTGTGTTACATGTAGCTCCATTGTATATGTGTCCCTTTTTTGTGTGATTTGAAGTGAAGTACCTGAGGAGCATTGTTTGGGCTGTAGCAAAACATTAGAGAGGTATTGTAAAGAAAACATTGTATACACATTATTAGTCACATTGCTTTTCATACCATTTTGTTTATTTACGCCATAGTGTGTAGCCATAATGGTGGCCAACTGGGCATGGCATCTGGTCACTGACCAAGTTCAAGAATTCACAACTCCCACTTTGTATATGGTCCAGTATTACACCATTATATTTTATTTCCTTGCTCTGCCCTTTTTATGCATTTGGTGAATGAAGCATCTTGCATTAAGTAACCCTTCCCTTAGTTCGCATTTGTTTTAGCATGGAAAACAAACATTTACACTCGACTCCCTGGCTAAGATTTTGCATGTTAGTACTTCCCCGAATGAACAGAATAGATTAAGCACTGGGTATGTGAAGAAGCGACATAGCACACGTTTTCCCATGATTCTCTATAGAAAAGTATGGGGACATCCAAACTTCAAGTCTATTACTGTGCAGATTGACATTAAAAGCTCCCATACACCTTTCAGATGGACCATCCATTGGCTCTAATAAGTGCTTTGGAATGTCCATTAAAAAAACAACTATTAGAAGTAAGAATGATCCCCAGGATAAAAATCTGAAAAAAGGCAAATTGTAAAAAAGATATATATTGCAGGAATTGTAAGAAGAAAATTGTAAGCTAATTAATGTATTATTGAAATGTCAGCATTCATATGCATTAAATTGTTCATTGTTTTTAAGCTGGAGTTGTCCTTTAAATGGGTTGTCATGTTAATCAATACAAAAATGCCAGTATTGTGTATTTTCTGATTTAAGAACAATAACCAGCTTCCGTTTGACACATTTTTAATGTGTAAATTTTTTTTTAGGTATTTGTCTTGTAATTAATTTCTTACGCATTTGTCACATTATAGTGTGACTTACTTTAATAAGCATTTTAATAATAGTAGTAAAAATAATATTAACAGCAATTAATAATGTTGATGAGTTGGTGGAGAAAGAAAAATAATTACATTTAAAAAAAAAAGAAAAAGAAAAACTGCAGAAATGATCATCTTACCTGAAGAAACCTTTGCAGCCCTCACATGTCATAGCATTGAAGTGAAAGCCAGTTGCTTTGTCTCCACAAACGCCACATATCCGTGGTACATTCTTATCAAACTCCATATCAGAATCACAGATGGATCCGCCTGCTGCCGTGTATTCCATGACTATAACAGAAGAAAAGTATATTGATAGTCTTCTAACAGCAATGCAATTTTTTGTATGTATAACATATATAGGTGACCGTAATTATAAATTAGTTTAGGAATGTACTTTTCAGGCAATAAGTTATTTTACAATATATCCATTTCTAATCCATTCAACAATATTGGAATCCAAACTCAAAAGACTGCACTTTATTGATAAGTCTTCTATGTGGGACAGTGTCAAAAGCCTGGCAAAAAAAACTAGATAAGCACTGTCTACTGCATTACCCTGATGTATTTTTTTAGTCATCCTATCAATAAAATCAATAAGATTAGTTTGGCATGACCTCCCTTAAGTAAACCCATGCTGTTTCGGATTTTGCAATCCATGTGATTTTAGATGTTCAACAATTATATTCTTTAACATAGTTTACATTACTTTCCCCACTAGTGATGTAAAACTTACGGGACTATAGATGCACGGCTCCTCCCTATTACTTTTATTGTGAATGGGCACAACATTCACCAATTTCCAATCTAATGGGACCACTCCCGTTAATGATTATTTAACCAATCTTTTAACGGTTTGCCAGTATACCACTAAGCTCTTTTAATACATTTTGGTATATACCATTAGGCCCCATCAAATTATTTGTCTGTACTTTAGACAGCTAAAGTATAACATCTTCCTCTGTAAACGCACATATATCAAATTACTAATTTGTGTTTTTTCTAACAGAGGTCCCTTTCCTTCATTTTAGTCTGTAAAATGTATAATATACACACACACACACAATGATCAACCATAACATTATGATCACGAGCCTAGAATTGTGTAGGTCCCCTTTTTGCCACCAAACCAGCCCTGACACGTCAAGGCATGGACTCCACTAGACCTAGCACTAGGTGTGCTGTCATATCTGGCACCAAGATGTTAGCAGCAGATCATTTAAGTCGCATAAGTTGCGAGGTGGGACCTGCATAGATCAGACTTGTTTGTCCAGCACATCCCACAGATGCTTGATTGGATTTAGATCTGGGGATTTTGGAGGCCAACTCAACAACTTGAACTCGTTTCTCAAACCGTTCCTGAACCATTTCTTGTGGCAGGGCGCATTATCCTGCTTGAAGAAGCCAATGCCATCAGAGATGACTGTTTCCATGAAAGAGTGTACATGGTCTGAAACAATGCTTATGTAGGTGGTACGTGTCAAAGTAACATACACATGAATGTCAGGACCCAACAAAGCATTACCGAAAGCATCACACTACCTCCACCGGCATGCCACCTGTCAGTGGTCATAATGTTATGGCTGATCGGTGTATGTATAAATATATATATTTTTTTCTATGTTTTATATATAACTTGTGACATTAATTTAAGCTACTTTTTTTGTTTCTCTTACCCTCTTCAACACTAAAATATGCCACATCTACTGTATAATACTCTGCATGTAAACAAATAAAAAGGAAATACAAATCTAATAATTAAAAAATGTATATATTTATATATTTATTCTTGTGACGCTAGGAGAAAATGACCTGCAGTTTATGGTAACTGGGAGGGTTTTGATTATGTTACTCCACAGCAAAAAAGGACTGAATAAATGTACAAAACAACAAAACCTTAGATTAGGCCATTTGGACAACCTGAATATTTAAAACCAGTACTTTAAATTCCTCTTTGACTAAAATGTCATTCTTTCAGTTTCTTTAAATGTTAGAAAATGTGCATTACAGTTATTCAGGTCGGTCAGTCAGCATAGATACATGCAAGAATATTGCCTATTGGAGATAAAAACAAGCTTTTCTGTCCCATGAATGGGGGATGGGACACTTCATCGCGGCTGCTTCCGCGCAGCCGCTTCACCGCCGACTCTACAGCACAAGACATATCGTCGCTGGAGATTTCATCGCGGGACATTTCATCGCTAAAGGTAAGTATTTTACCGATTTTAGTTTGTTTAGAATTAGGGTTTAGGGGGTTAGAATTAGGTTTAGTGTTTGGGGTTAATTTTACTATTAGGGGTCGGGGGTTAATATTAGGGTTAGTAGTAGGGTTTAGGGGGTTAATATTAGTATTAGGGGTCGGGGGTTAGTATTAGGGTTTAGGGGGTTAACTTTAGTATTAGGGGTCGGGGGTTAGTATTAGGGTTAGTATTAGGGGTCGGGGGTTAGTATTAGGGTTTAGGGGGTCAATTTTAGTATTGGGGTTAATTTTAGTGTTAGTATTGGGGTTTAGTGTTTAGTGTTACTATTGGGGGTGGGGAATCATTTATTAGGGGGGTTATTTTAGTTTTACTTTTAGATTTGTAAGAGCTGACAGTTCAGCACTGAACTGTCAGCTCTTACATAGCTGCAGCCGCGGTGAAACAGCCGCGTTATACTTCATTGCTGACAGTTCAGCGTTCTAACTGCCGCGCTGAACTGTCAGCGATGAAGATGCGGCGAAGAAGTGTCCTAGACCCCCATGAATGTGCCATAAGAAACACAGAAACATAAATTGTTACAGTGAATCAGAGCCAACAGGCCCACACTAAAACCGCAGATGTTTTTCTTCTATTTTGGTAGCATAATGCAGAACCTAGGCCCAGTGGCGTAGCGTGGGGGGTGCAGGGGGGGCCGGCCGCACCGGGCGCAATATCTGGGGGGGCGCACTAGCCCTATGCGGCCGCGTGGCCGCCAGGGCCATCTTTAACGCGGGGCAAACGGGGCAGCTGCCCTGGGCCCATTTACTCCTGGGGGGCCCCAAGGCAGCTGTCCCGTGGGCCCCCAGCCCCTGCTGCCGCGTTCACAGCGCATTGCGCTTGTGAACGCTTTTTTCCGGCAAGCCGCATCCGATGGATGCGACGGCCGGAAAAAAAAAAAAAAAAAAAATGACGCCGGATGTGACGTCGCGTCACATCCGGTGTCTGCTTCCCTCCTCCGTGCAAGAGGGAAGACTGCACGGAGGAGACATCCGGCGGGGGACACGGAGCCGCTTCATGTAAGTACGGGGGGGGGGGGGGGGGGCTGGCTGGCACAATATTCCTGGTATCTGACTGGCACTATATTACTGGGCATCTGATTGGCACAATATTACTGGGTATCTGATTGGCACTATATTACTGGGTATCTGATTGGCACAATATTACTGGGTATCTGATTGGCACTATATTACTGGGTATCTGATTGGCACAATATTACTGGGAATCTGATTGGCACTATATTACTGGGTATCTGACTGGCACAATATTACTGGGTATCTGATTGGCACTATATTACTGGGTATCTGATTGGCACTATATTACTGGGTATCTGATTGGCACAATATTACTGGGTATCTGATTGGCACTATATTACTGGGTATCTGATTGGCACAATATTACTGGGCATCTGATTGGCACAATATTACTGGGTATCTGACTGGCACTATATTACTGGGTATCTGATTGGCACAATATTACTGGGCATCTGATTGGCACAATATTACTGGGTATCTGAATGGCACTATATTACTGGGCATCTGATTGGCACAATATTACTGGGTATCTGACTGGCACTATATTACTGGGTATCTGATTGGCACAATATACTGGGTATCTGAATGGCACTATATTACTGGGTATCTGATTGGCACAATATTACTGGGTATCTGATTGGCACTATATTACTGGGTATCTGAATGGCACTATATTACTGGGTATCTGATTGGCACAATATTACTGGGCATCTGATTGGCACTATATTACTTGGCATCTGATTGGCACTATATTACTGGGCATCTGATTGGCACTATATTACTGGGTATCTGATTGGCACTATATTACTGGGCATCTGGCTGGCACAATAATACTGGGCATCTGACTGGCACAATAATACTGGGCATCTGACTGGCACTATATTACTGGGCATCTGGCTGGCACAATAATACTGGGCATCTGACTGGCACAATAATACTGGGCATCTGACTGGCACTATATTACTGGGCATCTGGCTGGCACAATAATACTGGGCATCTGGCTGGCATAATATTACAGGCATCTGGCTGGCACTATATTACTGGGCTCTGACTGGCACAATATTACAGGCATCTGACTGGCATAATATTACAGGCATCTGACTGGCACAATATTACAGGCCTCTGACTGGCACAATATTCCTGGCCTCTGACTGGCACACTATTACAAGCATCTGACTGGCATAATATTACAGGCATCTGACTGGCATAATATTACAGGCATCTGACTGGCACAATATTACAGGCATCTGACTGGCACAATATTCCTGGCCTCTGACTGCACACTATTACAGGCATCTGACTGGCATAATATTACAGGCATCTGACAGGCACCATATTCCTGGGCTCTGACAGGCACAATATTCCTGGGCTCTGACAGGCACAATATTCCTGGTATCTGACTGGCACAATATTATTGGTATCTGACTGGCACAATATTACTGGTATCTGACTGGCACATTATTACTGGGCTCTGACTGGCACAATATTGCAGGCATCTGACTGGCACAATATTGCAGGCATCTGACTGGCACAATATTACTAGGCTCTGACTGGCACAATATTACTGGGCTCTGACTGGCACAATATTACTGGCATCCGAAAGTTACAATATTACTGGCATCTGAATGGCACAACAATTATGGCATATGTGTGTGTGTGTGTGTGTGTGTGTGGGGGGGGGGGGGGGGGGTAACATTAGAGGTACAGGATTGAGGAAGTTGGCTCCATCTAGCCCAGTCTTGGATCATCTCCAGGGTATGGTTCCATTTTGATGTTTAGTTTTTGTTCTTGATATTGTTTGTCGTTTACGATGGTTGTGAGACGACATATAATAGCATGGCCCATGCTAGGTTACTACATGTGTATATTTGTATTCATAGACCTGCTGAAAATGTGGAGAATGTGTGTAATGCATGTTCGCACTCAATAAAGTGTTGGAAAATAAACTTGTATTTAGATGCATTTTACTTTAATTACATAAGTATTTTCATAACAAACAATACATGTGCTTGGGGGGTAAGGGTTTCTTTAACTAATCTAGTAGAAGAGACTCGAGTGCTAAAATCCACGGGTTAGGGGGCGCAAATTACTTGCCTTGCCCCGGGTGCTGACAACCCACGCTACGCCACTGCCTAGGCCCTCTTAAATTTCTGTGTAGTGTTAATTACTGTACGGACCATTAATGCACAGGATGATGCTGTGCACGTGCAATTATTCTTAACCTTTCAAACTGTTTGCATGAAAGGCTGTGTTTCCAGGCTGTGATGTGAAAGGGAGGCATCAAATGGTTCCATGGTGTACCGATGCTGCCAGGCAGAGAATACATTGTGCATGTTCATAAGGCACTGTGTATGCACATACAATGTCCGAGGCCTCTTCACTGAGGTAAACAATGACCTCCATGGAGAGGGAACAAGCATTTGTGTGAAAGGTCGCACAGGGAGCTTAAAAAACTAGGTATTGAGACAGCCTTTGATCTGCCTCGCTGAACACGATTGTTGTTGTGCTCCTTTAAAGGTTGATAAAAGTAGTAAGTTAGGTGAAGCATATTATCCTATTCTACAAACATTTCACCCTGACAATCTGAGTTATTCCTAATCCAAACTCTGTACTATATGGTTTGACATTTTCTGTAATTTCATATTTCTTTAAACCTTTAATATTAACTCCATTCTTTAACTTAATGATGTAAAGAATACTCAGGTAAAACTATTTTATTATTCAGGAAACTAATCACAGAAAAAGGCCAATACGGACTAAAATGACCACAATATTTAGGTTTTATTTTTTTTATAAAATAATAGGCCTCATATCATTTATTTTATTAAAAAGTCACACTGACAATATAGTCAACAATACTGGTATATTTATAAACATAACAATACTGGTATATTTCTTAATATTCAATGTATTTGTTGATCATTTATGACAAGGCCTAACCTGATAGCTACAAAGGGGATACGGTCAGTAGCCACAGATTGTGCTTTGTAGCTACAGAAGACATGTCCATATGTAGCAGCATCATTACTGAGGGTATCGTGATCTGGAAACCCTACCATGGGAGTATGTAAAAAAGAGATCAGCCTGACATTACATGTGTGTTCCTATCGATAGCTGCCATTAGAAGATTGCACTGCAAGGTGTCAGAGGTTTCTGTACCAGACTACTGTACCTATACAGTAATAGGGCTACACTCCTGTGCAAAAGATAGTTGTGTTCAGTAATATTATCTGGCTACCACTATTAACAAATGTGCACCAATATTGTGTGAGTGACACTGATTGGCCTTTACAGTTAATACACATTTCTCATTCCATCTGTTCTGCACACTTTGTTTCTGGATGTATAGTACACGATAAGTTCCAGTCGATAAGATGTGTAGCAGATTTTTCAATAGCGGTATCAATATTGACCAAGAATTCTATATGCAAAATTGTTCATGCACATTTATCATGAAGGCATGATACTTAATTAGATAATAGTAAGGGAGGGTGACAGTAACATGACTGTCTAAAGTCACAAGATACAACTATTCAACCATAAAATATAAATCAAATAATACACTGAATTATGTGATTGCATAACACCGTGCTACAGAACATGCATGCGTTTTAAGTATATCGGAGGTCAAGGGAAGAATGTGTTATTCAATCCTAAACAAATCACTTAAATACCAATCCTCTTTAACGGAATAAAAAAAAGCTATCAGATAGTTTTGTATTTCTAAAATTATCTATACATTGTGTTAGCAGAATTGCAAGCAAATATATAAAATAAGGGAAACATAGGTTTTAAATGTATCTGTGCGGTCTACTGCTTATGACATCATCTGTGGCTTGATATGCAAATTAACTGGTTTGGTTTTCAATGGAAAAAGTGTCTTTTGCATACTAAGCAACAAGGTGAAGTCATACATAGGAGACACCACAGACACATTTAAAACATGTTTGTATTTTATTTGCATTCTGCTAACACAATGTATAGATAATGTTTCAAGCTCAATATTCACACCATCCGCAATGTTTAGGTCGACAGAAACCTTTTAAGCATGTTCTTGCTCTAGACAGGTTTGCTTGATTACGGTATACATGTGAATGCTTCTCACAGTTCAAAAGATGTTGACCTGTTCCAGTAATAAAAAGCAGGAATAAAATTGAAAGATAAAGAAAACAAAAAAATCATAAGCACTGGACTTTAGCACTGGAAACTGGCAAAGTCAAAGCCAATATCATAAATGAAATAAAACTTTTTTCAACACGAGGCAACATTTTAAAAGTAATTCAGAAGAACATTTTGCCGTTCGGAAGTCAGAATGTAATGCGTCATTAAGTTTTTATAGTGCAGGGAATCATGGAACAAACAAGCATAAAAAAAAAGTTCTTGACAAAATGAGCTGATATACAACATAAAATACATAACCAAAATAATATTTAAAATATTACTGCAAAGCTGAAAAAAATGGCCTTCAGATACCAATATCACAAGATAAAAGCAGTAAACTGAAGAAACTTTTTACTTAGCTCAGGTTATATATCATGGTCATTTCCAGGGTAAAGTTAAAATAAAAGGGTTAAATCACTATGGAAACTATTGAAATGTTCCTGTTCAATTTAAAAACTTTTCCCCTAAAATGGGAATATATACCGTATTTGCTTGAATTTAAGACGACCCTGATTATAAGACGACCCTGATTATAAGCTGACCCCCCAAACTTTGGATATTCCTTTAGGAAAAAAACTAAAAGTCTGAATAAGACTACCCTATAGGAAAAAAGTTTAACTTGTATATATTCACATGTAAATTGCTTTTTATTAAAAAATTATGATATAAAAAAAAATGCATTTCTTGTTTTTAATTCCTTTTATGTGCCAATGCTCCCCCTACTCCCAGACTTGCCCAATGCCACCCTGCCGACTTACCCAATGCTGGCTCTCTCCCCCTCCCTCCCCCAACGTTGTCTTTGTCTGCCCCCCTCCCTCCCAATGTTGTCATGCCCCCAAGACCCCCATTACATGCCCCCATGACATGCCCCATCACGCCTCCATCACCCCATTACATGACCCCCATCACCTCCATTACATGACCCTCATCACCTCCATTACATGACCCCCATCCCCTCAGTACCCCAGGACTTACCCTGGTCCCTGGTGGCTAGTGGCAGGCAGCATGGTGTCCTACCATGCTGCCTGTTTGGCTCCCCGCTCTGTGAGTGCTGACAGGTCGCATCTGCCGACAGGTCACGTCTGCTGGCGCATGTCTGACGTCAGAGTATGTCAGTGACCTGTCGGCACTCTACCATCATAGTGCACGGGGAGCCGAACAAGCAGCACAGAGGTTTGTATGTGCTGCCTGTTCGGCTCCCCGTGCTCCCTGCCCTCGCTTCCTCCCCCCCACAGACACACAAGGCAAGTGCCACCCTACTGTGTTTAGCATAGTTGCCAACATCGGCCATGTTTCCAGGGACATATATTTGTTCCACATGCTCCAGAAAGAGCATGCAAAGTGCAGCCTGGCAGTATGTAGGATGCATACACACACAGACACAATCAAATTAATTAATCATAAAAGGTCCTATGAGATCTTCACCCTGATTGATTCATTGGATTGTGTCTGTGTGTATATCCATCCTTCATACTGCTGGGCTGTACTTTGCATGCTCTTTCTGCAGAATGTAGCACAAATATGCGTCCCTGGAAACATTGCCAATGTTGGCAACTATGCTATCCACAGTACTGGAGACCGTATCTCTAGAAGGATATTGACGCTTTGGACAAAGTTCAGAAAAGGGCTACTAAATTGGTTCATGCGTTGAAGGATACAACTTACCAGGAAAGGTTAAAACATCTTAACATGTATAGATTGGAGGAAAGACGTAACAGGGGGGATATGATAGAAACATTTAAATACATAAAGGGAATCAACACAGTAAAGGAAGAGAGTATATTTAAAAGAAGAAAAACTACCACAACTAGAGGACATAGTCTAAAATAAGATGGGCAAATATTTAGAAGTAATATCAGGAAGTATTATTTTACTGAGAGGGTAGTGGATGTATGGAATAGCCTTCCAGCGGAATTGGTAGAGGTAAACACAGGTTTTGAACCATTATAAAGCCAAATTTGTTTCAGATTTCAGCTGGAAATATACTGTATTTAAATAACTATTCATTTTAAAGTAGTAGGATAACGTTCCTACTACAGTGTGGATTTAAGGGGTCATAAAATAGTCTCTCTCAACTTTATTGTGCCCTTATATTAAAAAAACATGAAAAGGAGCTTAGATTATTTTATGTATTATATATAGACTAAATGCACTTTTTTTTTTACGATTACCAAATATTAAAGTTCTCCTGTAGTTTTACACTGAAAAAGGTTTTTACAGTATACTAGAGGAGGACCAGCTTACTCTACAGCAGTATAATGATTTCCTCTGAGAGTACAGTTATTAAAGGGACTATCTAGTGCCCAAAATGCATCTTCCAAATGTTAATGCATATTAACATGCTTTCAAAGTACTTTAAAATACATGTTTTACATTTTGCATTGCTTAAAATATATTAAAAAAAGTAAAGTTAAATTTGTGAAATTACAGCCGTTTGAAAGAAACCAGGACTGCCCATACCAGCGGAGAAAAAGTCAATTTATTTTTTTGTAACATAAAGCAAAATAGAATAAAAGCGTAAGGTGTGCTGTGTCTCCAATCTAAAAACATACTTCAATAATATGATACTACACACTGAAGTGTGTTTTTAGGTTGGAGACACAGCGCACCTTATTCTTTGTTCTGTTTTGCTTTGTGTATTTTTGGTAGTTATTTTGTGAGTCTTCTGTGTGCAGGTGCAGCAGTCTGATATATCTATTGTTACTTGTTATTCTGGTTGGACAATCCAGTATATTCTAGTATATCAGTGATATACACAAGAAGAAGGGCTTGGGGAGACAGTTATTACATTCCTGCCTATTACACTTTGCATGCAGGTTTTTGGAGATAGGAAGTATTACAGAAAACAATATTCCTAAATGCTATAACTTCATTTCCTTAATGAATATTATTCCTAACTCTCATCATATATTACACTCTATAGTGTAAGACCGATCTCTCTATTTCTCTATATTATGTTTATATCTTTACCTCTACCTTAAAAAAGGTATTTTTCTGATACAGAACACAGTAGAACAGCCATTTCAGTTGAAGCATGAAATGTTGAACTTCTACACTTGATCTGATGTTCTTTAATATATTTATATGTTGGCCATGGATTTCTGGAGAGGTCCAAAATACACATTCTGAGCTCTTTTGCCTATTATCTCAGTAGAGAAATTCACTTTGCATTGAATATGTATTTATGCTACAACAGGAATTTTAGTTAGAATACATCAGATAATTTGTTTTGCACTCAGCGTGGTATTTTTAAAGAACAATATGTATTTCTCTGTACGGTAATGGAGCATCCAAGTTAATCATAGTCATATGTTTTATTTATTTACTTTAATGGTGCAGTGTCTCTTCTGCCAATTCTATTTATTAGGCTCATTTTAGTTTTGATATTAAATTGTAATGTTTTTCTTTTCATTGTACTTTTGCCTCTTATACTTTCTTTCCCGTAATGCTAAAATCATTTGTATCAGATGTATACCAGGTTCTGATAATTTGTGAACCTATAATGCGGGTTCTACACCCACTTTGAGAAAATTAATTTGTACAGCTACGGGACATTTAAAAAAAAAATCTTTTCTAAAGTGTTTGTTTTTCTTTTATTATTTGTTTTGCTTTGCTTTACACTTTTTTTGGACTTTTTACTCTTTTTGATTAACACTTTAAAAACATTATATATATATATATATATACCGATTATAAGACGACCCTGATTATAAGACGACCCCCCAAACTTTGGATATTCCTTTAGGAAAAAAACTAAAAGCCTGAATATAAGACTACCCTATAGGAAAAAAGTTAAACTTGTATATATTCACATGTAAATTGCTTTTTTAATAAAAAATTATATAAAAAAAATGCATTTGTTTTTATTTCCTTTTATGTGCCAATTCTGCCTCTCTTTCCCTTGCCCCCAGCTTTGTCTCTCTCCCCCTCCCTTTGATTCCCCCCTCCCTCTGTCTCTTCCCCCCCCCTTGTAGCTCTGTTCCCCCCTCCCTTCCCTTGTTGACTGTCTCCCCCCCTCCCTCTCTGCCCCCCTCCCTCCCCCTGTCTCTGTCTCTGCCCCCTCCCTTCCCTGTCTCTCTGCCCCCTCCCTTCCCTGTCTCTCTGCCCCCTCACCTTGAAGTCGATCCTTGGTGGCTAGTGGGGGCAGCCGGGGGATGTCTGCACGATACATGCAGACATCCTCCATGCTGCCCGACATGACAGTCTATTATGATGGACAGCTGGTCCGTCATAATAGTCTGCCGTGTCGGGCAGCATGGAGGATGTCTGCACGTATCGTGCAGACATCCCCCAGCTGCCCGATTCACCCTGGTGGCTAGTGGGGCAGCAGAGGATGTCTGCGCGATGAGCGCAGACTCCCCTGCTGCCGCCCGGCACGCTCACCGGGACTTCTGTGACGAAAGCGGAAGTACCCGGCTTCTTCACAGAAGCCCCGGCGGTCGTGCCAGGCGGAAGCAGGGGAGTCTGCGCTCATCGCGCAGACATCCCCTGCTGTTAGAGAGGGGGATCCAGGTCCCCTGCAGCTCTGCTGGGGACCTGGATCCATGTCTTATAATCTGACCTCAATTTGAGGTCAGATTATAAAAAGACCTCGATTGTAAGACGAGGGGTAGTTTTCAGAAAAAAAAATCTGAAAAAAACCTTGTCTTATAATCGAGCAAATACGGTATATATATATATATATATATAATTTGTGTGTGTAGACATTATATTATATATATATATATATATATATATATATATATATATATATAGTGCTGTGCAAAAAGGTTTTACACGTTTGAAAACATTTGTAAAGTAAGAATGCTTTCAAAAATAGAATTGTTAATAGTTTATTTTTATCACTTATCAAACTGCAAAGTGAATGAACAGAACAAAAATCTACAGTCTTGGGAAAATGAAAGAACACCATCTTCAAATTATATGATAAATAATAACAACCATCATCTGTTCAGTTATTTAAGGTTTGCTGGTATTTGTTTATACACAGCTTCAGAGCATTTTAATCGGGTTGAGGTCTGGACTTTGATTGAGCCAGGGCAACATCTTGATTAATTTTTTTTTCAGCTATTGTGTTGTAGATTTGCTGGTGTGCTTGGGATTATTCTCTTGCATGGCCAATTTGTGACCTCACATTTCATCACCCCTCCACCACCGTGCTTGACAGTTGGTATGATATGCTGTGTTTGTTTTTCACCAAATGTGGATCTGTGCATTATGGTCCCACCTTGGTCTCGTCTGTGTGAAGGACATTGTTCCAGAAGTCTTGTGATTTGTTCAGATGCAACTCTGTAAACCTAAGCCATGCTGCCAGGTTCTTTTAAGATAACTGGCAACAGTTCCAAACAAACCATACTTGTTCAGTAATTTTTTCTAATGGTTCTTTTATGAACTTTAACATGCTGATTGGGGCCAGTAGAATCTGATATGTAACTCTTGGGATTTTTGGAAATTCTCTGAGCATCGCGAAGTCTGACCTTGAGGTGAATTTGCTGGGATGTCTACTCCTGGGAAGATTGGCAACTGACTTGAATGTTTTCCACTTTTGAATAATGTTATTCACTGTAGAATGATGGACTTTAAATTGTTTGGAAATTGCCTTATAATCCTTCCCAGTTTGATTGGCTGTTCTATAAGATAATTGCTTATGTTTTTCATCCATGGCATTGCATTAACACACACCTGAATACTCCAGGAAACTGCTAAATAGAGGTGGCCACACTTGCTGATGATCACTTAAGCAGGGGCATGTGATTAGCAGCACCAGTCTGCTACTTAGCCACTTAATTAAAGCCACCTTATTGCTATGGAATCATTAAGGGTGTACTTATTTTTCCCACACGTGGCTTCTCCATTTGGGCTAGATTTTGGTTAAATAAATCATGACATGGTGTAATATGTCATGTGTTGTTCATCTGAGGTTGTATTTTCTAATTTTAAAACCTGGGAAGGAACAGATGATTGAACTCTATGGTTTTACATGTCAATACATAATAACAAAGAGGTTTTACTTTCATTTTTCCATGATTGTAAATCTAATCATTATTTGGGGTGACTGTCCTTTGCCTTCGAATCAGTGTCAATTCTTCTAGGGACACTTGCACAAAGTCATTTTGTTGACATATTGTCAGGTGTATGGTTAAACAATTATACTAAACAGGTGCTAATGATCATCAATGTATTATGTAGGTTCAACTTCATACTAAGTCATTAACAAAACAGCTGTGTAGGTAGGACTACAGGAACAGAGAGAAGTAATTCAGCTTGGCTAAATCCACAGATGAACTGTGGTTAGTTCTCCAAGATGTTTGGAGCAACCTACCTGCCAAGTTCTTTGCGAAACTATGTGCGAGTATACCTAGGAGAATTGATATGGTTTTTAAGGCAATGGGTGGTCACACCAAATATGGATTTGATTTAGGTATATCTTCTGTTCATTCACTTTTCATTTTGTTCATTGATAAAAAAAAAAAAATGTAATACATTTTTACTGTCCAGTATTTTCTTACACCTGCCTAAAACCTTACTGCATATATTACACACACATACACTGATAACATTATTACCACCTGCCTTATACTATGTAGTCCCCCGTTTTGCTGCCAAACAAGGCATAGACTCCACTAGACTTCTGATGGTGTGCTGTGGTATCTGGCACCAAGGCGTTAGCTGCAGATAATGTAAGTCCTGTAAGTGCAGGAAAAAGTCGCCAATGCTCTGATGATTCCATAGCTGAAGAGTTCCAAACTTCCACTGGTATCAATATCAGCACAACAACTGTGCACTGGGAGCTTCAGGGAACGGGTTTCCATGGCTGAGCAGTTGCATGCAAGCCTCAAAGTACAGTGTCAAGCATTGGATAAAGCTGTGTAAAGCATGCCGCCACTGGACTCTAGGCCACTGGAAATGTGTTCTGTAGAGTAACGAAACATGCTTCGTTTGGCAGTCTGATGGGCGAGTTTCTCCAGGAAAACATTACTTGCCTAACTGCATTGTGTCAACTGTAAAGTTTGGTGGAGGAGGTATAGTGGTATAAAGCTGTTTTTCAGGGGTATGGATAGGCCCCTTACCTTCAGTGTATGGAAATCTTAATGCTTCAGCACACCAAGATATTTTAGGCAATGATGTGATTTCAACTTTGTGCAAACAGTTTGTGAAAGGTCCTTTTCTATTCCAGCATGACTGTGCCCCACTGCACAAAGCAAGCTTCATAAACACATGGTTGGGTGAGTTTAATGATGAAGAACCTGACTGGCCCCCACAGAGCCCAAATCTCAATCCCACTGAACCTCTTTAGGATGAGCTGGAACGGAGATTGTGAGACAGACCTTCTCGTCCAACATCAATATTAGACCTCACAAATGCTCTAATGGATGAAGAGTGGAAATTCTTATATCTGCAAAGGAGGTACCAAGTACATATTAATGTCTATTTAGAATGTGATGTCGTAAAAGTCCCTGTTGGTGTAATGGTCAGGTGTCCCAATACTTTTGTCCATATAGTGTATATAAACATACATACACCCCATACATACGCACACCATACATACACACATTCACTTATATACAGCCTGGGAACATTATGCAGGGAGTGTCAAAAATGATCAGTCTGTCATCAATATTGTATATAATAATTTTTAGAGTTGAAACAAAAGTATAATATATTTATTGCTGTTGCTTAAGTGCTGCAGGGGTTAATTGGTACTTACTAAAAAAAAAACATTAACATAGATAATAAATAAATACACAACACAAGTATTTTGCAAGAAAAGGCCGTAATCTTTTATTTGGTTGATACAACATTTTGTAACATAACTTCAATTCACCTCTGGAATTGTAACATTTATAACCACACATCTCCAGTCTTTAACCCCCCAGAGATTAACTTTCATTGTTCAGCCCTAAAAGCCAGAACCTAAAACTTCAATAACTCACATCACTTCATATTGATCACTTAAATATCAAATAACTTTCACCATAAAGTCCACCCCCCCCCCCCCTCAAAATAGGCAGATAACTTCCAAACCCAATAAAAGACCACGACAGTATGAACAATATAATAAAAAAAGGGGTAGCAAGGGTGGGGCAACAGATATTTCTTCACCTCAAGGTTCCGAAGAACACTTGAGGTGAACTGGTAAGTATTTATACATTTGAATCTCCCGCTAAACAGTGCCCTCGCGGACAAATGCTCCAATCAGAGCACTGACCGTGTGGGCACATGTACAGCTGCTGTCCACGAGGGAATCATGCCAACAAGAGCCGATGCCCTCGCGGACACACTGAACCACGTATCACATACATACACGATCGTAACAGCACAAGCGTAATTTAACCCCTCCCTAACCCTGCAGCACTTATGTGCATATGGTCTAATGACCATGCACATTCTGAAGCAACTATCCTTCAAGACTTTCTTATTGGATGTCACTGTGAAATCATTTTCGATCTAAAACTGAGTAAAAATAAGTGCTTTTCACATGTATTAGACACATGCACAACATACAGAAAATAAGCTGTATGGAAAAGTCCCTTTAAAGCTAAGATATACAATAAATGATCTATTTAAAACTTTGGCTTCAACATGAGTAGCGAGGCATTATTCTTGTGTCTTGCCATAAACTTCCTCCTGGTTGAATTGCTTTCTATCCCTGTATATTTTTCTGAGTGGTTCAGTGCTATGACACAGAATGATCTGTATGTCTGTTCTCTCTACTCCTGCTCCTTTGTCCTTAGTCACAAAGTGTGGACCAGTCAAGGTCTTTTTGAGAGATGAATCAGACGTACAGATGTCGTCTTTGACAGTCTTCAATTTCAACCATGTTCCATCCCGCTTCACCTGCTCACAGTCCACTCTTCACTCTAATACAGTTGGGTATTATCGGTTTTGAATAGTGCCACACAGTTCAAACCAGGAAAAATATATTTTGTATTTGTTTTTTTGCTTTTTATTAACAGTTTGCATAGTTTTAGGTATAGAGTAGGGTTGCCACCTGGCCGGTATTTTACCGGCAGGCCGGTAAAAAATTGCCATCAGGCCAATGTTAAGTCTATGGAGACAGTACCAAGGCCGGTATTTTTTTTAAGAAAAGGTGGCAACCCTAGTATAGAGTAAGAAAAAAGAAAATATGTAAGTTGGTTACTGTTCTAGCTCTAGTAAGCCTACTAAAAATAAGAAATGGATTTTACTATATTACGAAAGAACAGATTTTAAGGGACAATTAAACTTTTTTATTTTTTTTTAACAGTTGCTTTCACCTCTCCCCTGGAGACAGTCGCCGACCAGATTGGGCTACCTGCTTCCTATGGACAGTTTATCCGCAGTCTATGGATAACTACTTTTTCACTTTTGCTTGTATAATAGAAAAAAAGTGAAAAATAAAATGTAGTTCCTCTTTTACATTATTTAAAACTATATTTCAATATTTACTTTGTATTCTAGTTTTTGTTGAATGATCAAGAATTTAAATCAGCTTTTTTGTTTGAGAACAAATATTGAATTTTACACTTGTCAAAAAATATTAACCCCTTAACGACCAGGGATTTTCTGGGCCAACTAACTAACTAATAAAAAAGAAAAATATAAGTTTCCAAACCTCCCCCCCCCCCCCCCCCCCCAACAAAAAAAAATACAGAAAAACAAACAAACACTCTGCAAATGTTACTAGGTCAGAGCTATAAGAACCACAGCA